>JAMXBD010000529.1:0-600000 GCA_024138025.1 Combretum micranthum | reverse complement strand
GGGAAACTAGATCCAAGAGCCCTTAAGTGTGTTTATTGGGTACTCACCGACACAAAAAGGTTACAGATGCTACCACCCTCCATCTAGGAAGTATTTTGTGAGTATGGATGTTACTTTCAGAGAAACTGAACCTTACTACAATCCAACTCCATCATCTCTTCAGGGGGAGAATAATGCAAAGGAAGAGATGATACCGAGTACTGTGACCCTTATTGATCTTACCCCAAGAAAAAGTGATGATCAGAAGGAGACTATAATCCAGGGGGAGAAAATTGGACGTTTGGATAAACCTGATTTGAAGAGGTACTCAAGGAGAAACAAAGACACAACAGAAGAAGTCATCGTGCAACCTACTCTCTGCTGCCAAGAATCATCCTCTTCTGGTGAGTTATTTTTTGATGATTTAGATAAACCTATTTCTCAAAGAAAAGGTGTTAGAGCCTGTACTAAACATCCCATTTCTAATTTTGTTTCCTATGATTCTTTATCTCCTACCTATAGAGGTTTTGCCTTGTCCATTTCGTCTGTGTCTATTCCACAGGATTGGAAGGAAGCACTCAATGATCCAAAATGGAAGGGAGCAATGATTGAAGAAATGAAAGCCTTGACTAAGAATGAGACTTGGGAGCTTGTTACCTCTCCACCTGGAAAGAAACTGGTAGGCTGCAAATGGGTGTTTACTGTAAAACACAAAGCTGATGGATCAATTGATAGGTTCAAAGCTAGATTGGTGGCTAAAGGATTCACTCAAACCTATGGGGTAGACTACCAGGAAACTTTTGCTCCAGTAGCAAAAATGAACACAATCAGAATCTTGTTATCATGTGCAGCCAATCTTGATTGGGATTTACAGCAGTTTGATGTGAAAAATGCCTTTCTACATGGAGATTTAGAAGAAGAAGTGTATATGGAGATCCCTCCTGGATTTGATACTGAAACAACACATGGGAAAGTATGCAGACTGAAAAAGGCATTATATGGATTAAAGCAATCTCCTAGAGCATGGTTCGACAGATTCAGCAAAGCTATGACTTCTTTCGGCTATCAACAGAGCAATGCAGATCATACTCTATTTATTAAACATAACAAGGGTAAAATTACTATTCTCATAGTTTATGTTGATGATATAGTAATGACAGGAGATGATGAAAAGGAGATAGCTCGATTGAAGAAACTTTTGGCCAGGAATTTGAAATCAAGGATCTGGGAAAACTGCAATATTTCTTAGGAATTGAAGTTGCCAGATCAAAGAAAGGTATCTTCATTTCTCAGAGAAAATATATTCTGGATCTCCTGGAAGAAACTGGCATGTTAGGTTGTAAGCCAGCTGAATCTCCTATTGAAAACAACCATAAGCTACAAGTTGGAATTGGTGATGCAGTTGATTTAGGGAGATATCAGAGATTGGTAGGAAGACTAATATATCTCTCACACTAGACCCGACATTGCATATGCAGTCAGTCTAGTGAGTCAATTTATGCATGATCCACGAGAATCACACATGCAAGCAGTATTTCGCATCTTGAGATATCTGAAGTCTGCTCCCGGAAAAGGACTGCTATTTGCCAAACATGGTCACCTTCAGATAGAATGCTTTACAGATGCAGATTGGGCTGGATCTCCAAGTGATAGAAGATCCACCACTGGCTACTGTACTTTTGTAGGAGGAAATCTAGTAACATGGAGGAGCAAGAAACAAAATGTAGTTGCTCGATCAAGTGCTGAAGCAGAATACAGAGCTATGGCTCAAGGGGTTTGTGAGCTTCTGTGGGTACAGAAGATATTAGAAGAATTAAGTCTATCAAGCAAAGATACACTGTCCTTGTATTGTGACAATAAAGCTGCTATTAATATAGCACAAAATCCAGTTCAACATGATAGAACCAAGCACATAGAGATTGATCGACACTTCATCAAAGAAAAATTGAATAATGGTGCCTTGAATTTACATCATGTGACATCTGATAAGCAACTGGCTGATGTATTTACTAAAGGGTTGTGTCACAGGACCTATCATACTTTAGTTTGCAAGTTGGGCATGTGTGATATCTATGCTCCAACTTGAGGGGGAGTGTTGATATACGTGTAATATTATTAGTATTATATTTCCTATAACAATGTAATTAATAGTATGGTAGGTAAGGTAGACCAATAGTCACAATTAATAGTATGGTAGGTAAGGTAGATCAATAGTCACAATTTTTTGTATAAATAGATGTATTCTTGTACAAATTATATATGAAAAATACTTCTCAAATACTTTCTAATTTCATCACTTCTTAGCAAGACTAAATGATGCATTTGATCATATTAGAATAAAAGTTCTTGGGTGAGATCCTTTTCCATCCTTGCGGCAAGCATATAGCTATGTGCAACAAGGAGTAACTGCAATTCTACGTTGCCAACTAATTCTACTGAATAGTCAATTATGATGGCCAATTCATCTACCACAAACACAAGTTGATGCAATCAGAGGTGATCTTACAAGGGGAGAACAAGACAATAGAAAGTGCGATTATTGTAGGAAACCAAGACATACCATGGACACATTGAAAACTTCATAGTCGTCCAATACATGATCGACAAAGTAAAAGGTTTAGTAGAGCATGACCTCAAGCTCCTATATCAGAAACTCTTGATACTAGGGTGCCAAGAGAAACCAATTATTCTATTGGACTTTCAAATTAAGAACTAAAAATTCTCAAACTTCTTATGGTCAAGCTTGAGTCTCTTTCCACCACTACTTCTTCAGGTATACCACATTTAACCTTTAATGTCAGGCATAATGTTCGAAATCCCTATGGTACCCTTGATAACTCATGGATTATAGATTTTGGAGCATCAAATCATATGACTAGTAGTCAAGAAAAATTCTTCACATATTACTCTTGTTCAGTCATGATAAAGTTCATATATATGATTGCTCTTGATCTCCTATTGTTGAAAAAGGCTCTATAAGTTGTACTCCTTCCATAAAAATAACACTTACGTCACATATTCTTGGTTTCTCACAAAATCTTCTATCAGTTAGTGCTCATACAAGAGAGCTGAATTGCAAAATTGAATTTTTCCCTTCTCATTGTGTCATACAAGAGTTGAGCATCAGGAAAACGGTTGGCTATGGTAGAGTGCACGAAGGCTCGTACCAACTAGTTGAAGGACCTCTCTTTTAAGGATCATGTTTTATTAAGTGAATCCAAATCAACTCATCACCAAATTATTAAGTGGCATAAGAAATAAGGACATCCTTCATTTTTTGTTTTAAAAAGGCCTTACCCCATTTATTTAAGTTGTGCAGTGTGAAAACATTAGTTTGTGATGCTTGTGAACTTGCTAAGCATACTAGAACTTCATATGCTTTTGTTAATAGTAAGCATTCAAACCCATTTGAGATGAGTCATTCTGATGCATGGGCCCCAAGCCCGATGGTTTCACTATCTAGCTATCAATGGTTTTGTGATGTTTATTGACTGTTGTAGTAGGATGAATGGGTGTACTTACTACATGCAAAAAATGAAGTGCTCTCTTGTTTTTAATCTTTCCATAGAATGATCAGTACACAATTTGGTGCTAAGGTCAAAATTTTACGAACTAATAATGATACAAAGTATATAAAGAAAGTCTTTCACACCTACCTAGATACTCATGGAATTGTACATTAAACTAGTTGCGTCAATACTACTACTCAGAATGGTACATCTGAACAAAAAAATAGACATATATTAGAAGTTGCTAGAGCTCTTATGTTCACCATCAAACCAGTTGTGTCAATACTACTACTCAAAATGGTATATCTGAACGAAAAAACAAACATATATTAGTAGTCACTAAAGCTCTTATGTTCACTATAAATGCTCCCTGGGGTAATGTTAGGGTAATGATGTTTTTACTACTACCTATCTTATCAATCATACACCTTTAAGGACATTGAATTTTAAATGTCCTATGGAATTTACACAAGATAGCAATTCTTACATTACTCCTCCGAAATCATAAAATGTGTGTTTTGTGCATAAATACATTGTGAGAAAACTTGACCCTAGAGCCTTGAGATGTGTTTTTGTAGGATACTCTGCTACCCAAAAGTGTTATCATCCACCAGTGTCAAAGGCGCAAAAGGCGAGCGCCTAAGCGCCCAGGCGAGGCGAGGTGCATGGCAGCGCCTTGCGATGCCAAGGCGAGGCGCCTTTGCTGAGGCGCGCCTGTTTGCGCCTAGGAGCAAGGCGCACAAGCGCCAAGCGAGCGCCTAGTGTTTTTCACCCAAAAAAAAAATTCTAGAAACATCAGCAAAAGCATTCCCCACAAACAGACAAAAAAAAAAAAAAAACCTAGCCCACTACTGGTAAAACAAAACAAACATAAAAAATAAAGGAACTTTTAAACTAGAAAGAAACCCTACCTACCTCACTTTCTTTCTCTCTCATGTTGAAAACAAAGGAGGACCATCAACCTTCTCTCTCTTTTGTCCTTCAAAAGAAACAAACATAATGCTGTGCTTTGACTCTTCTCCAGGTATTTAATAATGATTCTTTTCTTCTTATTTTATTGTGCATGATACAATCTTGACCGGTTGGTGTGTGGAGTCCACACTTGTCCAATATGTTTGTTTTTTGTTGACACTTGCTTTACACTGTTTCTCACACACTCACGTTAGAAATCTGTCCTACTTTCACTTTCTCTCTTACTATATATATTATAAAATACAAGCAGCATCTACTTGGTTCATTTATTTTATACTGTATAATGTATAGTGAAATCTGCTATTACTAGGAAAAACAAAAGTTAATATTAATAGTAAATATAAATTTATTAAAATAGTTACCCAAAACAAAAAATAAGTATAATGCCTAAAAAAAATTGTTCTTCTTTCTATCAGTTATAGAATGATAAAATCAGAATATGATAAAGGAAAAATGGAATAATTACTCATTAAAAAAAAGGAATAATTAAAATAAAAAAGTATAATTAATATTAATAGTAAATGTAAATTTATTAAAATAATTTAAAAAATAATTACTTACCAAAAAAAAAATTAAGTATAATGCCTAAAAAAAATTGTTCTTCTTTCTGTCAGTTATAGAATGATAAAATCAGAATATGATAAAGGAAAAATGGAATAATTACTCATAAAAAAAGGAATAATTAAAATAAAAAAGTATAATTAATATTAATAATAAATGTAAATTTATTAAAATAATTTAAAAAATAATTACTTACCAAAAATAAATAAATAAATAAGTATAATGCCTAAAAAAAATTGTTCTTTTTTTCTGTCAAGGCCACACACACACCAGTACTGGGAAAAATAAACGTGTTTATATTTGTGGACATGTGTTTAACTTTAACCTCACTAATGGTAATTTTTTTTAATATATATCTTTAGATATTGTGCAATTATATTTTAGATGGATTCGGGTAATGTTGGTGGGAGTGGAAGTGGGAACAAACGAAGTGATCCAGGATGGAAATATAATTATTTGGCTGATAAAAATGATACAAATTCAGTGACTTGTATGTTTTGTCAAAAAGCCACTAAAGGAGGAATTTATAGAGCCAAACAACATCAAGTGGGGAACAATAGGAATGCAAAAAAATGTTTGAAGTGTCCTCCAGAAGTGAGAAAAGAGTTGGAGGATTTTATAAATGAAAAAAAAAAGTCAAAAAGAACATTATGATAAAATGCCAGATATTTATGACTTTCATAATGTCACTGAAATTGGGGATGATGAAGATGTGGGGAAAAATAATAAAGGCAAAGAGAGAGTTGTTACTTCTATGGCTTCAAAGAAGAGGGGGCCTATGGATGCTTTTGCATCAATAAGGTTGGAGCATGTTGTTGAGATGAGGAAAAAGGGAAAAATGATACAATCTACTATAAACAATACATATGACAAACAAAAAAGAGAGCAAGCTTGCCAATACATTACTCGTTTCTTCTATCAAGCGGGCATTCCATTTAATGTTGCACATCTTGATTCATTTAAATGGATGATTGAAGCCATTGGTCAATATGGACCAAACATGAGACCTCCAAGTTATCATGAGTTGAGAGTTCCACTTCTTAAGAAAGAAGTTGAGTATACCAATGGATTGCTTCAAAAGCACAAAGATTCTTGGAAAAAACTTAGATGTTCAATTATGTTGGATGGGTGGCTTAGTCGAACTCATCGGAGCATTATCAACTTTTTAGTCAATTGCCCAATGGGAACCATGTTTGTGAGATCTGTGGATGCATCATCATATATGAAAACAGGAGAAAAGTTATTTGAATTGTTGGACAAGTTTGTAGATAAGGTTGGAGAAGCAAATGTTGTTCAAGTAATAACAAATAATGGATCCAATTATGTTTTAGTAGGTAAGTTATAGTTTTTGGAATCTACTTTATCCTAAGTTTATTATTATAATATAAATATGCAATGTTTTTTTAATATTATTATTTGTCTTTTTAATAGGGAAGTTATTGGAAGCAAAGAGACCAAATTTGTTTTGGACACCATGTGCTACTCATTGTTTGGATTTAATGCTAGAGGATATTGGGAAGATTCCGCAAGTAACAAAAACTATTGAGAAGGCAATCAATGTGACTGGATTTATATACAGTCATACGGATCTCTTGAATACAATGAGATCCTTTACAAAAAAATAGAGAACTCATCCGTCCAGGGAAAACTAGGTTTTGTACATCATACCTTACATTGCAATCAATTCACAATCAAAAAAATCATTTGAGGGCCATGTTTACTTCAGAAGATTGGACTTCTAGCAGTTGGGCAAAGCAAGTGAAGGGGAAAAGGGTGTGTGAAACAATTTTGTCTGTTAGCTTTTGGAATAATGTCACCTATATTCTTAAGGTGATGGGCCTCTTGTGCGGGTACATAACCAGCCATGGGATACATCTATGAAGCTATGGATAGAGCAAAGGAGAGCATATCAAAATCATTCAATGGTGATGAAGAAAAATATGCAGAAGTGAGCAAAATTATTGATGATAGGTGGAATTGTCAATTGCACCATCTTTTACATGCGGCTGGACATTTTTTAAATCCTGCAAATTTTTATGAGAATCCGAGCATGGAGTTTGATGAGGAAATTATTTCAGGATTATATGCCACTATCAAGAAATTGGTTTCTCAACCTCAAATGCAAGATAAGATAATTTCTGAAATTTCTATTTATAAGCGTGCTAAGAGCCTATTTGGCATTGATTTTGCCATAAGGTCGAGCAAGACAAAAGCACCAGGTAACTTTAAAAAATGTTATATTATAATGATAGTATTTTATTTAGCAACTGAAACTTTTTTTTTTCTTTTAACTATATAGCTGAATGGTGAGGGTTGTATGGAAGCTCAACCCCTAACTTGCAACAATTTGCAATTAAAATTCTAAGCTTGACATGTAGCTCATCTAGATGTGAAAGAAATTGAAGCGTGTTTGAGCAAGTAAGCATCTTAAAGTTTTAATTTGAGTGTTATTGCTACAATGTTCAAAATATTAATATTATAACTATAATTATTTGCAGATACATACAAAGAGGAGAAATAAGCTCGCTCAAAAGCGTTTAAATGATTTAGTTTTCATTAAGTATAATCAAGCTCTTAAAGCTCGATATGATCAACGTGATGTTATTGATCCTATATCTTTAGATGATATTGATGAAAGCAACAAGTGGTTGATTGGACAGATGGGTGTTGACTCATTTGTTGAGACGGATGATGACTTGGTGTTTGAGAATGATGACTTGACATGGAGAGATGTTTCAAGAGCTACAAGAGTTGAGGAACCATTGAGGAGCACTAGATCTCAAACACAATTTACAGGATCGTCAAGTAGAAAAGTTATTATTGATGAGGAGGAAGAAGTTTTGAGTGATGATATGGAAAAAGATGTTGATGAATATGAAAGTAGGGATGATTATTTGGAAGGTGCCAATGATGAGGAAGAAGGGTGAATGAATGATTGAACTTGTTAATAGCTAGTTTTATATTTACTATCTTGTAAAAAAAGATTACTATAATGGTTTAAATCTTAATGTTTTTATGCACATAGTGCTTATTTTGCGAATATGATGCTATATGAATCTAATATTTGACCTATTTAAATAGATTTTGTTGGTCTAAATTAAACATTATTAGTAAATGTGGATGTTTTCTATATCAAAATAATATTAATAAATTTTTTAAATATTTGCGCCTCGTTTCACTCAAACGAGCACTTTTTTTGCGCTTCTCGCCTCAAGCGATTACAAGGCGTAGCGTCTTAAGTGCACTTTTCGCCTCTGACAACCTTGTCATCCACTAACTAGAATGAAATATGAGTATGGATGTTACTTTTGAGAGATGAAAGCCTTTTTTCCTTCTCATCCATCACCACTTCAGGGGGAGGATGAGTGTGTGGAAGACGTGACCTCTTTTGTTCAACCTATGCTTGATTTCCCTAGACATAGTGGTTAGGGGAAGCATGGAAGCAATGATGATGATCAAATTTCTAATGGAGATCAAGTTCAATCCAATAAAGGGCAAAAAATTGATGTGGCAACAAATAGATTGGACAAACATGATCTGTTAAGGTACTTACGCAAGAAAAAGGAGTATCCTGTCGCAAATAATACTCTCCATAGCCAATCATCTATCTCGGACTCAAACTCCTAAAGAGTCAAGTAATTCACCTCTTCCTGATCCTAATTTATCTGCTGAAACTCCATCTCATAATTCATCTAATGACAATCTTGATCTTCCATTAGCTATAAGAAAAAGGGTTAGATCATGTACTCAATATTCTATCTCTAACTTTGTTTTCTATGATGTTGTCCCTTTCCCGTAGAGATTTTCTACGGGGGGGCGGTGGGGTTGGTTAATTCAAAAATCCATTCTATCACTTTACCATAGGGATGGAAGGAAGCTATTAATGATCCTAAGTGGAAAGATGCTATGGTGGAAGAGATGAAAGCCTTGGTAAAGAATGAAACTTAGGAACTTGTTAATCTTCCACTAAGAGGCCAGTAGAAAGTAAATTGGTTTTCACGACAAAACATAGGGCAAATAGCTCTATCACAGCCTAAAAGCAAAATTGGTGGCAAAAGGTTTTACTCGGACTTACGAGACTAATTATCAAGAAACATTTCTACCTGCTATGAAGATGAATTTAGTACACACACTCTTATCTTGTGCTGCTAATCTTGGATGGGAACTTTAGCAGTTTGACATTAAAAATGTCTTTTTACATGATGGTTTCGAAGAGAAAGCCTACATTAAGATTAATCAATTTTTTATAAAAGAAAAACAAAATGATCAAAGTCTTAGAATTACCTATACAAGTTCGGAGAGTCAATTAGCTGATGTTTTTACTAAGGACTTATGTAATAGATTAATTCATTCCATTCTATGCAAGATAGGTATGGCAAATATACATATACCATCTTGAGGGGGAGTGTTGACAGCCGTAATCATATTAATTAGGCCTTGATTTTAGGATCTGATCTTCTATTTTAGGATTTGATTATGTAAATTGATGCATTCTTGATTTTAGGAGTAAATTAATTAGATATTAGCAATCTTTTCCATTTTAGCTAGGCATATTTATGTAATTATATGTTCTCAAATATCATATAAATAAGAGATCAACAGGTGTAGAAATATTACAGCCTACTTTATTCATTTCTTCTCTATTCTAAACTTCACCCCTTTCCCATTCACAGAAAAAGTGGCTGTTATAGTGAACCAAAACAGCCACATGCTCCTGCCTTTTGCATTCCTGGTGGTTTCATCTCAATTATCAGCATTCCAGCCACATGTATAACTTGTGGAGAAATTCAACCAACCAGAGAGGAGCCAGGCAGTTAATCTCAAAAGTCAAAAAAGGCATTTTGCTGCAATAAGCCATTGACTTCTTTACACTTTATTTTCATAAATCAAGCTTCCAGAAGGCAAGTCAAGACACTGGCAGCAACTCTGCTAAGAGGTGCTATTGATACCTAAAGCATCTTCGCTTGGGTTACCAAAAGTCAAAATTTAGTGCTCTGATTTCAAAATAGCGAAGCAATGACAGTATTCATTCTAGGACTATAGTAAATGCATTTAATACAAGTTATGTAAATGATAAACTTCATAAAATTTTGCAATCCACGAGTTATGCCTTTTCAGGTTTACCATTATTTATCTCATCACAACACCAAGCTCTCATGATACACATTTTTTCCAACACAAAATTCCTTTGTTCGCACAGTTCATATTCTATATTAATTAGCAATGCTAATCTAATCTTTATGGAGTCTCAGATTGTAAACCACACAAAGCATATCCTTATCTTATATAAATGTATTGCAAGTTAAAATAGAAAAGAATATGCATAAAGCACACCAGAGAGCATATTTTCAGGGTATTAAGATTTGTATCATCACTGTTTCATAAGAACTTGAATTTTTCTCCAGCCATAGATCATACAGTCCAATGACAATCTTCCAATTTCTAAACATTCATGCATTAGACCTATACTATTTTTCACATTAGATTTTTGCGAAAGGATAACATAAACAACCTCTCGATAGTAAAAATTTTTCAGTAGCCTGTAAATATTCCAAATGTTGACCATGCTAATGCCCAGCTAAACAATGTAGATAAAAGATCTTAAACACCAACAAATGGGCAATTTGTAACCATTTATCAACCAAAAGAAAGACAGGAGGGAGGGGAGGTGGTCACAAGAATTTGAATGATTCTGGTTTCCTCATAATTTAAAAAATTAGAATCAATAAGGCCAGTTACAGGTCCAGTCTACTGCATCAAGTCATAGGTTTTGTGTGCAAAAGAAAACGAAGGAGAGAAACGGGGCAGGGAAAAGATTAAACTTAAAAGTACCTTGTTCTTTACAAGTTCTGAAAAGAACTTAAACTGGTATATATCAATATCACCATGAAGTGCTAGATCAAGACCAAATACCCACCATCCTTTTGGGAGTTGCAAAGCAAAATAACTCTTCTTCTGAGGCATTAACCACCCACCCAACCAGCTCTTGTGACATATGTACCTCATGAAAGTATTAAGACCATCAAACCAATCTGTAAAGCACAATAGCAGTTCAGAACAATGATGACTCTACAGTGCAAATAGTTATAAATGATGAAGTTTAAAAAAAAAAAAGGTCCCAAATGTGGAACATAACCAACCATGATTCCCTGGAATTATGAAAGACTGTGGCCCATCATAGTGCTTTAGTTGAGTTATCCCATCAGGCAAGTCAGGCTTGTTCACGGCTATCTGCTCTGGCTTGTAGGATGAAGGAGGCTGAAGTGCATACTCAAAGGGACAAAAAAGTCTCCTTTCGTACGTAAATGCAGATGGATTTGGATACCTGCAATCAACAAGAAAATTATCAAGTCTGCGTAGCATCCAATACAGAGAATCATTACCATGCCATCATGTTTTGGGCGCTTGGTTTGGTTTTTTGGTGGGGGTTTTAAGTTTCAATACCATCTATTTGTTATTGGACTAATTCAACTTTGGCATCATAAATCCTGAACTTTAAACACCCAACAAATTGCAAGATTTTGTAGGAAAACTCTATAGGGATTGTATTATTGTATTTACTAGACAATGCATTTAATGTAATATTAGGTAGGAGCATGGTGTGTGTGTGTGTCTCTATATATATATATTGCATGTGCAGAAAATAACACATCAATATACAAGAATCTTACATTTTTCCACTTCACGTGGTATCAAGGCCAAGGCCAAACTAGGCTCCTCAGGAATTAATTTTTTCTCTCCCCCCAACCTCAATGATAGTAATAAAAGAAAAAAATAATTCAAATGGCAGAAGAAATAAGTGTTGTCCAAGCAAACTCCACTCCGTCAAATGAGCTGTAAGAGTCCAACAACCTAGAGAATTACAAAATATCTAGGCAGCATATGTAGATCGGATGAGAAAAATTACCTCAAACAGTCACAACTTGTTCGACAATTTGAAGGGAAAAGGAAAGATCTCACAGGCAAAGGGCCAAGATTGAAAGATCCTTGCTTTGAAGCATGGAATGAACAAGACTTCATGATCATAGCTTGGCTACAGAATCCTATGACACCACTTGTATGTTCTTCACTACAGCTAAGGAAATTTGGGCAATTCAACAAACCTACTCAGGGCTAAAGGTGTGACTCAAGTGTATGAAGTCTAAAAACAATGGTGGAAAAACAAGGTAATAGAACTGTCACTGAATATGCAAACAACTGAAGTCTCTATGGCAGGAACTTGATCATAGGGAAAGTTAAAACTAAGTGCCTTGAAGATGCAGTTACCCTACAGGAGTTCATTGAACAAGACAAAGTCTATGACTTTGTTGTTGGACTCAATCCAGAATTTGACCAATTATGGATCCGGAATCCACACCCCTACCTAAATCTTCTTGAGACCTTATTCTTGACATGTCAAGAACTACACACAAGACCTGGCTCTAAAAGACTAATCTGTCCTAGGAAATGGGAGATTAGGCAAGGCGTTCAAAGGAAAGAAGAAGCCATTCCAGTGGCAGTTTAGTGCATTCCCCAAGCTATGCAAGTTCAAGAGTCTAACTTGGAATCTTTTAAAGAGGAAAAAATGAAACTGAGGTTCAGATGGAAATAACGACCATGACGTTCCAGTTGCCCCTAAAAAATGGAATCAGAGAATGCACTAAATGGCCACTCTATCCACTTTATCTTATGGCACATTTCTTACCATTTAAAAATATTTCATCATCTTACAAAGCTTTCTTAGTAAGCTTGAATATCATCACCATCCCTACCACCTTATTTGATACTTTATCTAACGAAAAATGGAAACAAGATATGAATATAATAGAGATACGGTAGGGTACAAGTGAGTCTACAGAGTGAAGTATAGAACAAATAGATCAATTAAAGATACAAAGCAAGGTTAGTAGTAAAGGGCTATACACAAACTTATATGATTTATTATCTAGAGACCTTTGCTCCTAATACAAAGATGAAAACAATTAAAACGATTGGGAATTGCAGCAATTTGATGTCAAGAATACATTTCTACATGGGAATCCAAAAAAAGAAATTTACCTAGATGTACCACAAGATTATGAGAAAAATTGGTTGCTTATACTATATGTAAGTTGAAAAGGCATTGTATGGTCTTAAACAATAACCCCAGGCATGGTTTCAAAGATTTATGAAAGTTACGTTATAAGATATCAACAAAGTCAAGGAGATCATACACTATTTGTCAAACATTTTTCTTCAAAGGGAGTAACAATTCTTCTAATATATATTAATGGCATGATTGTAACAAGGAATGATGATGAAGAAAAACATTTCTTGAGTCAGTGCATGGCTAAGGAATTTGAAGTAAAGACCTTGGGAAGGATGAAATGTTCTTTAAGAATTGAAGTAGCACATTTTAAGTAGGAATTGTCATCTCACAACAAAGTACGTAACAGACATTCTGAGGGAAATTGGTAAAAGATTGTATGCAAACCTGTAAATACTCCAGTTAATCTCAATCTTAAGCTAGGTATGGCAGAGGAGGATATTGCAATAGATAAAGGGATGTACCAGTGCCTAGTAGGAAGACCCATTAACCAATCACACACCCATTAATCTATCACACACATGACTAGATATAGCATGTGCAATAAATGTGATTAGTCAATTTATACATATTTCGAACAGAATTCATCTACAAGCAGCCGAAAAAGTACTTCATAATCTCAAGGGAGCACCAGGTAAAGGAATTCTGTTTAAGAGGAACAGGGTATAGGTACTTAAGGCATACAGTGACATTGATTTTGCTGTATCTATTATTAATAAAAGATCTAACATCGGAATATTGTACCTTTTTCGGTGGAATAAAATCTTGTAACTTGGAAGAGTAAAAAAATAGATGTCATGGCTCGATCAAGTGCAAAGGCTGAATTTCAATTAATGGCATAAGGTGTATGTAAACTACTTAGTTGAAAACTATCCTTGAAGATTTGAGAATATATTGTGACAACAAGTCTGCAATCAATATAAACTCATGATCTAGTTCAACATGACCAGACAAAACACATTAAGATTGATAGATACAGATTAAGGAGAAGTTAGAGAGCTGAAAATTTTGCGCCAATTATGTGTCGACTCAACCAATTAGCTGATGCTTTTACCAAAGGGTTAAATAGTTCAAATTTCTAAACCATTATATCCAAGCCGGAATGCAAAATTCTTAATCACCAGCTTGAGAGGGAGCGTAGGAAAATCATATGGGGATTGTAAATATTATTGTAAATTCTAGACAATGCATTTAATATAGTGTTAGTAGGAATTAGTACACCAACTATCAAGAGCATAATATCTGACCTACCTATCTACATATATATATATATATATATATATTGTATGTACAACAAAAATAATACATCAATATACAATTATCTCACATTTCTTTATCCTAATATTACAAATTTTCACGGATTCTAAAAACGGAAGTTAGTTAACCTGGTCCTGTACAAAGTTAACAATTAACTCTTATTCTACTAGTTAATGTCACCTTAACCAATCATTTAACCATAGCACAAAACCTGATGACATTTTATCTACAGAACCATATGTGAAAGTTTCTTTGAATCACAAAATGCCAACCATATCTTCTTCTTGTTTACCTTCCAAATTTACATACAATCTTTAACAATCCAATCCCAAATTTACATAAACAAAAACCTATTATCTTTAATGTTTATATAATTGAGTGGCCTATATCACATGAGCAAAAGACTTCAGATGAGCACACACGTCCAATATCCTAAGGCTATACTCCATAGAGGGGAAGCAGACTATGGAAAAATTCCTTAACATTAACAGTATGCTGAGGCAATATCCATACCTTGCTGGAAAGTCCTAGCAGAATCATCTGAACCAATCAATTTCTATGTTTGTCCCCCTTTTAATTATAATATTACCATTAGTATTATGTTCCCACGTCCATCCACAGTTTCTCATACAACTGCTATCATATTGCGCTATGTTAGTTTTTGTCATTTCACATTTTTCCTGTTCATTAACCACATAAAATCCTATAGAACTTTATCATTTATACTTTAGTAGCTCTTAAAATTACATTAAAAAATAAAATAACACACATCCAATATCCTAAAGGTAGACTCCATAGAAAGGAAGTAGATTTTGGCTAAAATTCCAAAAAAGGTTAACAGCCTGCAAAGGCTTCATATGGAAGTCCAAGCAGAGTCATCTGCACCAACTAAACATTAATAACTTACATTTGATTTGGAACCTCCTGCACTTGAAATTCTAAGGAAAATAGTGTAACCAAGCTAAATAACATCCTATATTAATTCCATTATCATGTAATTGAAATAGCAGCCAATTCATGCTGGCTAATAAACGAACAGGCAGTAGCTAACAATATATTGGTCCCACAAGATAATCATTTAAAGCATTTTCACCCTTCATGTGCAGACATTGAAGCATAGGTCCCATTGGAGTCTTTTAAACTTACAAAGGATATTCCAAAAAGACATTGTTAAGGTTTCAAATTCCATTTAGAAGATAACTGCAGAAAGTAGACTGGACCCTAACTAGTAATTAGAAATGGAATGGCAAACCAATAAAAAGCCTCATAAATAGCCAATAAAAAATGAACTATGGCTCACCTAGATAAAATCATGTGTAAAACCAAACATCTATGTTGGAGAGTAAGATGGCCGTAGGATATAAATCCCATATGCATCATGCAATAATGCAGCTTTAATGATAAATCATGTCATCTGTTGGTTGATCATTTATCTTCTTTCACCAAAGATGCATAAGTAAGCAACGATGGATGAGTAAAAGTAGCAAAATCAAACCAATTTCAAATATGACACATTACAAATTAGATGTTCTGCTTACGCAAGATCTCCTCCTATAAGTAACAAGTCTCCTCGTGGTAGATAAAGATGAGAATCACTGCTTGCAACCCGAAGAAATGGTTGAGCAAGTAAACGTGCAACACTATACGAAGAATTTCCACCATCACCGGTATCAGCCATGAAATCGAACCAGAAATCTTCTCTATCGCAAAAGTGATCATACAAGAGCTCTTTCCCTTCTCCCTCTTCAGTTTTATGCATGGCTGCCTGATGCAGACAAAGATATTAGTGACTTTATAAGTGAAAGAAATACTTCTTCATATACAGCACTTAGTTTAGAGTTGTGAGAAGTATCACATCCACTAATTTCCAAGACTGAACAGAGTATTCTCTAAATATCAGTGGTGAGTGTGAGTAGAGCAAATTTGAGATCTATTAGAAATGAAATATGCATCATTCAACCCCAAGAGTTTGGCCTAATGGTTGAGGCCCAAGAACTCTCATAACAATATGCATAAGGTCTTAGGTTCTAATCTCACCAAGGACCTACTTACATGGCACAAGCTATACCTAACCAGAGCATGAGACTTATGGGTGGTTCTGTACCCAGAAATTGCTCTCCCCCTCATCAACAAAAATTAAATATATGTAATTCATGTGGTATCAATACATTCAGAGAGAAAGCAGGGATAGCATGTAACAAAGAAAAAGTAAAATAAAATTATAGCCTTAATGCTTCAGTATGAGCAGACCATGAGAAAGCGCCATTAACTGATAAAAGATAAAAAGGTATTGTTAAGCTGCATTTAAAAGTGCAACAAGCAAAATTCAACAGAGAAGAGGCACAAGCATAAAATAAGGGATGTGCATCCATATTAATGAAAAGATATAAGTGGAATATTTTTTTCTGGTAGGAAGGGTATGTCATCAAGTACTTTGTCAATAGATTTTTATTCACTAAAGAGAGAAAGAAATGTAGTTCATAAATATCTCTTACAATGTTCACATCAATACGGTCTTACCTGCATCATGCGCATGTCAAACCGGCCAAGGAAGACTGTCACCGACACAAGAAGGTCAAAAACTGTCTTAAATAAATCAGCTGAGGTTCTGCCACAGGAGAAGGAATATTTACCATGAGAAAGAAAAAGAAGGCTTCCCCATTAAACCCCTCCATATGAACCAAACACACACACACACACAGAGAAAGAACAACCACCCCAAAAAGGAAAACACACACACACACACAAAAAAAACAAACATACAAACACTAACAGCGATAATTCTTATATTAATGAAAATCTGACATTACATTCAAAAAAAAAAAAAGAAGAGAGATACGAAATGACTTACCCTGAATACCAAGGAACCATGTCTAAAAAGTCAGGCTTCATCTGCTGCTTCTTCAAGTTCTTGTATTCTTCAACAGACAACGGATGAGTAAGTGCCCACCTGATTATTTGTAAAACATGTAAATATACAGCAAAGCAAATGGACAGAAAGTATTATTGCAAGGACAACCAGGGAAATCAGCAAATTGACAGTATCAGATACGGCAAAATGAAGATAATTTTCCTTTTCATAGAAGTTGTCTTCTTAAAGTTCCCCTCTAATCAATTAACCAAGTATACCCAGAGGAGTCCATTTGCCAAGCATGAGGCTTGTACACAGCACACTATCCAATCTCAAAAAGAGTGCACAGAACTCAATCATTCAAGATACGAATTCCACCTTTACTTTTTAAAGAAAGTCAAGATCATACCCAAAATACCCTAGCACTATTTAGGATGCTAAAGGCCTTAATCTTGTTCAAGAAAGAAAGAGTACTTTCCATGCTATTTCACCTTTACTTTTTAAAGAAAGTCAAAGACCTTTCCTATTAGAATACCCTAGCTCTATTTAAGACACTAAGGCCTTTATCTTCCATATTCTAAAGGTTACAAATGCAATCCATACACCATTGTTACAAATCCCTTTACAATTTACCTTCCCCAACTTTATACTCCAAGTACATAAGGAGCTAACCAAAAATTGATTTAATTTCAATATTTAATGTTCTTGCCTAAGGTAAACAGAAGCCTGTGCCCTTTTCTAAATATCTGGATGCCCTGAAATGTGATAAGTAAGTCATGAGGCGAAAAAGGGATGACAAGCCCCACTTCAACTCACCATAAAGAAGTACATGCACCTTTCATCCCAAGTACTCTTCCAACCACTTTTCCATGAAACATATCGCCCCCACCACCCCAACCCACCCCCCGCCCAAAAAAAAAAAAAAAAAAAACCACAAAAACAAAAAATACCAAGAAATAAAGGGGAAACTAACCCACCCACCAATTTCAACTATCTTCTAACTGTTATTGGAATGTAGTAGAAAACCAAAACTCACCCCGTTGATCGTTCGACCACATAATTGGCGATATATAGTCCTATAAAGGTTGCCCAAAGTGAGTATATTGGAGATATTTCATTTGATGTGCCTTGACCCTATGATGCAGAGAAAAAAACACTTGCTTCAAAATGTACTCGAAAACATTGTCAACAATCAAAGATCAACTCAGTAGCACACCTAGGACATACCTCCCCATAAATAACCCACTTAGACAATAGAGGGTAATCACTTGCAGAACCTACTGGAGCGAACCAAGATGAGCAAATCTCATCTTTCAGCTCATTGATACGAATGAATTTTGCGATCCATGTGCTCCTATCTTCTTTTTTCCATAGTGAAAACCAACTAGAATATTTTCTTTCAAGTGGCCGTTGCTTCAAGATAGCATGATTGCCACAGTGACTATAAAATACACAGCAGGCAATGCTTAGACCTATATGCAGAACAAATAGCATCAACCTATGGGACAAATAATAAATAACAATTCCAAATTAAAAGAACACTTCATAGAAATTCAAACTTACTGCACAGTTTTGGAGAATGGTCCAAACCTCAGGCCTCCTTCCAGCAACCCGAGAAACCAGTCCAACATACCAGAGGCCAAGAAATATAATGTGAAATACAAGAAGGAATAGTACAGAAGAAACATAAATAGTAAGAAACAAAGATAAATTCATCCTCATATCCACTCCCATTGATTGAAACTTGGAAGATGATACAGCGCTGCTATTAAAATCCATGCTACGTACCTGCACAAAGAGGTTCCACATAAGGCTACAGAATAGTGAAACCATACGCTGTGAACCAAATATAAAGTGCAAAATACCCTGATAGTATTTCAGCACTCACCATCGACTGAAATTGGAGTAACTCGGTTTGATTGTCTTCCCAACAAATGGAGACGAAAAGAAATAGAAAAAACCAAACAAACAGGCATATATCGACCACCATTTAATGTTGTTGTCCAATTTTTCCACAAGCGTGTGCATGTTATCTGAAGATATGAAAAATAGGCAACCAATAACTACTGCAATTATGGCATGCCTCGAATGCTCGTGGGGGTAGGGATATCGATGGGTTAAGATAGTTCTGACGTCTCCATTTTTAGGGCGTCTAATAGGCCACTAGGCTGCCTCCAAGCCCATCATTAATCTTTAACTCTTCCACAGTTTTGCCTCGCTTGGTTTGGATTCTGCCCTCAACATATACTTAAGCTTATATCAAAACCAGAATGTAAATTCCACAACCACAAAATCCTGCAATTTCAGTTGATGCAAAGAACAGCAAAAATGAGCAGTATAAATTGCATAGAATGAATGATCAACCCACAAATCAGTAAAATATATCATAATGATGTATTTCTACAAATTGCTAATGAGATTCCGAGCCATCCAATGCCAAGTCAAAATATCCCATAGTGCAGCTATTTTCTTATTAAAAGTAAAAAGGCTAATTGCAGCAATTTCTAATCAGTGCAAAGTATTGTTTCTTAATAAAACTACTAAAGGTGTTACAGTGTGTTAGCATTGCCAGAGCCTGTTCGTTGAATGGTTTAAAATTTGGCATATGAAAAGGGTTGAAAGCCTCTAGCCAAGATGAGGTAGCCCTCGAGAAAATTGAGAAACTGAAAGAGGAGAGAGTTCTTTATTTTCACTATTTGTGTAACTATCTAAAATAAACCTTTCTCGACACACTATTCCTACAACTGATCTCTAAATCGTAACTATATACCTACTTACTACTTGACACAACACAGTTGAAACTAACTAAAACTAAAATGTTGACAAGCACACAATTACTGATAAAGTGCTTGACGATGCCTTTTTGAAAAAAAAAAAAAATTACAAGTAATCTTTATAAAATGAATATGTTCTAATGGAAATGAAGAAACTGTTTCATATTTCCAAACTGAAATTGAAGAGCCAGTATAAACCAAAGCAACCGGCATTAATCACTACCATCGCCTCTCACCACCAAACACCATCCACTACTAGCGAGCGCATCTTCTCGATTAACACAATAACATTTGCAATGATAAACACTGTATTAACCAACTTAAAATATACAAACACGTATATATTATATTTTCTAAGAAGCAACATCCTACTTAAACTACAGCACCTACAAGAATTAGCTTTGGAACCTAAAACTGGATATTTCAACTTCGATGAACTTAGTGATGAGACTTGGAAAAATTGAGAAACAAAACCTAATGCTCATATCATGTAACACCCTAAATAATAAACTAGATTTCTCTTGTACGCATATATATGTATGTATGTAAATATACATATATACTAACAAATAAAAACCAACAAATTCGTTTCATCAACAACCCACCAACCCAAAATAAAGACAAATCAAGAACAATAATTCAGTCCAAGGTGAAGATGAAAACTACTAAAAATTGACATTTTTCATGAAATTTAAAAAAAAAATGCTATTCAAGAAATAGCTATTAAAGAAAGGTACCTGGAAAAAGGTACGAAGAATGGTTAGAGAGAGAAAGAGAAACCTGCTTGTTATGTTTTGATTGTTATTGTGTTATGGGATTTTGGGGATTGTGTTTATGTTGTTTTTGTTCTTTTGCATTGGTTAAGAAGCAAAGATGAAGAAGACCATAAAGAGAGGAATAAATTTTCAAACCGACTAATTATTATGCGGAATCAAAGAATGTCCTCCATGGAACCTATTAAACGTATGAACGGCATATTCTTTTCCACACTTTTACTTATTGTTTGGATTTCACCATCCAAGAGAAAATTAATTAGATTTCAATTTAGTTGGTCTCATTATTTGGATTAAGCAAAAAAAATATTAACTTTACAAATTTGTCATATGAAAAATATCTTCAAATTAAGTAAATTAAACCCACCTCTTTAAAAAGCAAGGTTATGAATGATCAATCCCGTCTTTTTAAGAAATGAGATTACTATAAATACAACAACCTTATTTCTTGAAAAAATAAGAACAAAAAAATACGAGATTCACTTTCATAATTCTAAGATTATTTTCATCCTAATAATAATTTTATAAATTTTTTAAAATTATATATATATTAATTTCCCTTTCCCCTCATTATTTTGTAATGTATCAAACCTAAAATCTCTTTAATTTCCTTCCTTCCTTCTTTTCTTTTTTTTCAAGTTAACTACATCGTAATCATTAAAAAATAAATAAATACATGAAACTTATGCATACTACTATGCTAACCAACGTCAGTTACGCCGCTCCGTATTGAAAAAATTACTAACATACACAATGATGGTTTATGAAAAACACTACCATCACATTCAAAATAAAGAATTAGTCATTTGACCTCATAATTTTGACATTACAAATATTAGATTGAGGAACTAATAGAAAGAACCCACTAGCTAAGGTCATATAAAATTCATACAGTTGTGATATTTTCTTATCAATTTGAGCTCCACACATTGGTTTGGTTTTTAGCTTGAAAGATGTAAAGTTTTAAAAATTTGTAAAAGCTAATGGTTCCAATTCAACTACGGCACTACCATTATAGATAAGTACATGTACGAAACAGCATTTAACAATTAGGTCATATTTTAAAGGATCGTTAGTACCTATCATACTTACTTTCGTATATTATCTAGCCTAAGAAAACTCAAAGATTCATAGTATTCACAATCAAATTATGTATTTACAAAGCTAAACTACTATATACATACTTCAAGAGTTCAATAAATGTCTAGGGTCCCTATGCAAAAATATTACCAATATACAACTCTAATGAAATTAATTAACAGTATATCATAGCAAAGTCGCGTTTAAAACACAAGATATAATAATTTACACGTAAATCGTGGGAATAAAACAGGATATAAAGTTTATATACCATTGCTATATCCCGATTACTAATCACGATATAGGACAATATTTTTATTTTGCATGTAAATCGCGTTTTGTAAACGCAATATTCATGTGAATATCATGACTATAATACGCGATATGCAACATACCGTATAATGTTTGTATATCCTGATTTATACACGTGATTTAGCAATTGTATATTGGTAATTATTTTTATTTTGACCTTAAATAAGTAATTAATTTCAATTAGAGTTGTAAACATAAAATTATTTCGATACTTCAAGGTCAACTCACAAAAGATATGTCCAAAATACAAAGAATAGCTTCAGTCTTGTTTCACCAAATCTTTATCATGTGATTTCTTACAAAGCAAACTCAATGAGTTCTTTGTTAAAAATACTTGGTACTATCGAATTCACGAAAATATATTAATGTCTCTCTCGAATGTCATTAATATCTAAACCTAAGTCAAACAACTAGAATCTCTTCCTAGCTATTAGCAAACTATATTTGCATTAAGAACAAGAATCCTTTGATTTCATGAATATTTAACCAAGTGATAGAAGGATTTCAACAATCTATCTCTAAATATTATGGCAATCCTCATTAGTAGTTTAGATATATTCAAAAGAATAATTTTTCAATCTATTCAATTGAAATATGACATGAGTTCACATGATGCACACACATAAAACCAAGAAAATGCAATCAAGCTATTGGGGGTGTGCACATTCGATTAACTGATCTATAAACCTATTTTTTAAATCAAACTGAAATGATCAATTTTTAACAGTTAAACCTAAACTGGTCCATTATTAGTGGTTAACCGCTTTAACAGTTAATCTTTTTTTCAGTTAATATTTTTGGTTTTCTGTTTTTAACCATTTAACATAATAATTAACCGATTTTTAGTTATAATTATAAAAAATTAAACCCTTATGTTTCATAATTACATTCAAAAATTGCAAATCAGCAATTTAAATAACACAATTACATTCAAAATTTGCAAATCAAGAAATCAAATAACTATAAACCAACAAAGCAAGAATATAAGACTAATACAACATTACACAAATTAAAACTTGATGTCTTCTCCTTAATTTAAATTACAACACAATAAGAATATATTAATTAAAACATAAAAAGTTTCAATTACAACATGTCCCAAGGTACCTAATCTCAATATATTTGTAATAAATGATTTACATTTATAATACAAAAATCTTTTGGAATGCTATATACATTATTGAATACTACATAAGCCCCTAGGCGTTTCATATGCTATATGGTATTTCCACAGAATGCCATATTTTCCACATAATATTTACTAAATATATAAAAAATACAATAAAGAGAATCAACTTGATATCCTTTCTTTTTCTTCTTCACGATCTTTCATACCTAAGTTGTAATCTTCTGTTTCTTACCCCAATTATTTATCTATATATGTTTTTTTAAATTAATTATTTGCATGTTATAGTTTATATATATAATTCACTTACAAATACCAGATCAGTTAACCATCGGTTTTTTATGGTTAAAAATCAAAACTGAAAATCGAAAAATGAAAACCATAATCTTAAACCAAAACTAATGGACTGGTTAACCATATTTTTTTCAGATTGATTTTCCAATTTCAGTTTTGTTTTTTGGTTTCATTAGTTTTTTTTTCACACCCCTACAAGCTAGTAAGTGCAAGTTAATGTAATCTAATAGCATCAAGCTTAGAGATGACCAAGTTCAAGTTCAAGTTCAACAATCAATTTCAAGGAATTAAAGGCTCAATAGCTGGAGTTCAAAAAAAAAAAAAAACAGGAGTCAAGCGAATTAAGGGAGTGTAAAATACAAGTAAATAAATTCATAATGAAGAGTAGAAGAGAAATTTAAGTGTTGTTAAATGGGTAATTTTGTCTTTGAACAGGTAAATTTTGGACAGAGAAAGTCACATAAAACAAGACGAGACAAATTTGTAGAAATTGGACCTAAGATGGTGGCCTACTTGGCAGCCTCAATCTATTTTCTATATATATGCAGTTTATGACGAGAATTAGGGTTTGTCTTGTTTTCCTCCTGGTTCTTCTTCTCCAAAGCAACCTAGGGCTTGCTTTCTTAAGTGTTTGGTGTGAGAAATCAAAGAAGAATCGAGGTCTTCAATCCGGGTAAGTAGATCATGATTTAACATGTAATCAACATCATAATCATAGATTTCTTATGTTTTTGAAAAGGATTGTAAGTGAAACCGTTGAGGATCATATCTGAATCCTGAGGAGAACGATTGGGAATTTGAGATCCATTCAAGGTAATTAAATCCCTTAATTACATATATAGATTTCATCGAAATGATTTCTAATTTAGGGTTTTGTTCGTTCATGTTTGGTGATGTTCTAGGGTTAAGGTTTCTTTGCGGTTTTTGGCGATTTTCCGATTTAAAGTCAAATCAAAGTAAGTTTTCATCCTCTAAATCATAGATTCATTAAAAGATCGAATTAGAATGATGGATTTGTTTGTATTTGTTGATTTATGCAATTAGGGTTTTGTGGATATTTGGGTTTTCTAGGGAATTGATCGAAGAGACTCTGTAGTTGTGATTTCTTGAGAGGTTAGGGTTTTGGATGATTTTGGAGAATTGGATAATTAGGGATTTGATGTGATGATTTATATCTGTATGTTATATTCAAGAGATTGTTCATGGAAAAGAATTGTTCATGGAATTGGAAAAGGTATGACTTTTCCTTGTTTGTCGTATTTACTTACAGGTTTAGTTTTCTAATTGTTACCTGTAGGAACGGATATATAAATGAACTTAATTCTATTTGGCTTAATTTGTTTTTCTGGATGTCTTTGGCTTTGACTAGTAAAGACCTAGAAGACAGTGATACTGGTGAGGCACCCTGATGATCTTTGTGTATCGTTGTCCCTAATGGAGTTGCACTTTGAGATGATTTTGGTAGATATAGGTTTATTGGCAGCATGGCCGCGAGTGTTTAGGGAGTACCCATCCATCAATATATGTATACAATTATTTATTTTTGATATCTGATTATTTTTCAGGAGTCTGAGTAACTCTAAGTTTAGGATCAAAGATCTATGATTCTGAACTGTATTGTTTTGCATGCTTAATGAAGATAATAATCATGGTGTTTGCATTTAGTTAGTTACATATATATATATACATATTGTTTGTGCATTTGCATATTGTTTGTGGACTGGCATACTGGGTGTTTTCGCTCATTCCTTTATTTTTGAGAATTTTTGAAACAATATTTTGATTATTTATCTTTTTGAGGATTTGAAGTATTGATTTTTATGTCATAGTTTATTAAACGTGATTATATAATTTAATTTGGAAGTTAGATCTTTTCTGGATTATCATTGGCTTTGGTTTTGCCGACTCGGATTTAGCTTATATTACAAGAGATACTTGAAAGTTATAAATTACAGGTTTTACAGGTTTTGTACCTTCTTAAGTAACTTTAAATGTGAGTTCATAGAGATTTTTATATGTTTATATTTTGTGGAATTTAGATGTAGAGCCTTTGCGTGTCTCTTTTAAGAGAATGACACGTGGCGGGTTATAATGCCTTAGTTTGGGCGTTACAGGGAGCTTATAAAATAATTTGAGACACGAAAGATTAAAGGTCGAAGCTTGTACGCTGGCCTTTAATTGTTTTGATGTCTTTTCAAATTTCTTTTATGGCTTTTCGGATTTCTTTATTTTTATTAATGTAGGAATTATTTACAATTATGTTTTTCAGTTACGTAACTATCACAATTATGTTTTTTCAATTACGTTGTGTAACTACAACAATTATATTTTTCAGTTATATAACTACTTTGTAATAAGCCTATATATAAAGGCTAGTAACTACTCAAGATAAATATAGAAGTTTTTATCATATCTTTTAATATATTTGAGAGCACTTTTAAGTATGAAACCCTTTGTAGTGATTTTGAATATTGAGTTTTGATTCTCTTTATTTTTTAGTTCTTATCAATTCTTGTGTCATATAGAATTGTGGTGAACCCTATTATTAGAATCTTGCGATTCTTTTAACATCGTGATTAATTTATAGCTCGTGGTCCCTTATCGTTCTATAATCTAATTATAGACAAGTGTAATTTTATTATTTGTGGATCCTATCGAAAAATAATTTTATCCATGTAATTTTTATTAGAAAACCTTAAAAATTCATATCAAGATTCGATCCCTTAAGCTCGCGTCATAAGTACTCAACAATAATTAATGAATGCACTATAGAAATCACATTAATTAGGTTTTGGTTCAACAAAATTTAAAAGCACAAAATAGTTATTTCTCTGTGATATCAAAACAAGTACAAAATCAAAGAAATAACAAGAAATGAAGATAAAAAACACCTATAAGCACACGAATCCTTGCAATTTGAACTCGAAATCAGCTTTAGAATTAATTCAATAAGCTTAAATCTTAGCAGAGTAGAGTTACTAGAATTCTTTCTCTAATTAGTTATGGTACAATAAGTATGGAAATTTTCATAATGAATTATGTCCCTCCCTTTACAATACCCGTACACATCTTCCTTTTTTTGGGGGGGTTTGTTGCTATTACAATAGAGGAGGAGGGATTTTAACCTGGGACATTTCACTTGAGAGACCAGGGAGATGTCACTAGGCTACAATGTCATTATCTATGATACACATCTATTTATTCATAACAAACACACAATATTAAAATGCTAACATGGCAAATTTGTTATAATAAACTTTGTTAGAAAATCTTGTACGTATCAAGGGCTCATTTGTAAGTATAACCACAGCTTCATTCATACCAATTATGTAACGCTAACTTGATGGTATTACAATCCGTCACGTGTCCTTAACATAGAGGGACATACTAAGGCTATAAAACACTAATCCACAAATAATCAAAACATATATCTCCAATACTCACATAAAAAGGGTACCTGTTTAAATCATCTCATAGACATAAAAATCTTGAATAATCTTGTTGGCATAAACCAAAGCCAACTTTAAACAAACTTAAAACACAAAAGGAAAAATCTCCTAAAATATTCTTAAATTCATAAAATATGTAAATTTCATAAAGTCTTCAAATTATTATAATTCCAATCCATATCTGTAAACCCGAAAACTTCCATCATACGATACGACCCTAGATTAGAAATTATGGGTTGACTAGTAACCTTAGGAGTTAATTAGAAACTCTAGTTTAGATAGATACTTTAAATTTGATCGGTTTGGGACTCATAATCTTTATAAAAGGACTTCTTTGACCCCAATTGATTCCAAAAACAAGATTTCGTATTCCGAGTTAATAATTCAGGTTGTGATCAAAGGAAACTTCAAATCCTAAACCCGAATCCTTGTCAAACAGACAGATTATATAGGAAAACCTAAATATGGATATTAAGTGATTACCTTAGTATTCAATAGAGATCGGGAATTGAAAATAGTAATGAACCTATATTTGGATTGGAACCCTAGAATTTGAGAGTTCTAGTCAGTAATAAACTACATTGATAAGATTTCATAGTGAGTATCAAATCTAATATATAAATAGTATAGCCTATATATTAGTAGTAATATTACATAAATGACTCAATAGGGTTTTAGTTAGAAATTGTGATCTTAAGATAAACTGTTAGGATTATAAATACCCAATAAAAACATAAACTGATGTATAATTGGATCTAGACCTCAAATATAGAATTGAATCATACTAATATTCGAATTAGGGTTTTCTAAAGCTCTTGGAGCCTGAAACGAAAATTGACCCGAAAAGCTTATAAAACCTAAATCGCGTAAATAAATTTTTCTTAAACAAATAGATACGTACTATTAAAACTTAAATTTGTACTTTTTGTTAAACTAAACATCTTGTAGGATCCATTAAAGACCTTTGCATATATATATTTACATATATAAGCTAAAATATACCCTAATAATGTAATAAACTACCCGAAAACTTAACTAAACAAAATCTAACTAATATATAATTAATATATATATATCAACTTGCAGGAGACGTCTCTAGCTCATTTGAATGGCTGTGATCTTCTAAAATTTGATGAACCGAAGTTTCTCCAATTATATGCACAAAGTCAATCCCAATCCTCTCCTAAGCCAATGTAAACATGACAAATCACCCTTGCATTAATGACAATAGAACAAACTACTTAAACCACACAAACAAGAGCAATTTGTTTCAGATTTGAGGAAGAAACGCGGCCAAAAACTTGCACTTCGTTATATATACATATATAAGCAAACGAACTTGGATGGCTAAGCAAACGAACTCCAAACTCTTCCAAACTTTCCAGAATACAACTATAGCTTATTAGGAGTTGAACCAACCTAGAAAACAATTTTTAAACCCTCGCACCAACCCAGTTCGAGAATTCGAACAAAAACCTGGAAAAAAAACGCATGAAAAACAAGCTTGAGGTAAGTGATTTTATTCCGCGAGTTTTCTTTCAGTTTTAAGGATTGAGACTGACTCTTAGACATCTTAGGAAGCTAACCAAGGCCACTAGGAGCTTCGAATTTCATCGAGAGGTCACAACGAAGGTGATTTTCCCAAACCCTAGCCGAGCTTGATGATCCAAATTTGTGGGTAACATGTTGTTTTTATGTTGTTTTTCTTACATATTTAAGTTAATTAGGTTCCTAGCAGTCTTTTGGATCCAAAACGTCGGGATTCGTCGAAAATGGCCGCGGCTCATCGGGGAAGACGATGAACAGTGCTCCCTGATGAGCACGGGCTGGGTACACGGGCGTGTTTAACCCTTGTACCCCTCGGCCAGAATAAAAGAAAAAAAGAAGAAAAAAAAAACGAAGCTAAGTAAATATAATTATATAATAAATAATAATATAAGTAATTTTAGAAATTTTATTATTATTTCTACATTTATTTATTTTCTGGGAATAGTAATAATAATATTATAGTATAATAATATTAAATCCGAAATTTATTTATTTAAAATTAAAAATAAATTATTTTCTGACCTTATTAAATATATGGTGTTTGAATATTTAATCTATTATTATTAATCTAAAAAGAATTTTTAGAAATATAAATTACTTTGTTAAGTAATTTCCGCATAATAGATTTCTAATTATTAATATCCTTAATATTATTAAAAGAATTTTTAGAATTTCGAAAATATTATTTCTGAAATAATAATAAATATATGAATATAAGACTAAAATTACTCTAGTAATAATATTAACTAAAGTATAAGACAATTAGTATAATTAATGTGATGGAATATAATTATTCTATCTAATCTATTTTCGGAAATTCAATTATTATTATTATTATTATTATTATTATTATTATTATATTATTATTATTATTGTTATCATTATTATTATTAGTATTATTGATATTATAATTATTTTGGTGCTATATTGATAATAATTATTAATGTTCTCATGATTTACGAAAAGAGGAAAATAATTTCGAAAATAATTATAATTAAGTTACTAAATTCTTTTATTAGTGAGTATATTTTCATAAAAAATGATATTTAATTTATAAAAAGAATATATGTATAAATTATGAGTTAGTGAATACTAAGTATATATTAGAATATTTGTACATAAATAGATAACAATGGAAATTTAAATAATCCAAATTTGTGAGTATAGGAACACCTATACTCTATAAGAAAAATTTATTAAGTAATTAAAAAGAAAACTGATATATTTGGACAATAAAGATGAATTAACCAAGTTATTAAACTTTCCAAATACCCAATTATTAGATTCAAGCATCCAACCCAATTAATAAAATAAAACTGCGAATACCATGAATTAGAACTTAGGGCTATTTCAAAAGAATTAATTAAGAATAAAATACAAACACAACAAACCATTAGAATACTTAAATATTCATAGGAACTAGGTTATATAATCTGTAAATTTTAATAATTATATTATTTATCTCAATAGGTGACTCGGGTATTGGGGAGGACCTACCTGAAGATTACTACGATTAAATAGGATGGGCAGTGAGTAACTCAGTCTTATTACATTGGTTGTGCTTGTACTAGTAGTGAACCTTAAATAAAAAGATAATGAAAATTGGTGAACTGTTTGAAATATGAAAGTTGTGTATTGTATTCTATTGATTGCCATGTTACTCTAAAATAAGTGATAACACAAATGCATGTATCTTGATAATGTATATAGTATCTAATTGAGTGTCTGTATTGCTTGATCACCCCCAAATTGACTAAAAACTACTGGTACCATAATGGAAAACAATCATACATTACATACTATGCATAAAAAGCATTGAGTAAGTGGTAGCCTACTACGTGTTAGTTTCTCGGATCTCTGGTAATGCTTGAATTATCTAGGCCAGAGAGCTAGTAGTTAATTGTAAGATTGCTTTTGTTCTGTTAATACCATATGAACTACATGGTAAACGAAGGACGCCGCTTATGGTATTATATGGGAATAACTAACACTTAGTGGAGTTTCTAAAGCTAAAACAGGAAATAAATAATGAAACATGATAAGCTTAAAGAGATAATTAAATTTGAGATTATTATTTCCTGAAAGCTTAAGTCTCTCCTGGGTAGGTGGACCATAGATTGTGATCCTTCAACCCCAATGGGAGGGCGTAAATCTTCATCCTGTTTGGATTCCGGTTATCCAAGCTTATAATGTTCATTTGTGTGATTGATGCATTTCATATGATTGTTAAATAACTTGTATGTTATATGTAATAAGTTCTGGTTATTCACTGAGCTTGTGTTTTAGCTCACACTCCCACAGTCCTTTCAGGTTTACCTTGCGCCCCTGGCTCATTATTAGCAGGAGCATGGTCCCGGTAAGAGATTAGAAGCCAGAAGTTTAAAGTTTAGTATAGGATTAGAACAGCTATATCTGTAGTGTTCTTTTGATGCATTTAATGTGCATTAGAATCATCATGTACGGTTGTGAGGAATTATGAAGCATATGATCTGTAATATTGTAGTTTGTAATAGTTGTTTACTAATTTACATCTTATATATGTTTGTTTATTCCATCCAAGCAACTAAAAGGTCCTGTTTTTGGAAATCATGTTATTCCTAGAAGGTAAACTAATAATGGTGATTGAATGGTTCTTGATTATCATTATTAGAATACCCTCGGGGCGTGATAATATCGTCTAAACATCAACAGGGAAATCTAGTCCACTATCATCCTCCCTGTAGTCTACAAAAGCATCAAATCTAGATAAGTCATGATATACTTGATCTTCACCTGCTCCTGAAAAAATAAAAGAATGAGCTAAACTAACCCTGTACGCCAAACCACAAAGACAAGCACATGAGCACACATCATACATAATCACATACAACCTATTCTAATGCAACAAGCACAGATTATTATCTCTTTAAATAGCCATGAACAGCATGGTCTAGAACCATCTGCAGTCAAGGTCTAAACCTGAAGTTATTCATGACCCTATAAAAACAAGCAGTATAGAAAATAGGTTACATATATAATGTATGGATGTTGGGTGCTCTCCACACATCCAATGCCATCAATGCACAATCCTAAACTACCAAAATCATTTCTATGCACTAGTCCACTCGAGACACCCTCAGACACGGATTATCAAGGCGCTAGCATTAGTATCACAGTCTGCTTGGTCTTTACTAGTAGTAGCCAAACACAAAAAGCAAGCAAAATATAATTAGATCGATTTATGAATTCTAATCGTACAAGTAAGAAATAGTTGTACATGAATCAATTTCAAGGAACAGAACTTTAAATCACCAAAAAATTGATCACATAAATAGAACATATTTCAATATACAACTTCCATAACATAACCTAATCCATACTTCACCTAAAACCCTAATCTTAACAGAAATATAAATCCACTCCTTCCTCCTTGATTGAAATAGCGAAATTCTTCAAAAGAACAGATTTCCACAATAATTCATCAAATCCTAGAATTCCATTTAATATAAATCAGACCAATAATCAATAGAAACTTACTTCTATGTAATCATAAATATTAAGAATATTCAAACTTACCTAGAATTGCTTTTCAATCCTACTTGATCACCAAAATCCAAATCTCCATATCAAAATAGAGTTTTTCTTTAATTTCTCTTTCAAAACCAATAGAATTTTCTAAGGAATATGATAGATCTTTGAAATCCTAAAGAGAAAATAGTGATCTGATTACCTTGATCTAGACTTCTGAATCTCTTTGGATGTTATGATCACTATGAGCGAAGATTTCTAGGTTTAGGAGTGCTTTAGAGAAGGAAATGCTAAGCTAGGATATAAAGAATTCATGGGAAACCCTTTGTCTTCCGAACACATACTTTGGCAATTTATGAATGTACGCCAGCAGTGTAAACCGAAGGCTAGTTGCGTAAATGTCAAGGCTTGCGGCCATTTCATCTCGAGTCATTTTTCTCTGCAAATACACTGTCATGTATGATGTGGTGTAAATACCAACACTGATGGTTACATACAAACACTAGCGACGTACACTGCTCAAACATGCATTTGCAAAATCAAAGCTGGCTTTAATGCTGTCGAAGCCACAGAACATACGCTGGCAGTGTAACATTTTACATCAGTGGTGGAAGCCCTGGAAAATTTCAATAAATAATTCCAAAATGAACTTCGAAAATAAACCCTAAAAATCACTCTAAATTAAAACCGAATTTCGACAAGTCCTAAATCACGAACGAATCCAAAAAAATTTCTTAATCATGAGAAAATGAAAATCCTTAAAAATAAAATAAGAACTCAGTGGTCTTCAAATTCAAAACCACTCATACTTAACTCCGATTTATAAAATAGTGTAATATAAACCCAAAAACAAATTAATAAAAAGTAAATAACGATTAACTTTCGGAAATGAAACCCAATTCAAGAATTCCGAAAACGTTAAAAGATATTAAATACTTACAAAAAATAAAATTTAAAATAAATTTCTCAAATTAAATATGTTGTATAAACATAAATATCAGTTTCCAAATTGGCAATGATCTAAATCGGAAAAATCACCTGGAAACCCTAATCGGAATACAATAGCTTAAGTTCGGCAATCTAGCGCCCTTAACCTTAGAGGCCGAGGTGTAGTTTAAATAAGTATAATAGCTCGTAGTAATATAAGTTTGTTTAAAAATATCAGATTGGTAAATTTTTTACCTATCTAGAACCCGTTAGGATACAGACTTTGAAAAGCGTATCCCAGGGCTCGAGATATCAAAAACATACCATTAGTACAGTTAGACTCGTAATTTTATAAGATTTCTAAATATATCAGTTATATAATTTTTCAGGTTATAAAAGTTACAGTTATAACCTTTTTATCGTATTTTCATTTCTACGGTAATTGATTAGTCTTTTGCACTATTCATTTTATTTCATTACACAATTTTATTACTTTTATAATGTATACCCCGGGTTTCCTAGTAATCGAGTAAACTTCGAAAACCGGAAAATGAAACCCTAAACCGGTTTAGTTCAAAGCATTATGAGAAAGACCTAGAAACCCTATATCCGGCTTTTTTTCAGTTCCACATCAAAAGAAATTTTATAAAATAATTTAATATGGAATATTGTTTCAAAGTATTGTAAACCCCGATTTTTCAAGTAGCCAAGATAACTCAAGAACCGGAAACTAAAACCCTACACCGGAATAGCTTAAGTCTGGAGTAAGAACTAGGAACCCTAAATCTGGCTTTTCTTTGGTTTCCAATTAAAAAACTTTTATAAGGAAATTTAATTTTGAATATAGTTCTTGATTATATTTCAAACCAAGAAAAGATCAGATTTTAAGAAAATTTCAATTCCGGGTCATCCCGAGACCCATTATAGAAAAGCGTGCCCCGAAACTAGAATTTCAAAAATTTGCTTATGAATACTCATTTGAACCGAAATAAAATAAGGATTTCAAAAATATAGATTTCATAATTTTCCAGCTTATGAAAAATACAGTTATAGCCTTTTTATTCGTATTTTCTTACTACCGTAATTAAATTGTCTTGACTACTATTATTTACTATTCACAAGTACAACCTATTACTACCTATTTGTACACCCTATATTTGCAACACTCACCATCACTCAATCACTTCCTTTCCAAAGACTTTTTGTCCCTTAATTATTACTACAATTTATGACATTTGATGTGCAAGCTATCAAGACAAATCAATCAAAAATCAATTCTTCCCTTCCCCCTCATGCATTGGCCGGCATGAAACCTCCCCAACAAGCTCCATTGTGCAATTTTTTTTAAAATTATTTTAGTCCCATTTAACTAATTTCATTTATATATAAACTACATTTTCTCTCTCTCACTTCATTCTTCACTTTTCAAAGTTTTCAAAAGGTGAAAATCTCTCTTTTCTCTCCTATCCACTCCCTCTTTGCCGTGACCATCATGCCTCCCACACACACACACAACTTTCTTTTTTCTTCTTTTGTCTCCTATTTTACCTTAAGTAGATGAACCTTGCTTCATATATCCTTAGATCTTTGTAATAGCTAGGTTATTCTTGGATATTTCCAACCAAATGTCCCCATGATCTCTTGATAGGGATAAGGAAATATCAAAACAAGAATACCAAACCATCACTAGTAGATCTTGTATTTCAAGGATATGCCATAAGCTTTATGATCATTCAACAAAAAGTGTTTTGAACCAAAGATCTTTTTATAAAAATGTGGTTTATGTTTTCAAAATCTATTTAAGCACTTGATATAGTAGATCTACCATTTTACTACTCATATTCATGTAGGCATTTAAGATCTCATCATTATTTTGAGTTTATGTGCATTAATGGTCTTCAATACTTTTGTCCTTAGTAAATAACCTTTCTAGTATATATATCTATAGGTAGATGAGTTAATAAAGTAAAAAAAAAAAACATTTTCAAGAAATGAACTTGTGTAAATTCGGATGACTTGAGAAACCTAGTTTAAAAACCCTTTTATCAACTTCTAAACATGCATTTTACAAGAAAAATGAAGTCTATAGGTGATAGATAATGTTTGGTAATATTTTTCATGAGTTTAAATGAGTCTTTACTAAAGAAAATATTTGAAACAAGAGATAAAGTCTAATAGAAGTTTTGAGTCAAAAGTCTTGAAGGCCAAATTCGTAATAATGGATAGATGGGTAGAAAACACTAGTTTTCCAACTTCAAAAATGGTATTTTCTTAAATAAATGAAGTCCTTAGGGTATAGGTAAAATAAATACTTAAAGTTCTAAGTATAAAATGCATTTTTCTTAAAAGAATCAACTGAAAATGAAATTTTCTAAATTCGGATTTTTGTAACCACCCTAGTGTAAGACCCACTTAAAAGTTTACAAATGAAGATTTTATTAAAGAAATAAAGGCCTTAGGATATAGTTAATATAAGGATCAAAATTTCTTTAAACAAAGTGGAGTTTTCCTAAAGAAAATCCTTATAATAAGTAGGTGTGACCAAGTGTAGTAAACTTACTTGTTAAATAATAGCACGAAATGATTTTCTCGGAAAAAGTTTATTTAAATCTTTAAGTCTAAAAATTTATAAGACCTTAGACACTTAAGAGTTCATATCATGACATTAATGATAGGGAAATTCATTACCATGTCATTTAGTTTCATTTTGCTCCTAGGAATTTTAATAGCATTCATGGAAATTGCATTTTTGAAATCAATATAACCGCTGTACAGATCTGATCCCTCATTTCTGAGGCTTAGATATTTTCAAAACTTGATTTAAACTTCATATTTAGAAAGCTCTTCCGAAGTAGATAGAAATCGATATAAAATTTGCGAGATTCTGAGTTAAAATGACCAAGTTATGGCCGTTTTAAGTTGGAATTTCCACTTAGGACCGAATTACGAATTTGATAGTTCGTAAGAATTCGTTGGATTAGTTTGAGTTGAAGTACTTATTAGAGTATTTCTTCCTTTTTAGGTAATCCCAGTTCGACGATTCCCTACACCGGATTATTATTACTAGAAGACCGGTGATCCAATGGCTGAGTGAGTTTTCTCCTTGTTTTGTTACCTTGATTGTGTTTGTAGTTAGTTACATTAGAATTATAGGAACAAGATAAAAATCGATATGAATGGGATGGGATATATGATGAGACTATGATGAATGTATGCCAAGGAATACTAAAGCATATCGAAACCACGATTTGATTGGATAACTGCACTGTTTATATTATTTCTGTTATATGTATGACATTGGCTGGTCACTCTAAAGAATGTATAAATATTTTGACCTAAGCAAAAATTAAATTGATCATGCATCACATTGGACATATTGCATTTGGTAGCGTACTACTTCTACACAGGTCGATCGGTATAGTTCGAGGACTCGTTTGGATAATGAGACCCGGGATCAGAGCTCATTCATAGGAAACTAAGGCGCATCGGGGATGCATTCCATGTGTGAGCCTAGCCGAGGCGAGTGCTACGAGCCGAGGGCTTGGGGACTAGCAGCAGTCGTGTAGACTTCAATACCATCTCTAACCCAAGATACGGAGGGCATAAATCCGTTCTGTGTGTGGGTTCCGGATACCTATGCATAATTGCTTGCTCATGTGTTTGTTCATGCATAGCATATGATTGATTAATACTTGCTTGTCATGGTACGGAATTAAGGGAATTCTCACTAAGCTAGTGTAGCTTATACCCCAATAGTCATTTATATGAACAGGTAATCTCGAGAATGCAAAGTGGAGACCGAATTGGTTGGAGCCGGGAATGACTCCGGGATTTTGGCAAAAAATATGAATGCTTAAAGTTATTAGCTAGGTTTTATTATTTTCCTTGTAATAGTTTATGTAGGGAAGTCTGTGGATGAATGTAATTGGAGTGAATGATTTGTATTTTGAAGTATGGTGATTCGTATATGAAGTATAGTGGTTTGCATCTGAAGTATAGTAAATTTGTATTTCCTTTATATTGTTACTCAATTTTATCAACATAAAATGTATCATTCCGATGTGTCTCCTTTATGTATTAGACGCCTTGTACATAGTATGGAAGCCTTCGCGTGACTGAGGTGTCATTCTTAGGCTTTAATATTGTGTACGGCACTGTCGCGTTTAGGTACCCTTCGGGCGTGACAAGTGGCGTGCTAGCCGGTGTACAGCTATGAAATTCCATTCTCTGTCATGCATCTATCATGTGATAAAAACATAATATACTTTAGATTTTGACTATATAGTCCTCTTACTTTATATCAATTGACACTTTTGCCCTTCTTTAAAACTTATTTATTTGTGTATTACAGATTATTATTGATTAATCAATATAAAATTGTTCTAATCTTTCTTTTCAATCAATACGTAGGCAAGTGCCTATCAATTATAGCATAGATGATAAGAACAGGATCATCCCATGAGGATAGAATAAACTACTAGTAATGACTTCTTATTCTATTATCTACCCTAAACTATATTAAAAAATTATCAATTACTAATATTACTGTGATTTTAATCCTTATTTTTATACTCTCAAGAAATACAACAACAAGACAAGTCAATTTATAGCAATCAATTCATCTAAACAACATTTTACCACAAGAATATCACTACAGTCAACCTCCAAAGATATTTTCAATGACTATTCATGCCTAATTAATCCACAAGATTCCTAGAATAGATTAGTATCTCTTTCAAGATTATTAATCCCTATTATGTTAAATCTACCTATTATGAATGTCTTCTAATTAGTAACAATTCAAGGATTACCTTTTCGAACTCTGAATTTTAATAAAATTGATTATAAAGCAGAAGACTCGGATTCCTATGTCTAGCAATCCAACAAGTCTTTATGATTATGATAGATCTTCCCATATATGAAATTTCTCAATTTACATACTTGAAATCAATAATGAATTAATCCCAGAAAATATCAATTCATGAAACAATACAATACTCATAATTAGACTTAAAAAGGACATGAAAATTTCATTAAACTAATAATAAGCATAAATCATATAGTGAGATATTAGGTTAATTGTTGTTTAGACGATAATCTCCTACTATCAAAAACACCATACATCTATGAGAAAGAGTATAAATATGGATGAAGCACACTTGTATGAAACAATCTTGAACTCTCTTTCTTGTTGCTCTAACTTCTCTTGAGATCTTTCTTTCTAAGAATCTAATTCTATATTTTTAATGTAGAAAGATATTAATGTTGTTATTATGTCTTTCTAATCTAATTACAGACTTGTATTCTCATGGTAAAAGTCAATAATACCCCTAGATGTTAGATAAACTTTAATTCTTCGTATGTATCTTTAATGTTGACCGAGTCTTCATAAAGTGCATGGGGAGAACATGAGATGCCCTAATCAGTCGTGCATCTCATTGTCAATTATAACTATTAAATTTAGCGAATTCAAGATGGAACACGACATGTGCATGGCATGCCCTATCCAATTGTGCTACTTACCGATCTGCCTATCATCCTTAACTTTTGCACAGCATGATGGAAACATGATGGCCCCTATCATATTGTGCTTCTCTCTAACAATTTAACTCTTGCAAACAAGAATTACATGGATGGAGCACAATTACTTTGTAATCCGTAGTGTAACTCACTATTTTCAACACTCGCATATATCCAAGAAGCATGACAGAAACATGATTGTCTTTAATTCTCCCATTCTCCAAGGAGGCACGATGGAAACATAACTAGTTGTATTTTGTCGTACCTCTCACTGACTTAATTCTTCAATTACAATTCAAATTTCGATAGTAGCATAGGGAAGCAAGGTTGGTCTATTCGCTCGTGTTCTTCATAAACTTCTTACCGTTCTTCAATTTTAACTCGAAATTTGATACAACTTGATAAATTTTATTCCAATACCTCTTTTTATCATCTTACACGTTACAAAAATAGAAAATTAACCAAGTTAAGTACCAAATCTTAGTAATAATTTATAAAAATAAACATAATTGACCCTATCAAGTATAGAATAAAACACATGTATCACATAAAGCAATTGGCTTTGAGTCAAATTTCATCCTTTTTTGTGCAAAGGCATAGTATCAACCATGGAAGCTAATCGTAGACGTGGTTGTTGCCGCGATTGATTCGGTTTCCAATTCTTCATATTTTCTCCTTGACTCAATCACACGTGTGGTTTTAGTTCTTCATTGTGAATTGCGGATAGAAACCACGAACACGACTTCAGCTTGGATTCTATGCGTTTGTTGTTTTTGCTTCAATATTGATCAAATCACATTGATTCCTTCTTTAAAGCACAAAGGAACTTAAAACAACAAGTTAGACAATAATAGTCCAATTTATGGGAAATTCAACAAATTAGCTAACACTAAGAAATTTATGTTTTAAACCATCAACCAAAAGCACATTCTCAATAATTAATTCTTTGTTTACTAGAATGTTATCTTCATTAAGAACAGTTGACTTGCAATTATTTCTAAAGGTGACATTCCCTTGATCTTTCAATTCTAAAGTTGTAAACTTGGATGCATCTCCAGTCATGTGTCTAGAGCAGCCGTTGTCCAAGTACCCTTCATTTTTTCCACTTCAAGATTCCTACAAAACAAAGGATTAATTCTTTGGTACCCACTTTATTTTGAGTCCTTTTTAGTTATTTGTAACAAGGATTTCTCTTTTAGGAATCTAAACTAGCTTGCTTTTATGATTCAAATACATGGTTCTTCTTATTACACAATTATGTGCAATGTGACCAATTTGCCACAAAAGTTGCATATCCCATGAGTGGCTTTGACAAATCAAGTTTTGTAGAACTTTCAGCTATTTTCTCTGTTGTAGCCAATCCCATAGTTGTTTGAATCGTACCTTTGATTTCCAAGAAATGTGTTCAAGTTCTTTTTCCCTTTGGTGAATTTGGCTATAGTTGCTTTTAAATCATCTAAGCTAGCTTTCAATATTGTATTTTCATTTCTTAATTCTTCTAGCACCTTTATAATTTTATTATTGCTACTATCAGCACATGCAATATTATCATCATTATTTCAGATTTTTACTTCAATATCAAATAAACCATTTTCAATTGTTAATTTCTCATTACTCTTGCTTAGTTAATCATTTTTGCTTTTTAACTTCTTACATTTATCATTCATCTTTCATTTTCCAATTTTAAAATGTCGTTTTCTTCATGCAACTTTTCATTTTCTATTTTAACATCTTCATACTCACTTCTAAACTTATCCATCTCTTCTCTTACTTTCTTCATTAAAACTTTAAGCATGCTATTCTTTTTCTTTACTTTTATCAACCTACTATATACTTTTTCATACATATCATAAATTTCATCATAAGAAGGAGAAGATGGAAAACTTACTTTATCATGTAATGTCATAAAGTATACATTCTTATATGAGTCACTTGATCATCATCGCTCTAAGTGGCAATGAGAGCTTTTTTTTAGATCCCTTAAATACTTTCTTGAGCATTGGACAGTATTGTTGAATGTGTCCTGGTTTGTGACGTCTGTAGCGGGTTATTACATCATTCTTTTCCTTTTTGTATCTTGATAAACTACTGTCATCATCCTTTCTTTTTGTTTTGTTGTTGAACTTTAAAAACTTCTTGAATTTCTTGGCGTTAAGGCAACGTCCTCATTGCCACGCTCCAAAGGGTACTCTAAACGTAACAATTCACCATATTCAATATTAAAGCTTAAGTATAACAACCTTAGTCATTCCCAAAAGCTTATATATTAAATGTAAGGCGTGCTCTTACATTTTTAGTATACCATACTTTGAAATATGAAGTTAAGAGATATAGTAACAATTAAGAAATGGAAATCATAATATTAATTCATAAATATAAAGTCTTACAAGGATCTTGAGGGCATTCCCTCACCAAAAGTACACTAACAAAGCTATATCATTTACAAGAAGTTTTCCCTAGAAGTCTACATCTACACTAGTGTTGGATTTCATTCAAAAACTTCTTAATAAAAAAGGGTACTTGGGAACAAGGCCCACGTCGCTTCAGCCAAAGGTAGGGAAACTGCAGTAAATAGCTATAAGGGTATATGTCACGCCCTAAAGGGTACCCTAAACGTAACAGTCCGTCGCATGCTAAAAAGATTAAAGAATCACTACCACAATCATTCAAAAGTCTTGTATTAGATGCAAGACGTTCCCTTACGATAATAGAATACATATGTAGTTGGAGATAGATAGTTCAATTTGATAGAATAAGCATAAAAACATAAACCATAAATATCTCAAGATCAATTACAAATACTAAGGGGCATTCCCCTGCTAAACAAAAGTCCAGATATTAGCTTTTAATAACATCCCGAACGCTTAAGGTTTACTGTGAAAGACTATACAGGGCTAATCATAAACTTCTAAGGGAAACTTCTAACTTCGCATTACCTGATTAGGTCAGGTCCAGGGATGTAACCATATGTATGTGAACTGCATAAAAAAAAAAAAGCTATAAGGGTATAAGCTACACTAGCTTAGTGAGTTTCACTTCCAAATTAAGTACTTCAACAAGCAATAAGGCAAGCAAGTTATATTAACAACCATATGAAATGCACAAACACGTGAGCATACAATACATAAGACTTTTCGAGAGTCTTATGTTGAATGAATTTTCACCCTCTATTCGGGGTTAGGTGTTTCAGGCCTATACGACCATAGATTTCAATTTTTCTCATTCATATAGTGGTTGATTCAAGCGCCCACCCACTCATTAATTTTGTAGTTGATTCAAGTGTCTACTCCACTTCCATTTTAACTCAAGCCATTCCATGCCAACATTCGAGTTTCAGGCCCACTCGTTGCCTAGCTATCATGCATTCTTCCCACAAAGGTATAATAACAAATGTAATGTGACTCAACATATGGTATGCATGGATGATGTAGTTATAAGATCATGGCATATTATTTTAGTGAATTATAGGCGATCATAGATATTTCAGACATTTCAATGATATTCTTATTATCAATTCAACCAAGTAGAAATCATATGCACATTCCAATTTTATCTTGCCTTAGTTCTAATGCCACTATCATTACAAGCATAATCATAAGCATGTAATTCAAGGAAAGTGAACTCACTCGGCTATGGACACCGGTCTCTAATGGTAGCAATCTGGAAACAAGAATTCCCTCGATTCAAAGTCACCTAAACTAAAGAAATACCCAAATGAGTATTTCATACCATAACTAATTCCAACTTATTAAATAAAAACTCTTGAGTTCGTAATTTTCATGGTAATGGAAATTCCAACTTAAAACGGCAATAACTTTGTCATTTTAACTCGAAATTTTACAAATGCTATCGATTTCCGTCTGCTTCGAAAGAGCTATCTATTTATGATGTTCTTCTTAAGTTTTGAAAATGTTTAGGTCTTGAATGCTCGGATCAGATCTGATCAGTAACTAAAACTTGCATTTCCGAAATTGTTTTGCGAAACTTGCATTATTTCTACCAAGTACATTATATGTGCATGCATTATCTACAAGTTATCATCATGAATGACATGATATGAGATATCTATATGTATTTCCTTAATGATTTTTGGTTTAAAAGAATTTTTGGAAACTTTTACTTTGCAACAATGTCTAGAATACTTGTTTGAGAAAACTAGCTTTATCTCTTTGAAAATTATCTATAATTTTACTAGGATAAGGTCTTGATGATCTATATACCTAATATCTTCATTATCTTAACAAAATTCGACATTTAAAAGTTGAAGAGTAGATGGTTAAATATGAGTTTTGTCTAGTGATGAATTTTACCCAATTTTAGGAAATGAAAATATTATTCAATCCAAGTTTAGAAACCTTTCCTTTGATTTAGGTTTATACTTTGATAAAATACATTTACTCTTATCAAAATCAAGTCTTTATTATATCTATTCCCTAAGGCTTCTATTTTTCTATTAAAATCCTCATTTTGACATTTGGAAATAGGTGTTTAAATGGGTCATTTTTAGATCCGAATTTTGAAACTTGTTTTTGAGATTATTTCTTTTGAAAAACTTATTTAATCTTTCTAAAATTAAGTCCTAATCAAACCTAATCCTTAAGGCTAAAACTCTTGTTTTAGGGTTGAATATTAGGTATTTACTTGGTCTTTCATCCTAGTTACGAATTTTAAGCTTTTGTTGGGCTTAAAACAAGTTCCAACTTGTCTTTTATAATCTTTTTCTTATTTTGAAAATCTCTCTTAGTAAAACTAAGATCAACTTACAAAAATCATTCCATTATGATATCTATCACCTTAGCCCTTTATTTTACATGTAAGATCTTCATTTTGGAGTTGAAAAATAGGTTTTCTAAATGGTTATTTCTCAAGATCCGAATTTCAAAAATCACTTTTTGATAGAAATAGAATAGATCTTGAGTTTTGGCAACACCTTTACTATGACTATCATATTGCAAAGCATTTATGTATGTAAGACAAGTGACTATGGCATTTAAGTACTCTAAACACACAAATCTACTATATTACTCATATCATGGATGCAAATGCAACATAAACAATATGTAAATGAGTTTAAAGAAAGAGTTTTTGTACAAAATATCTATAAGATCAACATTTAGCAATAATATATCAAAATAATAGCAAGATAACTTAAATATCAAGATCCACAACATTATGATGGTAAGGATCTCAGGCTTAAGTGTTTCCACATTCCTAGCATAAAGCTTATGGGGATTTAAGTGGTGTCACGACCTATAGGGTACCCTAAACGTAACAGTCCGCCGCAAGCTATATAAGACTTAGGAATTACTATCACAATCATTCCAAAGTCTCGTAAAAATGCAAGGTGTACCTTTACGACAATAGAATATATAAACCAATGGAGATAAATAGTTTAACTTGACATACTATAAGCATCAGAATACAAACAATGAATCCACATAATTAATTACAAAGGTTCTAGGGGCATTCCCCCGCAAAAGAATATTAACTTTAGCATAGTCTTTTACAATCATCCAATAAATATTAGGTTTTCTTATGGAAGTTTATACAAAATCAAACACAAACTTCAAATAGAAACTTCTAATTTATGTACCTGCTCGATAGGATGCCTTGGCCTAGCCATATATATGAGAACTGTAATAAGAAAAAGCTGTGGGGGGCGTAAGCTACACTAGCTTAATAAGTGAATACTTCCATAAGAAATTTATAACAAATCATTCAATCAAGTTATTTATTCAATCATATGGAATGCATCAATAACATGAACAAATAATCATATGATTAGCCAGAAATCATGTGTGAATGGATTTACACCCTCCATTTGGGGTTAGTAGATTAACGAATACTGTGGTACTACCGTTGAATTAATATGCCGTTTATGGATCACGGGTAACCAACTTATGTCATTTATGAATCATGATCAACTAACTTATATCGTTTATGGATCACGATCAACCAACTTTTAGCCATTTATAGATCACGGGTAATCAACATATGCTAATGCTCCATCCCCATCGTGAAGTGAGTATGTTCATGTTATTATCAATCGATAATTATTTATACCAATTTCTAGGTGATCAATAATTTCGCAGACAATCAATCCTATAATACTCTAAACAAGCATAAGTTAATCATTCGATTCCGATATTCTTAATACAATTTCTCAACTCATCAGCGAGCATACATAATCCCCCATAATTCCCATCATGCAATTCCATTTTATCTTTTGCCTCATAATTTAGTGCAACCAATTGCTACAAACACAAGTAAGAAATGAACTTAGAAAGTAATACTCACTCGACAATTGGTCACCAGTCTCTTAGTAATAATAATATAGTAGTAATGAATCTTTGGGATCCAAGTCACCTAAATGAAAGAAATACCCAAATAAGTATCTCAACTCACATCTAATCCATTTTATTTCATAAAAACTATTAAGTTCGTAATTCTCGTCATTAATAGAAATTCCAACTTAAAACGGCCATAACATTATCATTTTAACTTGGAATTTTGCAAATTATATACCGATTCCTATCTAATTCGAAAGATCTATCTAATTTTAACATAATATCTCAGTTTTGAAAACTTTTAAGTCTCGAAAAGTTCAGATTAGTTCTGTTCGATAGCCAAACATCCATTTTCGAAATTGTTTTTGTAAGGAATTATGATGTGTTCTACTATCCATGCCAAACATGCATGCAATATTAACAATTTACTATCATGAATGGTATGTTATGAGCTTCCTATATGTATTTTCTTGATGATACTCTATTAAAGAACATTTTTTAGAGCTTCTACTTTATAAGATGTCATGAATACTTAATCTAGCAAGACTAGATTTGTGTTCTTGACATACCACACTTGTTTTAGAGATTTTCCTTAATAAATTTTATTTATTCTTGCTAAAATAAGTCTTTACCATATCTATTTCTTAAGGTCTTTATTTTTCAACAAAAATCCTCATTTTTCACTTTGTAAACAAGTGTTTGAATATTGGCTATTCCTAGATCCGAATTTCATAAAAATGGTTTTTAAATGATTTCTTTAAGAAAAACTCATTTGATACTTTAAAATTTAAGGTGCCATTATTCCTATCCCCTAGGGACTTTATTTTCTTAATAAAAATTCCATTTTGCATTTGAAAAATAGGTGTTTACATACCATCTTTTCTTAGTTGCGAATTTTATGTCATTAACTTAAGATCCAAATTTTCTATCTTGTACATACATCTTGTTTGACAAAATTTTTCTTAGTAGATCTATCATTAACTTACAAAAATCTTCTCCTATTGTTACCTATTCTGTAAGCCTCTAATTTTTTTTAAGGTAATATCGAGTTCAAACCCTAAACCGGGAAGTCAACTGGAGACCTTAAGTCAACAAATTCCCAAGAAACCCTAGTAGTTTAGAATCCGGTAATCCTGTGTTCCTAAACCAAGGAGTCGAAATATGAGTGAAGAGTGTAGCTTGGTTCGTAATAATATTATGATGCTTAAAAAGATAAGATTAGTGAATTTTCGATCTATTTCGAACCCAATCAGATATAGACTTCGAAAAGCGTGTCCCGAGGCTCAAGATATTAAATATATGATATTAGTACCGTTAGAATCATAATTTCATGAGAATTCCAATTATATAGGTTATATAATTTTTCGGGTTATAAAAGTTACAGTTATAACCTTTTTACCTTATTTTCATTATTACTAGTACTTTAAATGTCTAATCTACTTTTTGATTTCTTTCATACTATTCGCAGGTACAACTACCCATAACCTATTTCTTACATCCTTATATCCTATTATTACAATTTCATCATTTTCCTTACAATTTACTTTTCCAATGTAACGTTTATTACTTAAATTACTTATTTAATTATGAAACTTACACAACACAACACACTTCTCTCTCCCTTTCTCTTGTGAAACTGGTGCCCCTTCTCCCACTTTCCTTCTCTCACAAATTTTTTTTATTTAATTTCTTTTATTACAACAAACTCTAATCCACAAGTCTATATATATCCCTTTATACCAATTTCATTTCACTTTCTTTCTTTCTTCCTTTTCACTTTAGAAAATTTTTGCAAAATCCTCTCTCCCTTCTCTCCTTGTGCCGTGATCTCTCCCTCTCTCCACACACACTAACACTTTTATTTTTCTTTCAAGTTTCTTACTCCACACATCCAATAGGTAATAGATCTATACTATACGACCTTAAAAACATGTAATGGCAAGATTATTCATGTGTGATTCCACTCAAAAATCCCCATGAGCTTCAAGCTAGGGATGTGTAAATACTTGAACATGAGATCTTTGCCATCACAATGTTATAAATTTTGTTATTTGAATTATTTTGCTATTATCTTGTTTTATTATCAAGTTATGTTATTATTATTAATGATTTGTGCATATATTCATCATCTATTCATATTCACATAACCATCATAGTGTTCATGTATTTATGACTAATATAGTAAAATCTAGTTGATTTGAGCTCATAAATGCATTAGGCTTTTGTTTTAAGTTCGTAAATAGCTTGTAATAGCTTAATGATAGTAAGAAAGTATTAGAAAGCTCAAGATCTACTTTAGCTTCAACAAAAATAACTTTTGAAAATTCGGATAAAAAAGGAACCGTATTTATAAAACCTATTTTTCAACTTCAAAATGTGTATTTTACATTAAAAATGAAGGCTTAGGGAATAGATATCATAAATGAGTCATCTTGATGAGTAAAGTTTGGATCTACTAAGAAATATTTTCAAAACAATGGCAAGTTTACAAAAGTTATATTTCAATCTCAAAAACATGTATTAAATACGTAATAAAGGAAGCTCGAAATGTAAACACCCATTTTTCAACTCCAAAACAAGATTTTTATTAAGGAAATGAAAGCCTTAACGGGTAGGTTTGATTAGGAAATGGTTTTTGAAAGACTAAATGAGTTTTACAAAGAAAACAATCTCAAATGAAATTTTTAAAATTTGGAGTTGAAAATGGCCATTGTTTAAACACCTATTTCCAAATGCTAAAATGATGATTTTTATAAAAAATGAATGGAAGTCCTAGGGAATACATGTAATAAAGACCAAATTTTGACAAGAATAAAAGAAGTTTATCAAAGTATAATCCTAAAATAAGGAATGGTTTCAAAGAATAGATTAAATAATGTTTTCATTCTTTAAAATTTTGTGAAATTCGGAAGTAAGCAAACCACCTATTTAAATATCTATTTTGTAACCCCAAAATGAAGGATTTTATTAAAATAATGAAGGTGATGGCTATATAGGTCATCTAGGTTAAGTTTTGATAAAAGCAAGTGTGATTTTACAAGAAAGAAAACCAATTTTCTTAAGTCTAGTAAATTTCAAAAGTTTTGCAAAGTATAAGTTTTCAAAAAGAATTCTTGGTACTATATCATTAAGAATATAAATATAGATAGTTCATCCCATAACTTTCATAACAATAGCTTGTATGTATTGCTTATATCATGATGCACTTGTAGAAACAAAGTTAGGAAAGTAATGTCATATACTTCTTATTTGACATTATCTAAGTACATGGGAAATTAGAATTTATCAATACCCATAAATCATGCATGATATTGAGTTATATATGTATATAATAGAGTCTTACAAGATATAATGATAGCTAAGTATCTATCAAAGTTTTAGTATGATGCTTGGTTTGAAATTAGAAGTTGGATTATGGAATGAGAAATTCATGTAGTATTCTGTACCCTACTGTTCATGGACCAGATGACCTTATTTGTTGAAATAACTCTAGAAATAGATAGCTCTCATTTAATAAGTAGAAATTCAGTATATAATATGCGAAATTTCGAGTTAAAATAACCAAGTTATGGCTGTTTTAAGTTGGAATTTCCTTTTAGACGAATTTTGACAAACTTGTTAGAATAGAATTTAGAAGTTCATTTAAACTTCATAGAAATACTCATTAGAGTTATTTCTTTTGATTAGGGACTTTTGAGATGGACTAGACTTTCCCGATGACTATTACGATTAAATGGATTTTCGCGCCATGGCAATGTGAGTTCACTATCTTTAAATTTTATGCTTGTGCTTATGCTTGTAATAGTAGTGGCATCCGAATTATGACAAGATAAAATTGATTGTATGAATATGATTTCTACATGGGCGAATTAATGATAAGAATATCGAAATGAGCTTGTTGTAAATATTTGCTGACCTAGTATAGAATTGATATGTCTACAATCTCTATGATCACCCATAAATTGTTAATTAATATGCAATGATCTTGTAATCAAATTGACCATGCATACCATATGTGAGTCACATTGCATATGTTATTATACCTTTATGGGAAGAAGGCATAATAGCTGGGCAACGAAGGGCCTGTAAATTCGAATGTTGGCGTAATGGCCAGGAATTAAATGTTGGCGTATGGGCCAGAATCGAAAATGTGTGAAGGTGGGCACTTATATCAACCACGATATAAATTAAAAATGTATGTGGGTGCACACTGTATCAACCACAATAAAAAGTGAGAAAAATTGAAATCGTTGGTTGTATGGGCTTGAAACACTTAACCCCGAATGGAGGGCGTAAATCCATTCAACATAAGACTTCCAAATGGTCTTATATATTATATGCCCACGTGTTTGTGCATTCATATGGTTGTTAATATAACTTGTCTGTTATATGTTACTTGTTGAGCATTTAATTTTGGAAGTGGAACTCACTAAGCATGTAAGCTTATACCCTAATAGTTTCCTGTTACAGTATGACTATTTATGGCTATCTCCGAGAAGCTACTTTCCTCAGGTACAGCTTTTGGAATCTAAGGAGCTTTTGGGAGAAGTCGGGACCTAGATGTAGGTGTAGACTTCTAGTTGGATCTCCTAAATTTATATATATATATGGTTGTTGTAAGAGACTTATGAATACTTAAGAACTTTTAATATTTTGATGGGGGTATGCCCCTTTAGCTCTTGTAATAGACTAATCTAGCTATAACCGTTGTGATTTACTTTCTTACTGCTATGCATGTCTCCTTAAACTATTTCGAATCAAAGTATGATTCTTATACGTTGAATGTGAGCCTTACACCCGATGTTCAAACTCGTGAATTGACTAATGTTGTCATACTTAAGTTTAAATATCGAGTGTAGTGGACTATCGCGTTTAGGGTATCCTTTGGGGCATGACATAATCCATAAGCCTTTCATTTTTCGCATAAAATTCATGTTTTGGAGTTAAAAATTAGGTTTGCAAAATACAACTCTTTTTCCATCCGAATTTACAAAAAATTATTTTGATGAAACAAAATTTGTTCTTGAGCTTTTTGGCTCATCTTCATAAATATTCTAACTTTTAGAAATAACAAAAGATTCCTTTACATAAGACAAAAATCTTTATGACCATTTATTCATCATAAACATAATAAATGCATGAGATCTCCAATATCATGTAAAAGAGTAGATGTTTAGAAGCTAGATCTAAGTGTAATGATCATGTTAGACGCATGAAATGAAGTATAATACTTTGATAATTATGTAATAGCAAGATTCCTACATGAAACCATCACTATATGAACATACATTATGATCATGACAAAAATATGAGCTTTAAACATAAGATCCACAACTTGTGATGGCTTGATCATTATGTTTTAGTGATTTCATATCCTTAGCATGAAGCTCATGGGGACTTTTATGAATCAACACATGAATGATCTTGCATTACATGTTTTTATGGTGGTAAAGTTTAGATCTATACCTATTAAGCTTTGTAAGCAAGAGGAGTTGAAGAAAAAAAATGTGTGTGTGTGTGTATGCTAGAGAGGGTCACAACAAAGAGGAGAGAAAAGAGAGAGTTTTGTGAAATTTTTCCAAAAGTGAAATGAAAAAAGAGAAAGGAAATGCATAAAAGAGTTTATATAGGGAATTCAATTAGGATTTGTGTGACTAAAATAAAGGAAGAAAAATAAAACAAATGAGGGCACAAATGGGGGGTTCATGCTAGCCATAGAGTGGAGAGGGAGAGAAAATGAGTGTTGTGTAACTTTTTCAACTTAATTTGTGTACTAAAGTGTGTTGAAAAGGTAACTTGTAAGGAATATGATGTAATGAGGTAAGGTTAGATTGTAAGGATGCAAGAGTAGGGGTATAGCTTGTGAGTGTGAGTAGGGTATGGGTTCGTACTTGTGAATAGTAATTAATGGTAGATTAGACAATTAAATTACCGGTTAGTAAAAAAATACGATAAAGAGGCTACAACTGTAATTTTTATAAATCGAAAAATTATAATAAATATATTTTGAATTTCTTATCAAATTTGGTCTTAAAGAGTATTCTAGAATATTTTTCTAGTTTCGAGTCTCGAAGCCCGGTTTTTCGGAATGGATCCCGGTTGAGTTCGAAATAGATAATTTCCCGAAAACTAGTCTTTTTATGTTTCGATATATTCTTTAGAACTATAATCTAGATCAACTTGCTCTCAAAAGTTCTACGGTTTAATTATCGATAAAGCTGGACTTAGGGTTTCTAGGCTTCTTTCTAACCATAGCTATTCCGGTTTAGGGTTCTAACCATAGCTATTCCAATTCGGTTCTCAAAGTCAAGCTTGGTTTACAAAAAAATATGGGGCTTACAACCTACCCACCTTAAACAAAGTTTTGTCCTCTAAACTGAAACTTATGTACCTTGTTTCTCAAACAACTCGGGGTACTTCTTTCGAATTTCCTCTTTGGCTAACCAAATTGCTTCCTCGAAGGCGTGATTTTTCCAAAACACCTTCACATACTGGATTTCTTTATTCCGTAGCTTTTGGGTTTTCTTATCCATAATTTTTACTGGATGTTCTTTGCAAGTGAGATTTTCTTTTAACTGAGTGGATTCCAGCTCCAATATCTGTCATGCCCCATAGGGTATCCTAAACGTAACAGTCCGCCACATGCCATATAAGACCACGAATTACTATCTTTGTCCTTCGAGAGTCTTGTATAGATGTAAGGCGTACCTTTACGACAATAGAATACTTGAACTGATGGAGACAAAGAGTTTAAATCGACATTCAATAGCATTAGAATATAAATCAAAACACACATAGAAATGATTACAAAGACTAAAGGGCATTCCCTCGCAAAATAATATTGTTAAGAGGTCTATTACAGTCATCCAGAGTTTTTTGGTTTCCTGCGGAAGTCTAAACAGAATTGAATATAACTTTTAAAGGAAACGCTTAGCTCCTGTACTTGAGCTGTTGGGTGCCTCTGTCTAAGCCAGACAAACGAGTGCTGCAACAAATAAAAACTATAGGGACGTAAGCTACACTAGCTTAGTGAGTGAGAACTTCCAAGATTACATTCATAACACATCAAACAAGCAAGTGATTAATCAGGCAAGTGTTATGCATCAAACACATGGAAATCAACAGACATATGACTAGCCGGAAATCATATGTGAATGGAATTTCACCCTCCATTCCGGTTAGCAGTTTAGCGAATACTACGGTACTACTAAATACGCCGTTTTGGATCATGGTCAATCAACTCATGAATTCGTTTGTGGATCACGATTAACCAACTCATTATTTCGTTTATAGATCACAATTAACCAACTTTTACTCCATTTTTTGATCACGGACAACCAACCAATGCTAATGCTCCATCCCCATTTATGACATGAATGAGTCCATATTACTTATCAATTCTGAAGAGTCAATTATGCCAATTCTTAGGTGATCAATCAACAATTACAGACAATCAATCCTAATTCATCTATACAACCATTAGTTAATCACCCAGCTTCAATATTCTTATTTTCAATTTCTCATATCAACAGCAAACATATATAATTTCTCATTTATCCCTATCATACCTATCCATTTTATCTTTGCCTAAAGTCTGATGCAGCTATCATTACAATTACATACAATAAACGGAATCGGGAAGAAATACTCACTCGGCCATTGGAATACCGGTCCTCTAGTAATAGTAGTCCAGTGGAATGGAATTGTCGATCTTGGGGGAAATACCCCAATGAGTATTTCATCACTTAACTAAACCAAACTATTAAAAAAAACTAGTAATTTCGTAATTCTCATCATTTGCGGAAGTCCCGACTTAAAACGACCGTAACTTAGTCATTTTAACTCGAAATTTTGCAAATTATATATCAATTTCTATCTACTTTGAAAGATCTATCTAATTCTAATATTATTTCCAAGTTTTAAAAATGTTTAGGTTTCGAAACATTCTGATCAGTAGCAAAATCCAATTCCGAAAAATAGTTTCGTGAATGTTTGAAATGTTTCTACTACATAGATCAATTATACATGTAATATTGATGATTTTCTATCATAAATGGCATGTTATGAGCTTGATGTATTCATGCTCTTGGAAATATTTACTAAAAGAAAATTGTAGAAATTCTTTATTTTGTAAGACTCCATCAATACATACTCTTAAGAAGACTAGTTTCATGACTTTGACAATTCTCTTTTGCTTTGGGATTATTTCTTAAGAAAATCTAGTTATCCTTGCTAAAATTGAGTCTTCATTATATCTATTCCTTTAGGCCTTCATTTCTTCATAAAAATCCCCATTTTATACTTTGTAAACATGTTTTCAAATAGGGTCTATTCTTAAATCCGAATTTTTGTAAAATTAGTTTTTGAGCGATTTCTTTGAGAAAAACTTGTTTAATACTTTGAAATTCCAAGCTCCATTATTCCTATCCCCTAAGGACTTCATTTCCTAAATAAAACTTTCATTTTGAGTTTGAAAAATAGGTGTTTTCATACCATTACTCCTAAATTTCGAATTTCTTAACGTGACAAGCAACTCAAAACTTTCTATTTTATTTCTACTCCTTGTTTTACATATTTTTCTTAGCAAATCCCATCTCAACTTATAAAAATCATCACTTGATAGTATCTATTACCTATACTCTTCATTTTTCATACAAAACACAAGTTTTGGAATTGATAAAAGGGTTTTTAATGCATGGTCTTGAAACCATCCGAATTTTCATTTGAACATTTCAAACAAAAAAAAATTTCCTTTTTAAGTTTCTTGTCTCATCTACCTAAAGATCTACAAACTAAATATTTATATATGCAAGAAAAAGGTCTTTATGATTCATTAATGCACTAAAACACAAAATATCCACAAGATCATGAATGTCAAGTATAATATGAGGATTTAAATGTTAGATCTACTACTTAGGATGCATGAAATGGAGTTTGAAAACATAGAAATAGATTTTTGTGCAAGATCTTTGTTTTATTCTACTATTACATGCATGAACATGAAGATCATCCAACAAAAACACATTTAAACACAAGATCTATCCTTGTGATGGTTTGATATTCATGTGGTAGTATTTTCTTGTCCCTAGCAAGAGCTCATGGGGATTTAAATGTGAAAATACTCATGAATGATCTTGCCATTACAAGGTTTAATGGTGAAAGGTTTAAGATTCATCACCTAAGGCTTGTATCAAGAGGAGATGAAGAAGGAAAAACACTTGTGTGAGTGTGTGTGTGTGCAAAGTAGGTCACAACAAAGAGAGAAAATGGGAGAGGGTTTGTGTAATTTTTGAAAAAAAATGAAATGAAGAAAGAGAGAGAAGGCATAAAAGATAATATATAGTAAGTTGAATTAGGGTTTGTGGACTAAAATAAATTAAATAAAATTTTGCAAATGAGTGAAAAAGAGGGGGGGGGGAGGGGCGGTTCTAGGGGTGAGAGAGAGAGAGAGAGAGTTATTTGATTTGTTTTATTTATTTTGTGTAATAATAAATCTTAAATTGTTATAATTTCTTAAGAGACCAAAATTCGGAATATTTTTCTAATTTCGAGTCCTAGGGCTCGCTTTTCCGTAATGGATCTCGGAAGGCCTAGAATGGAAAATTTTTCGAAATCAGATCTTTTTATGGTTTGAAATATAATTTAGAACAATATTCCATGTTAAATTAATTTACAAAAGTTCTTTTAGTTTGAAATCGAAGAAAAGCCGGATTTAGGGTTTTTAGGTTTCTCTCTCAAGCTTAAGTTAATCCAATTTAGGTTTTGGTTTCCGCTTCCCGGAGTCTACTTGGATACTAGGAAAACCGGGGTTTACAATATCCTTTCGGGGTCAGATACATATTTCCTTAGTACCGACACATGGAACACACTATGGACTTCTCGATAAATTCGGTGGCAAAGCTAGTCGGTATGCTAGATCTTCAACTCTTTCCAAGATTTCAAGGGTCCAATGTATCTCGGGCTCAACTTTCCTTATGTACTTATTCTCCTTATACTTTTGATCAGATTAACCTTCAGGTACAAATGGTCGCCCGCTTGAAATTCAAGTTCCCTTCTTTTCAAATTGCCCAACTCTTTTGTCTGTCCTTGGCTTCTTTCATTTTCTGCTGAATGATTCTCACTTTATCAGCCGCCTCTTTTACCAATTCTGGTCTGATAGCAACCTTTTCCACATCATCCCAAAACAATAGGGACCTATAATTCCCTCTATATAAGGCTTCATAAGATGGCATCTAGATGGTTGAGTGATAGCTATTATTGTAGGCAAACTCAATTAATGGTATATGGTTATCTCAGTTCCCTTAAATTCCTAAACACAAGCTCTTAACATGTCTTCCAAGGTTTGGATCGTCCACTCAAATTGTCCATCTATCTGAGGGTGATAGGCAGTACTAAAGTGCAACTTTGTACCCAAACTCTTTTGTAGACTTGTCCAGAACTTGGACACAATCTCGTGTCCCTATCTAAAATGATCCCTGCTGGTATGGTGTGTAGCCGTACAATCTCTCGAATGTAGATCTTAGCCAACTTGTCCATCGAATATGTCATATTGATAGGTAAAAAGTGCATTGACTTAGTTAATTGATCCACTATTACCCACACTGCGTCACAACCCAAGGAAGTCTTTGGGAAACCACATACAAAGTTCATGGATATCTGGTCCTACTTCCATTTTGGATAGGTAAAGGCTTTAATATTCCTCTTAGCCTTTGGTGTTCCACTTCACTTGTTGACAGACTGGGTACTTCATTACATACTCTGCTACATCTTTTTTTATGACATTCCACTAGTGGTGGCTTTTCAAGTCTTGGTACATCTTGGTACCTCCATGGTACACCGTATAGTTGAAGTTGTGGGCTTCACTCATTATCTCCTTTCTTAGCTCCATATCTTCGGGCACACACAATTTGCCTTTCATCCTGACCACATCTTCTTCGTCTACTGCAAAGTCTAGGTATTTTCCTTCTTGAATTTCCTTTTTAATCTTTCATATTATTTCATCATACCTTGAGCTTCTTTATCCTTTCGATCAAGGTCGATTCCAATACCAAATTAGCTATTTCAAGCTCTACACTTTGCCCTACAAACTCGATCCTTAGTTTCTCAAAATCCCTGATTAGATCTTTTTGACTTGTGATCAAAGCAGCTACCTCTCGTAAATTTTCCTACTTAGGGCATCTGCAACTGCATTTACTTTCCCTGGACAGTAATTGATTCCCAAATCATAGTCTTTTATCAGTTCCAACTCTTCTTTGCCTCATATTTAATTCCTTCTATGTGAATAAATACTTAAGAGTTTTGTGATCTGTGTATACTTCACACCTTTGTCCATATAGATAATGTCTCCAAAGTTTTAAGGCAAAGATGATTGCGGCCAATTCTAGATCATGTGTAGGATAATTCTGCTCATGAGATCTCAATTATCGAGAGGCATAAGCAATAACTTTCCCTTCTTGCATCAGCACACATCCAAGGCCATTTCTTGAAGCATCACTATGCACAGTATAGGGCTTCTCCGGGTCTGGCAGGACTAAGATTGGTGCCGATACTAACTGTTGTCTCAATTCTTGAAAAATTTGTTCCCGTTTATCCATCCAAACAAACTTTTCACTATTTTGTGTCAATTGTGTCACACTCGCCCCCTCAGGCGACGGCAACGCGATGCCAGGGCAGCAAACCTACCACTGGCCCCCTAGTGGTAATGGCCGACACCACCATTGCATCATGGTGACCCCAACCAACATGCCCCAAAGGGTACCACGGCACTATAGGTATTGTTACCCTCAGATGGATTGAATCCAGTCTGCAGACTCTAGGGATCGAACCCATGACCTGAGGCTTTTGCCAGCCCCAAAGGCAGCATCTCTTACCAGTTGAGCTACAGATCAATTGGTGAAAGGTGCTGCCTTTGGGGCAGGCAAAAGCTTTAGGTATGGAGTTCGAATCCTAGAGTCTGCAGACTGGTTCAACTCTGCCTAAGGGTAACAATACCTATAGTGCCCGTGGTACCCTATGGGGCATGCGTTGGTTGGGGTCACCATGATGCAATGGTGGTGTCGACCATTACCACTAGGGGACCAGTGGTGGGTTTGCCTGCCCTAGCATCACATCGCCGTCGCCTGCGGGGGCGGGGTGTGACATAATGCTCAATTGGTAAGAGGTGCTGCCTTTGGGGCAGGCAAAAGCCTCAGGTCATGGGTTCGATCCCTGAAGGCTGCAGCTGGGGTCAACTCATCTGAGGGTAACAATACCTATAGTGCCCGTGATACCCTGGGGCATACGTTGGTTGGGGTCTCACCTGAGGGTGGATGTTGGCCATTATCACTAGGGGCCAGCGGGGTTGTCTGCCCTGGCATCACATCGTCTCGCCTGCGGGGCGGGGTATGACATAAAAAGCCTTTTTATGTCACACCCCGCCCCTCAGGCGACGGCGATGTCATGCCAGGGCAGATAACCCACCACTGGCCCCCTAGTGATAATGGCCGACACCACCATTGCATCATGGTGACCCCAACCAACGCATGCCCCACAGGGTATCACGGGCACTATAGGTATTGTTACCCTTAGGCAGAGTTGAATCAGTCTGCAGACTCTAGGATTCGAACCCCAGACCTAAGGATTTTGCTTGCCCCAAAGGCAGCACCTTTCACCAATTGAGCTATACCCTGCGGGGTATGTGTTGGTTGGGGTCACCATGATGCAATGATGGTGTCGACCATTATCACTAGGGGGCTAGTGGTGGGTTTGTCTGCCCTAGCATCACATCGCCGTCGCCTGCGGGGCGGGGTGTGACAAATTGAGTTAGAGGCTTAGCTATCTTTGAAAAATCTTTTACAAAATTGCGGTAATAGCTAGCCAATCCTAAGAAACTTCTGACTTCAGTTATTGTTTGTGGCTACTTCCAATCCATTACAACCTTAATCTTTTCAAGGTCAACTAATATCCCTTCCCCTGTCACAACATGTCTAAGAAACGATATTTTATCCAGCCAAAAGACACATTTGGATAATTTGGCATATAGCTTGTTTTCCCTTAAAGTTTATAACGCCATCCGAAGATGTTCCTCATGTTGTTCCTTGCTCTTAGAATAGATCAAAATATCATCAATAAAAATTATTACACACTTATCCAAAAGTGGTTTGTAGACCCTGTTCATGAGATCCATAAATGCAGCCGGTGCATTGGTCAGTCCAAATGGCATCATCAGGAATTCACAATGTCTATAATGGGTACGAAAAGCCGTCTTTGTTACATTGTCAGGCTTTATTCTTAGTTGATGATGCCTTGAGCGTAAATCAATGTGTGAAAACACACACACTTCTTGAAGCTGATCAAATAGATCATCAATCCTAGGTAAGGGGTATCGATTCTTGATTGTAACCTTATTTAGCTCACGATAATTGATACATAATCTCATAGACCCATCCTTCTTCTTCACAAACAGAATAGGTGCGCCCTATGGTGACACGCTCAGTCTTATGAATTTCTGATCTAAGAGTTCTTGTAATTGGGTCTTTAGCTCTTTAACTCAGCCGGTGCCATCCGGTATGGTGCCTTAGATATTGGTTCGGTATCTAGAGCAAAAAAAAATTCAAAATCAATTTCTCTTTTCGGGGGTAACCCAGGTAATACTTCTGGAAATACATCTAAATACTCCTTCACAACTGGTATATCCTTTTCTTCTCGAGTTTTCTCTTTATCCAAAATACCCTAAATGGGCACTACTTCTTCATCTTCCATCATCAACTCGAAAGAATTTAACCCGTGTTTTCTCGGGACTATAGTCTCTCCAATAAATTCCACTCCTTTTCCTGATTGATAATTGAAGTTTACCACTCTCTTTTGGCAATCCACTATAGCTTTGACCTTGCTTAACCAGTTCATGCTAAGTGACTTCATACTTATTCATCTCTAATACTATCAGATCACTTTTGGAGAGGTATCCTTGAATCTCTAATGGACAATCCTTTATCATTTCCCGGGTCGACACGACACTTCCTGTGGGTGTCTTAATCCTCAGGCTAGCGGTGTTTGTGGCTATTGGTAACCTAAGTTGTCCAGCCAAACTACTGATGACGACTAATGGGTTGCTCTAGTGTCAAACAAAACGTAAGCTTCACTCTCATTCACCCGTATGTGTCTTGTGACTAAGCCGGCATCATCACTGCTACCATAGTCCATAGCTGCCAGTCCCATTTCCTCATCATCATCTTCTTCAACCATCTACTGGCCTTCAAAATTGTAGAGCCTCATTCCGTACATGGCTGATGCCTCACGACTTCCACTTTGCTTCTAGATCTTATAGTGCTTGTATTGCTCGGTGTTCAAAAGATCGCTACCACGCTCTTTCTCTACGAGCATTCCGTGGCCAAGTGTCCTTTTTCTTTATAGATAAAGCAGGTCATTGCTATCTTCTTTGGACAAGCATAGACCATGTGGCTAGATTCACCACAATAGTAACACTTATTTCTCAGCTGTGGACACTGCCTAGGGTAATGGGCCTCTTTACACTTCTAGGAAGTGATATTGGCCTTTGACTGATTTGGCCTCCCACTAGCATTATCCTTAAATCCATGGTAGGGCTTGTAACTCTTTCCTTTAAACCCTGAACTCAAGGCATCAAACAGCCTCTTTCCAAACACTCTCTTGTCAGGTTCTTGGTACTTCCTCTTCTTGGCTCCTTCAATTACCCGAGCTTTTTCTACCAACTCTAGGTAGGTTTTTATTCCAAATTCCTCTAGCTTAATCCTTAGGTCCTCATCCAGACCTCCTAAAAATACTTGTTTCTTTAGCTCTTCACTATCCCTGAAAGATTCAGGTGCATAATGTAGCAGATGAGTGAACTCGATCTCAAACTATTCTACTGTTATACCTTTCTGCTTAACATGCAAGAAGTCTACACTGTACTTCGCTCTCAAACTGGAGGGAAAATAGTTTTCTAAGAACTCCCTGCGGAACGACTCTCATGTGACAAGTGGGGATAAGCTCCTTCTTTTAGATTCCCACTAGACTCTTGCATTATATCTTAGCATATATGTAAGCCCCGGAAAATTTCAGTAAATAATTCCAAGATGAACTTCGAAAATAAACCCTAAAAATCACTCCAAATTAAAACCGAACTTTGACTAGTCCTAAATCACGAACGAATCCAGAAATTCTTAATCTTGAGAAAATGGATTTCTTAAAAATAAAATAAAAACTCAATAGTCTTCAAATCCAAAACCACTACGTGCAACAAATTCCATACTAAACTGTGAATTATAAAATCGAGTGACATAAACCCAAAAATAAATTATTAAAAAGTAAATAACGATTAACCTGCGAAATAAAACTCAATTCAAAGAATTCCAAAAACGTCGAAAGATATTAAATACTTACAAAAATCAAATTTAAGATAAATTTCTCAAATCCAATATGTTGTATAAACATAAAATATCAGTTTCCAAATTGGCAAAGATCTAAATCGAAAATCACCCGGAAACCCTAAGTGGAATACAGTAGTTAAGTTCAACAATCTAACGCCTTAACCCTAGAGGCCTAGGTGTAGTTTAAATGTGTAGAATAGCTCGTAGTAATATAAGTTTGCTTAAAAACATCATATTGGTAAATTTTTGACCTATTTTTCAACCCGTTTGGATACAGACTTCGAAAAGGTGTCCCGAGGCTCGAGATATCAAAAATATACCATTAGTACTGTTAGACTCATAATTTCATAGGATTTTCAAATATATCAGTTATATAATTTTTTGGGTTATAAAGTTATAGTTATAACCTTTTTATCGTATTTTCACTTCTACCAGTAATTAATTAGTCTTTTGCACTATTCACTTCTATTTCATTACACAATTTTATTATTCTTATGAAGCCTTATATTTTTAGATAAATATTTTATATATTATAGAAAACTTTGTTTTTCTAAAATTTAGTTTGTTTCGAGTTTTTACGGGATCTGATTCTGTTTAAGACCCGACACTAAAAATAAAATAAAATAATTTAATAATTGGAAAATATTTTTATTTTCATAAAATAATTTTTTTAGAATTTTTCGGGTTATAAAAATATTATTTATAGCCCATATTCGCGTATTTTGATCATACCGGTAACATATTTGTTGAAATACTAAAATAATTCAAATAATTATTTAATTTTATTTATGAAAATTCTGCCACTTATTTAAAAATATTTTCATAATTTTATTTTTTATTTTTCTTAATAAAAATTACTTTTTCCAACCATACTTTAAGTACACTTTTCACATATCACTTCTGTTTCACTTCAATCTTTCTACACATTATCCCACACTTCATGGCAGATTTTTCCCTTCTTTTTGATGCTCTTATCCTTTGAGTTACTGCCAATTTGACTAAATTAAATATATTCCACTCTTCTTAAAGAAGCAACACATACACATTAATTACAAAATTCAATTTCAAGTCAAAATTCAAACCATTTCCCCTCTCTCTCTTCTCTCTAATTCAGGTGCAGCTCTCCCTCTCCTTGGCTGCCCTTGTTTTATTTTTTTTTCATTTAATACACTCCTTCTCTCTCTCTCTTTCATTTACACATTTTTCCCTTCACCATTCCTTATCTTTTTCTCTCTCTTTTTCCTCTCTTTCTTTCTTCATTTTGTTCTTGTTCTTGCTCTTGCAAGAACACAAGCTGCCCCTATCCCATCTTTGAGCTTTCACACATATTTCTTCAAGATTCTTGAATAAAACTTTCGTCCAAAGTTTCCATAGGTGATATAGGTAAAGTATAGTGAGAGTTTCATGCATCAAATGACATTCCATAAGCTTAAAAGCTAAGGATGATGATGCCAAAAATGAAACACTCCTCTTCTCCATGATTATTATCTTGTATCACTATTATTTTCTTATTAAAAGTAGTTATATTTTATGGATCTAACTTTTTGTAGCTTTGATTTTCGTTTATGCCTTAGATCTTGTTATTTGAGTTATTATTTTTGTTATTGCTTATGATTTATGCATATATTCATCATTCACATAACCATCTTAGTGTTCATGCATCTACAACTATTATAGTAAACTAGATCTAGTGTTTTGAGTTCATAAATGTATTAGACTTTTGTTTTATGTTCATAAACAACTTGTAGTGGCATGGTGATAGTAGGAATGTTTTAGAAAGCTCAAGATCTATTTTATTTTCAACAAAAATCATTTTGAAAATTCTTATGAAAAAGGAACTATATTTAGAAAAGTTATTTTTCAACTTCAAAATGTGTATTTTTCATTTAAAATGAAGGGCTTAGGGAATAGATAACATGAATGAAAGATTTTGATGAGTAAAGTTTAGATCTATGAGTTTATAGTTTACCACCATGGATTTCTTTATATATATGTTCATATTAAGTGTAGATCTTGGTTTTTCACTCAAACAAAAATGGTGAAATTCGTATTTAAGCGAGACCCCTATTTAAAAACCACTTTCCAAGTATCAAAATGAATTTTTGAGATAACGAAGGCTTAATGTATGTATATTATCAAGACTTCTTTTTACAAGAATCAAAGGTGATTTTCAAAATAAAAATCTCATTTTTGGATTTAGGTCAAGACATATTTAAAAACATGTTTTCCAACTTAAAAATGAAGTTTTTATTCAAGATATGAAAGACTCCTAAGATATGATATGTAAGGAATGGATTTTCATAAGTTTAGATAGATTTTATCAAAAGGTATATTCAAAAATAAATTTTGTAAATTCGGATCTCAACCAAAACCAATTTTTAAAACCCATTTATCAACTCCAAAACTCATGTTTTATGTGAAAAATGAAGGGTATAGGTAATAGGTATCATTAAGTAGTGATTTTTACAAGTTGGAATGAGTTTTGATGAGATTAATATGTAAAACAAGAAGTAGAATCAAGATGGAAAATTTTGAGTTAGTAGTCAACTTGTAAAATTCATAACTTTGGATGATGCCCATGAAAACACCTATTATACAAGCTCAAAATGAAAGCTTTATGTAATGAATGGCGTCCTTAAGTAATATATATCATAAATTCTTAGATTTTAATGCATTATACAAGTTTTTCCCAAAGGAATCATTCAAAAAGTGAATTTCTAAAAATTCAGATTTTTGAGTAAATCCTATTTAAAAACATATTTGCAAAGTGTAAAATGCAAATTTTTATGTAAAAATGAAGTTCTTAGTGGTTATGTATGGTTGAGCCTTAATTTTCTAAGTATCAAATGATTTTTACTTAAAGGAATCTGTAAGCCTTGGAAAATTTCAGTAAATAATTCCAAAATAAACATTTAAAATAAACTTTGGAAATGACTCCCAATTAAAACTGAACTTTGACTAACCGGAAATCTAAAACAAATCCAGAAATTTCTTAATCTAGAACAAAGAAAACCCTTAAAAGTAACATAAGAACTTAATAGTCCCCAAATCCAAAGCCACTACGTGTAACGACTCTATGCTTAACCCTGACTTGTAAAATCGGGTAATATAGAACCTAAAAACAATTTATTAAATAGTAAGTAACAATAAACCTTCAGATATAAAACCTGATTTAAGGATTCCGAAAATGTTAAGAGATATAAAATACCTACGAAAATAAAATAATGAATAAATACTCTCAAATTAAATATGTTGTATAAATATAAAACATCAGCTTCCAAGTTGTCAACGATCTAAACCGGGAAGTCAACCGGAAAACCGAAGCCAACAATTCCCGGGAAACCCTAGTAGGTTAAACCTAGCAATCCCGTAATCCTACACCAATGAGTCGGAATATGAGCAAAGAGTGTAGTTTAGGTCGCAATAATAATAGAACGCTTTAAAACATTAGATTAGCGAGTTTTTTATCTAGTTCAAACCTAGTTGGGTACAAACTTCGAAAAGCATGCCCCAGGATTCGAAACATTAGATATATGATATTAGTACCATTAGGCTCGTAAATTCATAAGGATTTCAAGTACCTCAGTTGTACTAATTTTGGATTGTTGGTAAACCCAGTTATTCTAGTAACCGAGTAAACTTCTTAAATTGGAAACCAAAACCCTAAATAGGACTAGTACAAACAACCTAGGAACCCTAGGTCCGGCTTTTCTTTGATTTCTATATACAAGAACCTCTATAGAATAATTTAATGTGGATTATTGTTTTATAGTATATTTCAAACCATACAAAGTTTTGATTTCGAAAAATTTTCCATTCCGGCTTTCCCAAGCACCATTATGGAAAAGCGAGCCCCGGAACTAGAAACTCAGAAAAATATTCCGAAATACTCTTTAGAACCAAAATTTTATAAGGATTTCAAAAATATAAGTTTTATAATTTTTCGGGCTATAAAAATTACAGTTATAGCCTTTTTCCAGTATTTTCTTTACTATCGGTAAAGTAGATCTCTTGTCTACTATTTACCACTATTCATAAGTACAACCTACACTACACACTACCCATGCCCTAGTCTTACATGCTTACAACTACTCATTACATTTTCTTTTCCAAGAAATTTTTGTCTCTTAAATAAATTATCAAATTTAACACTTTTATTACATGAATTCCAATTTCCAAAAAAATTCAACTTCTCCTCTCTCTTTCCCCTCTAATGGCCGGCGCATGACCCCCTTTATTTGCCTCCAAATTGATTCGTTTTATCTTCTTTTATTACTTAAAATAAACCCTAGTTCACGTAATATAAATACTCTTTTATTTTCTCTCTCCTTCACTTTATTTCATTTGTTCCAAAAGCTCTCAAAACCCTCCCATTTCTTCCCTCTTGCCGTGAGCTTTCTTTCTCCACACATACACATACACACAAGCTTCAATCTTCTTCATTTCTTCACAAAATCCAACCTTAGGTGATGAATCTTAAGCCCTACTACCATATAATCTTGTAATGGCAAGATTATTCATGTGTGTTTTCACTTTAAATCCCCATGAGCAAATGCTAGGAATAAGAAAATACTAATACATGAATATCAAGCCATCACAAGAGTAGATCTTGTGTTTGATGAGTTTTTGTTGAAGTGTCATCATGTTCATGCATATAAAAGTAGAGATCTTGCATGAAAAATATATGTTCATGCCTTTTAACTCATTTTCATGCCCTATAAGTAGTAGATCTAGTACTTAGACACTCATATTATACTTGACATTCATGTTCGTATAGATATTTTGTGTTTTCATGCATTAATGTTCATAAAGGCTTAGTATTGTATATATGAATGTGATAGTTGGTAGATCTTTATGTAAATGAGACAAAGAACTTAAAAAGAAAAGGTTTTTGTTAGAAATGTTCAAAAAAAAAAATCGTATGATTTTCAAGACCTATTTTAAAAACCCTTGTAGCCACTTTGAAACTTATATTTTATATGAAAAATGAAGGGTATAAGTAATAGGTATCATTAAGTAATGATTTTTATAAGTTGAAATGAGTTTGGATATGAGTAATGTGTAAAACAAGTAGTGGAATCAAGATGGAAAATTTTGAGTTAATGTTCAACTTGTAAAATTCGTAACTTTGGATGATGCCTATGTAAACACTTAGTATTCAAGCTTAAAATGAATGTTTTATGTGCTAAATGAAGTCCTTAGGTAATGGATATAGTAAAGCCTTAAATTTTGATGCATTACACAAGTTTTCTCAAAGGAATTATTCAAGATTGGATTTTCTAAAATTCGGATTTTTGAGAAAAGCCTATTTAAAAACATACTTGCAAAGTGAAAAATGTAAGTTTTTATGTGACAATGAAGGTCTTGGATAGTATAGATGATGAAGACTCATTTTTATTTAGATAACAAAGAAATTCTAAGAGAGAAATCCCAAAACACTAGTGAGATATCAAATTGGAGAATTAGATTTTCAAAAAGTAGTTATTGTTGGGGTCTTGTGAGATTTAGGAGCTCTCAAAGTTTCGTTATCGAAAATCATCAAGATCATGCATACATTGGACTCATCACATGTCATTCATGTTAGGAACTCATTCATATTTTATATATACATGAATCATCAACTAGATACATTTTTAAACAAGTGCAAAACAATTTTTCGGAAATGGAAAAGGTTACTGATCAGATCTGATCCTTCTGTTCCGTGACCTAAATGTTTTCAAAACTTGGAAATAATATTAGAGATAGATAGATCTTTCGAAGTAGATAAAAATCAATATAAAATTTATGAAATTCCGAGTTAAAATGACCAAGTTATGGCCGTTTTAAGTTGGAACTTCCGCAAATAGCGAGAATCACGATTTTGTTTAGTTTTGATGCATAGTTTGGACTAGTTAAGTGATGAAGCTCTCATTAGGGTATTCTTATTTGGTAGGTGATCCCAAGACCGACGAATCCCTACCACCCGATTATTACTACCGAGAGACCGGCATACCATAGCCGAGTGAGTATCACTTCCAATTTCAATTATTGCTTGTGATTGTAATGATAGTTGCACTTGTTACTTAGCAAAGACAAAAATGAATATGCATGATGGGGTTATTTGGGAATTATTTTTCTGCTGTTGTTATGTGAAGTTGAATTTAAATAATATCGAAGCCGGGTGATAATTCATTGCTTGTATAGAGAGGAGCTAGAATTGATTGTCTGCGAGTATTGCTTGATCACTTAAAAGAATTGGTATAAATGATTATTAGACGTCAAAAATAAACTTGAACTCATTCATATCATGATGGGGATGAAGCATTAGCATTTGTTGGTTTTTCGTGATCCATAAAACAAATATAGTTGGTTTTTCGTGATGCATAAAACGAATATAGTTGGTTAATCGTGATCCATAAAACGAATATATGTTGGTTAATCTTGATCCATAAAACGAATATATAAGTTAGTTGACCGTGAGCCTAAACGGCGTCGTACCGCAGGATTCGTTAATCTGCTAATCCGGGATGGAGGACACAAGTCCATCCACATATGATTTCCGGCCGGTCATATGTTTGTTGAACTCACGCGTTTGATGCATTTCATTTGACTGATTAATCACTTGCTTGAATGTTATGTTTTAATTGCGATATGAAAGTTTTCACTCACTAAGCTAGCGTAGCTTATACCCCAATAGTTTCCTATTGCAGTATGAATACTTATGGCTATCTCCGAGGAGCCGCTATCATCAGGTACAACTCTTGGACATTAAGGAGCTTTTGATGAGGCCGGGACCTAGAAGTAGGCACGGACTCCTAAATGAGTCTCCTAAATTGGTATTTGAAGGATAACATAAGAGACTTTGAAAGTCTGAGAAATCTTAACGTTTTGACGGGGGTATGCCCCTTAGATCATGTAATAGAGTAAATCTAATTGTAACTGTTATGATTCACATTTGTGTTGCTATGTATGTCACCTTAAATGATTTCGAAGCAAAGCATGGTCCCTATATGTTGAAAGTGAGCCTTACACCCGATGTTCAAACTCATGGGAAGACTAAGGTTGCCTTACTTGAGTTTAAATATCGAGTGTGGCAAACTGTCACGTGTAGGGCACTCTTTGGGGCGTGACAGAATCACCTCAAAAACATTTTTTTACAAAATTCGGATTTTGGGATGAACCAATTTTAAAAACATGTTTACAAAGTGTAAAATGGGAGTTTTTATTGAAAAACAAAGGCCTTAAGGAATATACATAATGAAGGCTTAATTTTAACAAGAATAAATAGATTTTATTAAGGAATTTTTTCTAAAAACAAGTAGGAATTGTCAAGAATACAAAACTAGCATTTCTAAGTTAATTTTTCATAAAGTCTTATAAAGAAAATATTTTCTAAAAATTCCTTTTGTTCAATACCATCAAGAGCATGTATATAAATATCTCATGACATAACATTGATGGTAGTAACTTATTCATATTGCATGTATACTTGCTTTGGATAGTAGAAACATTACAAACATTCACAAAACTACTTTTCGGAATTGAATTTCGCTACTGATCAGAACTGATCGGACCTTTTTGAAGCTTCAAAGTTTTCAAAACTTAAATATAATATTAGAATTAGATAGATTTTTTGAAGTAGATAGAAATCGATATATAATTTGCTAAATTCCGAGTTAAAACGACCAAGTTATGGCCGTTTTAAGTTGGGATTCCCGTTTAGGACGAGAATTACAAATTTGATAGTTTGTATAAAATAGTTTGGATTAGTTTGAGTTGAAATACTTATTAGAGTATTTCTTCCTTTTTAGGTGACCCCGAAATCGATAATTCCCTACCACTAGATTACTTTTACTCAAAGACCGGTGATCCAATGGCCGAGTGAGTTTTCTCCTTATTTTGTTACCTTGATTGTGTTTGTAGCTAGTTGCATTAGAATTATAGGAACAAGATAAAAATCGATATGAATGGGGATGGGATAGATGATGAAACTGTGATGAATGTATGCCAAAGAATACTAAAGCATATCGAAACCATGATTCGATTGGATAACTGCACTATTCATATTACTTCTGTTATGTGTGTGAGATTTGACTTAAGCAAAAACTAAATTGGTCATGCATTACATCGGACATATTACATTTGGTAGCATGCTACTCCTACGCAGGTCGATCGGTATGGTCCGATGAGTCATTTGGATAATGAGATCCGGTGTCAGAGCTTATTCATGGGAACTAAGGCCCATCGGGGATGCATTCCATGAGTGAGCCTAGCCGAGTCAAGTGCTATAAGCTAAGGGCTTGGGGACTAGCGGCGGTCGTGTAGACTTCAATACCATCTCTAACCCAAGATACGGAGGGCGTAAATCCGTTCTGTGTGTGGGTTCCGGATACCCATACACACTTGTTTGCTCATGTGTTTGTTCATGCATAGCATATGGATGATTTATAACTTGCTTGTTATGGTACGAAATTAAGGGAATTCTCACTAAGCTAGTGTAGCTTATACCCCGATAGATGTTTGAATGAACAGGTCATCTCAAGAATGCTAAGTGGGGATCGAGATGGTTGGAGCCGAGAATGACTTCGGGATTCCGGCAAGGAATAAGAATGCTTAAAGTTATTAGTTAGGTTTTATGATTTGCCTTGTAATAGTTTTATGTAGGGAAGTCTTTAGATGAATGTAATTGAAGTATAATGTTTGGTATTTGGAGTATAGTAAATTGAAATTCCTTTACGTTGTTACTTAAGTTATATCAACATAAAATGTATCACTTCGATGAGTCTTCTCCATGTGTTAGACACCTTGTACATAGTACGGAAGCCTTCGCGTGACTTGGGTGGTCATTCTTGTTGGGAATTTACGATCCAAATCTGAATCGTGCAACGGAAAATCGTTTTTTTTTTTTTTTTTTAAATTCCCAATTGGATCCAAGCATTTCAATTAAATCAGAAATAAAAGGGAATCGTGTACCTTTTGGTTTTGATGATGGGATCAAGGAGATGCAGATTATACCAACTCCCTCTACCGGTATCCACGCGAATGAATTAGATCTTCGTGTGTGCTAGCACGTCGAAAAATTTCGACCTTTGGGAATCCCTCTCTCTTTCTTTCTAGGTTACGAATTTTCTTTTCTAAAATGACGGCCAGCGTCAGATAATAAAAATTAACCTAGAAAGAGAATATATATAGAAGGGTTATGTCCCTTCATATTACCCTGATATATATAAGGGTTATGTCTTTTCAAATTACCCTGATATTATAAGGGTTATGTCTTTTCAAATTACCCTGAACAAATTAGAGTTTATGTAGAAAGACATATATATCCTTATTATCTTAATTTATTTATTTGTTAATTTTAATCTAATTAAAATCGATAAATAAATAATTAATCAATTCCCAATACGATTATCGAAGATCCATCTTATTCATTCTTTATGTGTGACCCTGTAGGTTCACATAAAATTGGTAGTAGCTCTTAAACATTTTTTAGGACTACAAGACATAATTGGTCTCTAGCAAGACATTATGTCTACCCAATTTTAGTGAAGATCGATGATCCGACTTTACCTACTAACAGTTAGTCATTCAGTCCTTTTGTTACACGATATCTTATAATCAAACATAAGGTGTGGATCAAAACACTCTTATATTGTCTAATTACTTATTTCTTGAATCTAGAGTTTGACTGACTTAAACAAATGATATTGATAACTCTTTATCAATTCATTCGAGCATGGCCATGCATTTCTCAGTCTTACACATCAAGAGGCCCGATAGATATCTCTCTCAAATTAATGAGATGAACAAATCCCTTCACTAACACTCACATTCCTCTATATAACATATTGCATGCCCAAGTTTATTCTTGCAATCATCCGATTAAAGATGATGAAGAGATGAATCAAAACATGAAAACTGTTATATAGGAATCCATGGTGCCATTAGGTCAAAGGACTCAAACAACATTGTAAAAAGAATACTTATTGCATTGATCCATACAGTATTCTTATAATTGGTCAATCCAATACAATACACTCCTGTTTGTATCTATGTGTTGAATTAATATCCCATATCCATGATCAGTAAAACTTGATCATCATACAGCAATCATACTAGTCTTAATTCATTATCATTCCACATAATGAGTGACTAGGGATAATTTAGAATAAAGTTATAATTCAGCTTATGGTTCTACTATTAAAGTCACATACTTTAATGACATAAGGTATAACTAAATATTCAAGGAATAACATTACCAAAGTAAATAGGCCAAAAATAACTTTGATAATTAAAATGACTTGATAACAAACATACAAATGATAAAGAATCCATATGGCCTAGGGCACATAACTAGCAATTCTTAGGCTTTAATATTGTGTACGGTGGACTGCCATGTTTAGGGTACCCTTCGGGGCGTGACAATATAAGTTCCATATTCCAACTGAAGATATGGTGGAGTCTCAAAAGCTGCAAAGGAGCACTCAATTTAAGCCAGCTAATCTTCGGCTTCATCAGGTTTACAGAAAGCTTCATCAAAATACCAATTGCTCTTTATAAAATCCAGTAGAGAGCTTCAGTAAAGTCTTCTATAAGGTGGAGGTGGGGGTAAGGGTGCATTGTAAGAATGCTCCTTCTGTGGGGCTGGGGCCTCATCAATCACTTCCTAGTGATCTATAGGTGGTGGTGGCAACAGGGCAGAATCTCTTACCCTTTGTCCTAGGTACAGGTTCTGATTCTGATTTTGATTTTGGATGAATGTATGTAGGAGATTGGCCAATTGTCCAATCGCATTCATCACTTCGTTTTATAGATTTTGGGGTACTACTCCGGTTGGTTGGGTTGGGGTATAGCGGGTTGGTTCTCATTATTTGCTTCGTTTGGGAGAGGTTCTTGCTCTCGATTGCGAATCCATCAGTTTCGTCTATTTGTACATTATTTCATAAGTTTTAAAGTTTCTCTTTAAGTTTGTTTTATAAAGTTTAACGTGAAATCACAAAATTTTAAAATCAACTAAATCTTCCCAAAAATCAAAAGATTAAATAAGAATTCTAATCATGAAATCTCAATAACAAACTCAAAAAAAACATTTAAGTACAATGCTCATTATAAAACCACAAAGTTAAAAATCAATCATGATGATGCGATGAATGAGATGATGCTCATGCATCCTAAAATCGATTATTATCCTTTATGATTTTTGCATAAACTTTAATTAGTTACAATGTTATTACTTGTATTAAGAAAAGTTACGATTTCTTTCTTGAAACAAAACATATAGGATTTCATTAGATAAGCGAGGTCTTACATGAGTCAAGATTGTTACCTTAAGTACACAAAACTTGCTATATCGCTATTCTAGTCCTAATCCTTTTTCATCATCTTATTAACAAAAGATAAAAGACAAAAGTTACGTCATACTAAATCCGTTAAAAAACCTAAGAGCAAAGTGGCATCCTGCATTGCTCATAAAAAAATCTCTATTGGACTATAAGGGTGAAACTTGCTTCCATCTCTCTTCTTTATCAGTCAAAGTCTTCAGGGGTCGAACTTGGAAGTCGATCTCTACTAGATGAATTTCCGTCATCCCTACGGATGAACTGGTTTAGGTAAGCTCTCACAGTCAACCTCCTCCTTCTAGGGGGTCGAGTCAATTCTTCTTGTTCCTGTTCCTCCTCCTCGTCTTCTTCTCTCGCTCTTTGTCTATTCTTGCTATTCTCTTCTATTTCCAACTCTCTTCCAGATTCTACACAAAATCAGTCCACAGTCTCTCTTGCTTCCCTTAATATGGCTTCGTCCTCATTCTCCACGTCCATAAGATCATTGACTAAGCACCTTAGGGTGTTCATTAACCTCATAAATATCTCTCCAAATAGTTAGGTTAGGATCAACTTCTATCCTACCACAATCTAGGATCTCTAAATCTCTGTCAAAGTCCATATCCGGTGGGTTTAGCGCATGATTGGGTTCCTCCTTTATCATCATAGGTGGTGGTGTTTTAGCTTCGTTTTCATTAACCAATTCGGATCCTCTTCCTCTTCTTCTTCCTCCTCTTCATTCCCATTCCCATTCCCATTCTCATTCTCATTCTCATTCTCATTCCCATCCCCATCATTATTCACATCATTATTATTCTTTTCCACAGGCTTAATTGGTAGTTGCATTCCGATCTCACTAGCATGAGGGGTTTGGATCCCTATAGTTGGTGGCATAATGTCTAGGTATACTCCTTACCAGATGAAGTGGTTCCTAGCATCAGCTATGTTCCACTCTCTATGATCCATTAGGTCATCATGGGTATAGACATACAAGGGTCCAATACTATTCCATACTCTAAAATCTAGATGAGTAGGGTTTCCTTCATTTTTTAAGATAAAAGTAGCCTCCCTCAACATCGGCTCACGTCCGTATTCTACCATAATTCTTTCCATTGTATAGATAGTCTCCATCATGGTCCATCTCCTTCTTCTAATGGGATCATATCTAATTTGGTCCACCACCAACATCCATCACGTATACTTAAGACCTTCCTTCCATATCCTATACATTTCAGCCATGGTTCGGGGTCTTCGAGCTAAAGCAAAGTCTTCGCATAAAGTTCTCAATCTTATGCAATATTCCATAAAAATTTCTTCCTGTCTCTTAACAAAGTTCCTTACCCTTTCCTGAGTTTCCCCTAAAGAAACCTATACCAAGAGAAGACTTTAAGTTAGCTTAAACTTTTAACTCCATCTTTATCTTACTGTTTAATTACTTAAACTCTTAAGCTTTTTAAGTTCTATTGTCATGATTTATAACCTTATGCTATGATACCAACTTAAACTGTCACGCTTCATAGAGTACCCCAAATGTAACAGTCCGCCGTAAGCTATATAAGACTTAGGAATTACTATCACAATCATTCCAAAGTCTCATATAGATGCAAGGTGTACCTTTACGACAATAGAATACATGAACTAATGGAGATAAATAGTTTAACTTGACATACTATAAGCATCAGAATACAAACCATGAGTCCACATAATTAATTACAAAGGTTCTAGGGACATTTCCCCACAAAAGAATATTAAGTTTAACGTAGTCTTTTATAGTCATCCAATAAATATTAGGGTTTTCTATGGAAGTCTATACAAAATCTAACACAAACTTCTAACGAAAACTCATAATTCCTGTACCTGCTCAGTAGAAGCCTCGGCTTTAGTCATATATATGAGAACTGCAATAAGAAAAAGCTGTGGGGGCATAAGCTACACTAGCTTAGTAAGTGAATACTTCCATAAGACATTTATAACAAATCATTCAATCAAGTTATTTATTCAATCATATGGAATGCATCAACAACATGAACAAACAATCATATGATTAACCAGAAATCATATGTGAATGGATTTACGCCCTCCATTCAGGGTTAGCAGATTAAACGAATATTGTGGTATTACCATTGAATTAATATGTTGTTTATGGATCACGGGTAATCAACTTATGTCGTTTATGGATCACATCAACCAACCCATTTATGTCGTTTATGGATCACGATCAACCAACTTTTAGCCGTTTTTGGATCACGGGTAACCAACATATGCTAATGCTCCATCCCCATCGTGAAGTAGTATGTCTATGTTATTATAAATCCGGATAATTATTTATACCGATTTCTAGGTGATCAACATTTTCGTAGAGAATCAATCCTATAATACTCTAAACAAGCATAAGTTAATCACCCGATTCTGATATTCTTAGTACAATTTCTCAACATCAGCGAGCATACATAATCCCCTATAATTCCCATCATGCAATTCCATTTTATCTTTTGCCTCATAATCTAGTGCAACTAATTGCTACAAACACAAGTAAGAAATGAACTTAGGAAGTAATACTCACTCGGCAATTGGTCGCCGGTCTCTTAGTAACAATAATCTGGTGGTAATGAATCCTCGGGATCCAAGTCACCTAAATGAAAGAAATAACCAAATGAGTATCTCAACTCATATCTAATCCATTTTATTTCATAAAAACTATTAAGTCGTAATTCTCGTTATTAATAGAAATTTCAACTTAAACGGCCATAACATGGTAATTTTAACTCGGAATTTTACAAATTATATACCGATTCTTGTCTACTTCGAAAGATGTGTGTAATTCTAACATAATATCTTAGTTTTGAAAACTTTTAAGTCTCAAAAAGTTCGGATCAGTTCTGTTCGGTAGCCAAATCCATTTTCGAAATTGTTTTTATGAGGAATTATGATGTGTTCTACTATCCATGCCAAATATGCATGCAATATTAACAATTCACTATCATGAATGATATGTTATGAGCTTCCTATATGTATGTTCTTGATGATACTCTATTAGAGAACATTTTTTAGAGCTTCTACTTTACAAGATGTCATGAATACTTATTCTAGCAAGACTAGATTTGTGTTCTTGACATACCACAGTTGTTTTAGAGATTTTCCTTAATAAATTTTATCTATTCTTGCTAAAATTAAGTCCTTACCATATCTATTCCTTAAAGTCTTCATTTTTCCACAAAAATCCTCATTTTTCACTTTGTAAACAAGTGTTTAAATATTGGCTATTCCTAGATTTGAATTTTGTAAAATGGTTTTTAAGTGAATTCTTTAAGAAAAACTCATTTGATACTTTAAAATTTAAGGCTCTATTATTTCTATCCCCTAAGGACTTTATTTCCTTAATAAAACTTCCATTTTGGGTTTAAAAAATAGGTGTTTACACACCATCTTTTCTTAGTTACGAATTTCATGTCATTAACTTAAGATCCAAATTTTCTACCTTGTACATACTTCTTGTTTGACAAATTTTTCTTAGTAGATCTACCATTAACTTACAAAAATCTTCTCCTATTGTTACCTATTCCATAAGCCCTTCATTTTTCACATAAAATTCTTGTTTTGGATTAAACAACTAAATTAGCAGTAGTAATGAAAATACAATAAAAGACTATAACTATAATTTTTATGACCCGAAAAATTATTATAATTATATTTTTGAATTCCTTATTAAATTTCGGTTCTAGCGGTCCTATATATTATTTTTCTATTTCCGAGTCCTGGGGACCGGTTTTCAAGAACAGTTCCTAATCGGGTCCGAAACGAATGAATTGCTGAATTCTGACCTTTTATGTTTTGATAAATTATTTAGGGCTATATTTTGGAGTTAACTCATTTCTATTGTTCTGGGTTTCCGTTCTCGGAATTACTGGACTTAGGGTTTCTAGATCTATATGGTCCTAGAGTATTCTTTTAGGGTTTTAGTTCCCGGCTCCAAATTCTGAAAACGAATTCAGATTGTTAAGTGAACAAGGGCTTACAGTATAAGCTACTAGCTTAGTGAGAATTATTTCCACAAATAAATATACTTGAATAGCAAAAATCAAATAAGTTATTTAATCATTCAAGTGAAATGCAACAACCACATGAGCATACAAGACATATGATTTTTCGTAATCATATGTTGAATGGATTAACACCTCTCTATTTGAGGTTAGAGGCGGGAAATTATATGCTTCTGACCAAACGTCCCGAAGCTTTGGTTAATGTGCTTCTAACCAAACGTCCTGAAGCCTTAATTAAGATCCAAAGGTCGTACCACTATGCCTTTCCCCCACAAGGGTAGTGATCCCATGTAATGTGACTCACAAGTGATATGCATGATTTTAGTTTAATTAAGGCTCATAACATAATTATTAATAATTTAAGGTGATCATAGAATTTCAGACAATCAAGTTCTAAATTAAATCAAGCATTGATTATAATCAATTCTCATCTCGATATTCTTATCATTCGTTCAAAAAATATTACATGTATACCATTTAATCTTTTCCTTAAATCTAGTGCTTCTAGACTACAAGCATAATCAAGTAAGATAAGTTATGGAAATAAAACTGACTTGGCCATAGGTTCACCGGTCTTCAGTCAAAGTAGTTATCGGGGTACAGGAGATCCTCCTCACAGTCACCTAAACAAGAAAATACCCACAAATAAGTATTTCTTGATAGCTATATTGAAATTTGATAAAATTGTGTCATTAAGTTCGTAAAATTCGTATGGAAATCAATTGCAACTTAAAATGGTCATAACTTGCGCATTTTAACTTGGAATTGCGCATATAATATACCGTTTTCTACCTATTCGAAATGATCTATCCATTTCTAAAGTTATTTCTATCAAAAAAGGTCTTTTAGGTCAAAAAACATGAGTGACCAGATTTACCACGAAAATCCTAGCTAAAAAACAATTATTTCAAACATCAACTCATTCAAAAATCCTTTGATAATTACTTAGTTATCCATATAGATTTGAAAAACCCTTTTTATACATATACAAACTCATATCTCATGCATGATTCAAGTTTTGTTGTCCAAACTATGACTTTATGAAAAACAATGTCTTTTGAAAGTGTGAAAAATCAATAGTTAAAAATTTTCCTTTTTGTAAATCTTTGAGATAAAACCATAACTTTTTAGTTTATTTAAAATGAGTATCTTTATGTTCTATTTAGTAGTTTCTTGGATGGTTTTCATAAAAATAAACTTTTAAATTTTTCTTTAGAAAAATCTCTCAATAGTGTGGTTTGCGCTAAAATTTCTCAAGTATTGTTTTGATAATTGTTTCGATCTTCTAACTTGACGCAAAGCTTGTTTATTTCTTTGTTGGGGAGTTTCTTTTAAATTTAGTTTTTAGGAAAAATTCGTATAACAAATAATTATCAACTTTTATAATAAATTTAGCAAAAACAAGCCTTCTTATGGTTTTTGAAAAAACTTTTTCAAAATAGAATAGTTTTGCTAAATCATGGTAAGTTCTCTTTGATTTTTGGAAAAGTAAAGTTTGTTCAAACAAAATCTAAGCTTCATTTGGGATTCTTATAACATGAATTTATTTTGGAAAAGTTGAATTTCTATTTTTGTGTTTTAGACAACAATCATGAATATGAGCATGAGTATGATGATATTTACAAGAAAAAAGAAATATAGAAATAAAAATAATAAGCAACATAATATAAGTTTGAGTATTGAGAGTCTTAGCTTTGAATCAAGGCTCTTGGACTAAGATATGGACTAGTCCCGAAAAGAAAAGAAAATTGTTTTGACTTGATGAGGACAAGTCTAAGACTAGAAAGATTAGTCTTAAAATAGCATGAAATAAGTAAATAAATTGCAAAGCATAATAACAAATAAATAATAAGTGAGCTTATATACTCTAAAGAATATATAAACATATTTAGTTAGATATAAAAATGGAAGCATAATAACAACAATAATATAAACAAAATAACAACATAAAGGAATAAATATGGATTCATGAACAAGAACAAAATATGAACATAGAGTTTCTTCCATAACATATAGTTTAGGAAACACACTTTTATGGTCATGTTAAGTTACATGACATGGTAGTAAAAATATGAAAATAATAATTTTTACCTAAAGAGAAGACGGGAGTAGTACGTATAAATGGGTTTTGTGTATGAAGAAGAAGAAAGCTTGGGAGTGTTTTGGGAGAGTAATGAGAAAAGTATTTGGGAGGAGATTTTGAGAGAGTTTTGGTAGTAAATTTGTGGGTAGTAGATGTGTGAATGAAGTGAAAGAGGAGAGTGATATTGATAGGAAAATGAAGAGAGAAACTTTGTCGATTAAAATAAATGGGAAAAAGAAAAAGAAATATGAGTAAAAGAGGGGGGGGGGGGGGGGGGGGGGGGGGGGGGGGGGGGGGGGGGGAGGTGGGTACTGACCACTTAAAGAAAAAGAGAGGAGTTATTTTTTTTGTATTTTTGTTAATTAAGTGTAACAATATGTAAGATAGATGTGATATAAAATGTATAGGAAAAGTAAAAAGTAAGAAAAATAGGTATGTAGAGTGTAAGAGTAGGTGGTAGAAAAAGTAGAGATAGTTGAATAATTTAGAATAGTAATGAATAATGTAATGTAAAGTAGATATAACTAATAAAATACCGGTAGTAAGAAAATATACGTAAAAGAACGATATATGATATTTTTAGTTATCAAAAAATTATAAAACCGATATTTTTGAAAACCTTATATTTTTACGATTCTAGCCGTATATTTAGACTATTTTACTATTCTGAGCTCCGAGACACGTTTTCGAAAACTGTATCCGATTGGGTTTAAAACGAATTGCGGTTTGACTAATCTAATATTTTTAAGCTCTCTTATGTTATTACGAATTATTCTACCTACTAATCTCATACTTACTCTCTTATGATTACAAATGCGAGATTGTCAGACTTAAACTGTTACGTCTAACTAGGGTTTTGTTGACTTTAAGGTTTCCGGTTAACCTTCTAATTAGGGTCTAAGCTTATCTAATCGTAAAACCTTGGGGGTTTACACTTATCCTCATCATCATCATCACTGGAGTTATGGCTTGTAGCTTTTAAGGTAATAGCCTTCTTGCTTGATTCTTCTCCTTATTTCTTAATTAGGTCATGTGTTTTGAGTGCTTCAAGGAGTCCTTTTGTAAACCCCGAGAATTTTCATACTAGTATAAATATATAGAGATACAAATATAGAAAAATAAAAGATCAATGTCGGAATCTGTGAAGACCCTAGAATAAAACCACAAGTAGTTATGAACCTATATGTAAATTTAAACCCTAAAATAAAGTCCTCTAGATAGTAATAGATACAAAAGACAAGATTTTGTAGTTGCTATCAAAAACTTAAAATATAGAAATGATCAAGATACGATTTCGAATGCATTAGAAAGTAAAGAATCAATAAAGCTTATAGCTAGAAAATGATAATTTATGGAAGAACCTTAGGATTATAAATACACAATACGAATAAAAACAGATCTATAACTAACAATCTAAACTCCCAATAAATATTTGGATCACACAATCATTATAGTTAGAGAATTTTAAAGCGCTTAGTGCTTGAAATTAAAATTAGCCTATTGAGCTTAAAAAATCTTAATCGCATGAGATAAAATTCTAAAAATAATTAATCGCATAAAATTTAAAGTCAAATTTGAACTCAAAGATAATCTAAGAAATTTGTAGAAGCTTTAAATGAATTTTTGGAGACAGAATTCCTAAATAACCGACATATATATACCCGTTTAACTTGATAAACTATTCCAAAATTAAGATAATTAATAAATAATTAAATAAAATTATACATTTATTCGTATCGTATTCGATAGAAATACATGTATTTGTGGTTAGAAATTTCTTGATTTGTGCATAGCTAAAAACTTACAACAAATTACCTAAATAATTCACATTAAAGTCAACAATTCAACACACAACACCAATCAACATTCCCCACATAAGCAGTACATTAAATGCAAAGAAAAACAAGGCAAAACAAGTTGAGTTCGGCAGAGGAATTTGCTACTTATTGGCCAAAAATTGTAGGAGCTTAGTCTCCTTCATGTGTATATATATAAACTACATTAATGAGCAAGAGAACAAAACAATAAACACCCACTTTGAGCAGCCAAATTCATCCTTCACTTACACCATAAACTACAAACCTAGCCAACAATACAAAAACATTAACTTAGCTCCATTAACAAGCTCAAGCCTAGGAAAAGAACAAACTAAGGTAAGATAAATTCGTTTTAAGTTAGTTTATGTGTTAAACACTAGCTTAAACAATGTTTCTATTAACCTAGGTTCGTATCAAGCTTTTGGCAGGGATTTAGCATCTCTATTATAGCTCAAACAAGGTAATATTTAATCATAAACCCTAACAATACATTACAATATGTAGAAGCTAGGAAATCATAAGTTTTGATGATTATAAAATGTTATATGTATTAGTATGCCATAAACAATAGCTAGGGATTATGGAGAAACTCTTAAAATAACTAAAACACTAAGTATAATACATATATAATCTAAGAAAAAGGAATTACGAACTGAAGAAAAACGAGAAAGAGTATGAACAGTGCCTACACTGGCCTTACACCGGCGGTATAAATGCATAAAGTCATTGGCGTACATGAATAGGCTAGTGGCCTTCAAGATAGCGTGCACTGGAATAGAAGCTATGTAATTTTTTTTTACGTGAAATAAATGAACGTCGATGGTGTATATTATCTACCCTGGCAGTGTACATTGTAAAGCTGGCGGCTTTCAAAGCCAAGGTTCCTGGAATAAGGATATGTAAATTTTACACGAAGACAACAGTTTAGAGTTCAATGCCGGCGATGTTTATGCCGGTGTACATGCAAAATTTTCTTAGAACAAGATCTGTCCATCTGTAACATATATATATATATACAGAAAAGTAATAATAAAGAACAGAAGATAAAATTTAGTGAATAAATAAATACAAATACTTTAATATTATTATGTTCAAATATTTGTTAAGTGTTAGACATTAAAAACCATTACGAATAGAAGACACTTTTATTATACTAAACAAATAAATTAGATTATGATAATTGTCTGATAATTATAATATATAGGTGAGTATATAAGAATAGAAAATCAGAATATGTTAAATTATGAATAATGTGATTTCTAAAAATAACAGAATAATAATATAAAGAAAGATCAAGAGAAACATGATGAAAATAAATGATAAAAAATAATATTAGTTACCATAAAATGGTCAAACTAAAGAACTTTTGAAAAATAATAACGATGATGATAATAGAATCCTGAATTGTTGAATACACTCCATAACTACCTGATAAAGATAAAATATTTTAAGATCAAGACAAGCAAAATGAAAATAAATATTAAATAATGAAAATCCATTATCATAATATTATTACCTTAAAAGACTAATACAGGTATTAGAAATTAAATCAAATACTAATATTGGATACTTAGACACTCATATGGGTTTAGTTATATAATATATGTTTTATGGATGAATATTTTTATTCATCTCAATAGGTCATCTTTATACTATTGAGGAATTTCCAATTTACTATTACGATTAGACAAAATAAGCAGTGAGTAACTCATATCTATTACATTGTTTGTGTTTGTAACTAATAGCATGTGTAATGCAAATATAACAATATGGTTGTTGTGGAAAGCTATTAAGCATGTGTTGTGAGCTGTTTGTTTCGTTGACAAACCAAGATAATAACAGTAATAATACAGATTGTCTGATGATTTGAGAAAAGCAAGTTATATGCTATGTGTGTAATGTATGATTATCATAAGCCTGACTAAAAATTAATGGCTTTATAGTTAAAACAGTCATGCATTACACGAGCTACATTATTAAAAATTCTAAAAGGATGACAGCTTGCTACGTATTAGTATTTTAGTTCTCTGTTAATATTTGGTTTTTCTAAAATGTTAGTTCTTTCAAGGTTTTCTTTGTTTCGTCGGTTCCACAGGAACTAAGTGGCAACGAAGAATGCCGGCCATAGTATCACTTTGAAATTACTAATATTAAGGGAGTTTCTAAGGATTGATGTAGGAAATGATAAGTTAAAATACCTTCAAATTAAAGTGAAAATCCTAAAACAAGAAATCTTTGAATTTCTCATGTATTTAGTCTCTTCTGAGCAGGTATGTCATTAGATAATTGTCCTTCAACCCTAAAAAGAGGGCGTAAATCTTTTTCCTGTTAGATTTTAGATCATCCAAGCCTGTATCTGTGCATATGATTAATTGTTGCATTATGTATGATTTGTTAATAAACTTGCTTGATGTGTAATATGTTTGGTTATTCACTAAGCCTATGGTCTTGCTTACACTCCTAAAGATCTTTTAGGTTGACACTACGACCCTGGCTTGTTACTTCCAGGAATATGACTCCGGTAAGAATTAGAAGCTAAGATATTATGGGATATTCGTGATAAGCTATTTACTTTTATTTTTTAGTTGTAAATTAGTTAGCACTTGAAATATCAGTTTATGTGCTTAGAGACATATGAGATAGGAACATGGTCTATAATATTATGTTGATCAAGACTTGTGATGATGGGTATTTTTCTAATTTATAGCTTATATATATTTGCCATTTCTTATCGATGCAACTAAAAGATCCTGTTTGTTTGAAGATATGTCATTATCCGGTGGTCAACTGGTAATAGTATAAATGTGTGGCATGTAATACTACTACTAGGGTACCCTCGGGGTATGACCTCCTCTTTGCTTACAATACTTAAATCTTGTGCTTCTTCAATAGCAATTCTTTTTAGTTTCCAATCCTTGGGTAGGGACTTGAGTAGTTTAGAATTTATTTCCACATTAGTTAAATTCTTTCCAAGCACATTCAAAGGATTTATGATGTTAATGAATCTATTATGCAACCTATCTATAGATTTATTTGGAACCATTTTGAAAATTTCAAATTGTTCGCACAAAAGACTTATTTTTGTATCCCTTACTCTTGAAGTTCCTTCTTATGTCTTTTCTAATTCATCCCATATATCTTAGCAGACTTGCATGTACAGATTCTATTGAAATTACTTTCATTTAGCTTGCAATGCAATATGTTTATAATTATTTCATTTAGATATAATATTTTCCAATCTTCTTCATTATAGTCTTTTTCTTCAATAATCAAAGGCTCATTTTCTATGACATTCCATATTAATCTATATTGTGCTTTTAGAAAGATTGTCATTCTACACTACCAATATAGATAGTTACCCCCACTTAGAAGAGGTGGTCTATTGATAGCTTGTCTCTCTAGAAACCCTAGTGCATTTGTTGCCATGATCTTTACTCTAAATGAGTATTTTCCTTAAAAAGTACAACAAAAAAAATTTTATGCAATATAAACTTTAATAGCAGTAGATAAAGCAATAATAGAGTATTGAAAAGCATATTAAAGAGATAGGAAAAGAAGATATAAGCCAAGATTTAACATGGAGTTTAGCTTATAATCAAAGGGCTTCACACACTTTATTGATCTCGATTTCACATGCTCAAAGAGAGCAATACACCAGTTTACAACACTCAGGAAATAAAATATTTCCTTCTCTCTCAAGATTTTCCCTTATAGGTAACAATTACCATAACATTAAATTGATTTTCTCTCTCTTTACAGATTTTCTCTCTCAAGATTTTCTCTTATAGGTAACAATTACCATAACATTAAATTAATTTTCTCTATCTTTATAGATTTTGCAGATTTATGAACAAGAGTACAAAGACAATGAGAGACCTTTCTGATTTATTTACTTGCAAATAAAAGCTCTTAATCACTTTTTCAATTCAACACCTTTCTGAAGCTCCTAAGAAAAGAGTATTTATACATTTCAAAATCTTAAATGTCCGTTGGAGATATCATCTTAAAATCATCAAGCAGTAAATGCGTGTAGCAACTCCTTCATGCCATATCACCTCATATTTTAAACTATTACGCCTTAGACTTGTCACGCGTTAAACTTGTCACGTCTTAAATTTGACTCTTGATCAGGTTTATGCTTATTTGAACCCACTGAGCATGAGATTCAAACTTGTTGCCCCTTAAACTTATTGTGCTTCTTTGAACTCGTCCAACCTAAAATTTAAGCTTGTAATGCCCTGATGAATGAACTTGTTGAGCCTTTGATGGGACCATGACCAAGGCTGTGTTTAAAGAATTTGTACCTGCTAATTCCTGTACAATCTCCAATGAACAACACATACATAAAACACACACACACACACACACACACACACACACACATATATATATATATTCTAGCATATTGTTTATCCAAGTTGTTTGAATAATTAAATGTAGTTTAACACAATTAAGCAGTTAATTGTGTAACTAATTGTCTCATCAAAATTCACATTGAACATGCATGTTTAACACATGTTACATAATTTCCTACTATTTTCTTATTTTTATTTTATTAAAGTAGTATGATGATTGACAATTTTATCTTTCCCTCAGTTGTGGGATATAAAAGGGATTTATTAGGCATTGTTTAGGAGATCTTTTGACTTTTAAACCATTGAATATAATTGAGAGTTTTCTCAAGCTTTTCTTTTTCTTTTAGTCTTTGCAATTGATTGAAACCCTTTGTTGTTTTATCAATCGTGCACCATATTGGTTGATCAAAACTATTAGTTCAATCTTTTTCTTGGTCATCATATCCTAGAAAAAAGTTCATATCATTTACTTTTAGTTTTTCATTAAACCTTAAAAATCATAAACACAAAATTATGTTATTGTGAGAGGACAATTAAAGAATCTTTGTGATCGATTAGTATATGGAAACCAATCTGTATCATCTAGTATCAAAGCTAAAGGCTACAATGGCAATCTAGGGCTTTGATCGGGATTTTAAGGGGAAAAGGTAGGTTGAGATATTTTTCTTGAGAGTTAAGGTATTATCTATATTGAAAATGTCGCACAAATTAAGTATCGGTGGTGTGAAGTCCAAATCATCAGGAAACCCAAAGTTCGAGGTCGATTTAATTATGGGAGATTGGATAGAGTCGATGTTGATGATGATACAAGGACAACAATAGCTCACCACTATTAAGTTTCGTTGAACTAAGTGCCCATTCTTTATTCTAATTTTTTTTTATTCCTTTGTTTGGTAGCCATCTAATAATCTTGGTTGGTTTTTCTATTTTGAAAACATCTAATTGCTTTAACTTGATAAAACAATTTATTAAAAAGTCCTCTTAGGAATATTATATAAAGTCCATGAAGTATCTAGAGCCTAAAAACTAAAAGTAACAAAGGTCCAAAGTCCATAAAAGTGCCAAAAGAACTCAAGCTGAAAAGAAAGTTCAAAGCCTAAAAACATCTCAAAGAAAGCACCAAGTTTGAAAATCTTAATCAAAATTGAAGTCCTATGATTAGAAATGCAACAAAAAGATCTAAAGGCATTGACATCCATTCTCTCATTTCCCTAGCACTCCTCAATGTTTCCATGACCAATCTCAATGTAAGTAAAGTCAGTGTATATTCATTACTTGAAAAGATAGAAAAGGGTAAGTTGTAGTGAACTATACATGGTAACTATTATACAAACATATCTAGTGCCACCCACACACATGTGTATAATGCATTATAATGCATATATATAATGCATCAACAAAGATTGATTTAATTAAATTATAGAGTAATCATGACTGTGAACAATACAATAGGGGCCTATGCAGTTTAATTCATCTTGTGAGACTATTAAGGATCAATAAGGACAAACTGGATCCTACATCTAAAGTGAAAATTAAAAAGTAATTTTTATTAGGTTTTGTAATCTTACAACACACATCAGAATTTTTTTTTTAACACAACTTATTTTGTGGTATCCATGTGTGACATGTAAAATAAAATGTACAGCAAAATTAATGTTAACACAGCTTACAAGAATTATACCTTTTTGTGCAAAAGTTATACCTTATCCTTCTAGCCTTAGTGATAGAGTTCATGTGAGATTTAATACTCATAGTGCTTATTACAAAATCTTTGTTTTGTTCATTATAATGATTGTCACGCCCCAAAGGGTACCATAAATGTAATAGTCCACCACATGCTAAACGAGACTTAAGAATCACTACCACAGTCATTCAAAAGTCTTGTGTTAGTACGCAAGGCGTTCCCTTACGACAATAGAATACATAAACAATAGGAGATAGATAGTTCAATTTGATAGGATAAGCATAAAAACATAAACCACAGATATCTCAAGATCAGTTACAAAGCATTCAAAGGGCATTCCCCAGCTACTCAAGAGTATAGGTATTATCTTTTAGGAAAAACCCGATTGTTTAAGGTTTACTACTATGGCTATACAAAACTAATCATAAACTTCTAAGGAGATAACTCCTAGTTTCGTATTACCTGATTTGGCCAAGTCCGAGGACACTGCTATATGTACGGGAACTGCATTAGAAAGAAAATGTGGGGGTATAAGCTACGCTAGCTTAGTGAGTTTCACTTCCAAAATTAATACTCAATAAATAATATATATCAGGCAAGTTATATTAACAACCATATGAAATGCACAAGCACGTGAGCATACAATACATAAGACTTTCCAGGAGTCTTATGTTGAATAGATTTACGCCCTCCATTCAGGGTTAGGTGTTCCAGGCCCATACGACCATAGATTTCAATTTTTCTCATCTACATTGTGGTTTATATAGGTGCCCATCCACACACAATTTTGTAGTTGATACAAGTGCCTATACCACTACCATTTCACTAGCCATTATGCCAACATTCGAGTTTATAGACCTCTCGTTGCTTAGCCATTATGCTTTCTTCCCACAAAGATATAATAACCTATGCAATGTGACTCAACATATGTTATGCATGTCAAGATGATTATAAGATCATGGCATATTAATTAATGATTTTTAGGCGATCACAGATATTACAGACACTTCAATTCTATACTAAATCATATAATATTTACAATAATTCCATTCCGATATTCTTATCATCGATTCAATCAATTTGAATTCACATGCACATTCCAATTTTATCTTGCCCTAAAGATAATGCCATTATCGTTACAAACACATTCATAAGCATATAATTTAAAGATAGTGAACTCACTTGGCCATGGTCTCCGATCTCTAATGGTAGTGATCCAAAAACACGAATTTCCTCCGATTCCAAAATAAACGAAAGAAATACGCCTATGCGTATTTTATATCATAACTAATTCCAAACTTTTCAAATAAAACTCCTTGAGTTTGTAATTTCTGTGGTAATTGGAAATCCTAACTTAAAACAGCCATAACTTGGTCATTTTAACTTGGAATTTCGCAAATGAGTTGTCGATTTCTATCTACTTTAAAAGATCTATCTATTTATGATGTTATTACTAAATTTTGAAAAAGTTTAGATCTCGAAATGTTCGGATCAGATCTGATCAGTAACTAGAATTTGCAATTTCGAAATTGTTTTGTGAAATTTGCATTATGTCTATCAAGTATATTATATGTACATGCAATATCTACAAGTGATGATCATGAATGTCATGATATGAGCTATCCACATGAAAATCCTTAATGATTTTTTATTAAAAAAAATTGTTTGGAAGATTTTTACTTTGCAACAATTTCAAAAACACTTGATTGGGAAAACTAGCTTTATTCCTTTGAAAATCATACATATTTTTACTATGACAAGGCCTTGATGACCTATATATCTAATATCTTCATTATCTTAATAAATTTCTTCATTTAAAGGTTGGAAAATATATGTTTTAAGGTGAGTTTTGCTTAGTGACGAATTTTGCACAATTTTTGGAAAAGAAAATATTGTTTGATCTAAGATGGAAAACTTTTCCTTTGTTTTAAGTTTCTACTTCGATAAAACACATTTACTTTTATAAAAATCATGTCTTTATTATATCTATTCCCTAAGACCTCTATTTTTTTTATTAAAATACTAATTTTGACATTTGGAATTAGGTGTTTAAATGGGGATCTTTCTTAGATCTGAATTTTAGGAAATTGTTTTTGAGATTATTTATTGTGAAAAACTCATTTAATCTCTCTAAAATTAAGTCCTAATCAAACCTACTCTCTAAAGCTTTCATTTCTTTTATAAAACTCTTGTTTTAGGGTTGAAAAATAGGTGTTTTCTTGGCATTTCACCCTAGTTACGAATTTCAACATTTTTGTTGGTGTTGAAACATAGATCTAATTAACTTCTATAACCCTCTTCTTGTTTTGAAAATTTCTCCTTATTAAAACTAAGCTTATCTTATAAAAATCACTCATTTATGATACCTATCACCTAAGCCCTTCATTTTACACATAAAACCTTCATTTTGAAATGGGAAAATATGTTTTCTAAATGGTTCTTTCTCAAGATCCGAATTTTAAAAATCACATTTTGATATAAACAAAATGGATCTTGAGTTTTGATCAACACCTTCATTAAGACTTTCATGTGGCAAGACTTTCATGCATGTAAAATAAGTAGCTATGTTATTTTAACTACTCTAAACAAGTAGATCTACTATACTACTCATGCTATGAAAGTAAATGCATCATGAACAATATGTAGGTGACAATAATAATGAAAATATATGCATAAAATTTCTATAAGAACAATATATAACAATAATATATCAAAGTACTAGTATATGAACTTTAATAACAAGATCTACACATTGTGATGGCAAGGATATCATGTTTTAGTGTTTCCACATCCCTAGCATAAAGCTCATGGGGATTTTTGGTGGAACCACACATGCATGACCTTGGCATTACATGTTTTTATAGTGGTAGGGTCAATATCTATTACTTATTTAGTGTTTGGAGAAGGAAACTTGAAGAAAACAAAAGTGTATGTGTGTGTGCTTAAGGGAGGGGGTCACGATAAGAGTAGAGAGGAGAGGGAGAGAAATTTGCTTTCCAAAGTTTGATCTTTTGAAAAAGAAGTGAAAGTGAAAAGTGAAAAAAGATATTATATAGGAAAATAAATTAGGGTTTTGTATGAATAATTTATTTAAAAAAAAAATCAAACAAATTGGAGAGAGAGGGAGCAATGGGGTGCTGGTTCTTGTATAAGAAGAGAGAGAAAGTTTTGATTTTGTTTTGTGTAATAAAATTCAATTTTAATAAGTAACTTTAAGTACTAAAATATATTGGAAAGGTAAATTTGTAAGAAAGTGATGTAAAATTGTAAAAATGGATTGTAAGGATGTAAGATTAGGATATATGTGGTTGTACTTGATGAATAGTGTGAAAGAAAGCAAAAAGATGACTAGACAATTAAAATACCAGTAGTAATGAAAATACGATAAAAGGTTATAACTGTAGCATTTATAACCCGAAAAATTATATAACTGATATATTTAGAAATATTATGAAATTACGAATCTAACGGTACTAATATCATATTTTTAATATCCTGAGCCTTGAGACACTCTTTTCAAGGTCGGTATCCGATTGGACTAAAAAAGGATCGAAAATCTACTCATCTGATATGGTTGAGCATCCTAATATTAATACGAGCCAATCTACACTTTCCACTCATATTTCAACTTCTTGGTTTGAGAACACGGGATTGCCAGATCCAAACTGCTAGGGTTTATTGAGGTTTTGTTGACTTAGGATTTTCGGTTGACTTTCCGATTTAAGGTTTCATTTTGGAGTTAACTCATTTCTATTCTTCCGGGGTTTCATTCTTGCCATTGCCGGACATAGGGTTTCCAGGTACGACTGGTCCAGGGGTAATCTTTTAGGGTTTCGGTTTCTGATTTTAAGTTTTTTAAAAGCGAACTCAAGTTTCCTAAGAAAACAGGGTTTACAATGACACCAAGTGATGTTCCTCTAGCGGTATGCATACACATGATGATAGGAACTGATTCTAATCTCTATACTGCTTGATAACTTGGATTAGAATTTCTGTATTATTTTCAGTAAAGAAAATTATGTCTCAAACACACACTCTCTCTTTGATGTGTGTGATCACCAAGTTTACAATTTATAATCCTATTAGTTCTAGATCCATAAAAGGCAACACACCTATCGTGTAATATAGAAATGAACTCAGATATTGTCCTTATGATCTATGTGCAGCTGCTAGTACTAACCTTTTACTATTATTTAGTCGAATTTATCACAAAGTATGTCATGTCTCGATGGGTACTCTAAATGTGGTTGTTTGTCGTACACAATATCAAAGCCTAGGAATGACTTCCTTAGTCACGAAAGGATTTCATATCATACACAAGGCGTACAACACATCAAAGGGAATGCATCGGAGTAATGCAATTTCTTTGATAACAATCGAATAACAAGATAAGAAGAATACTTAACATAAAACATAAGCAAGATCAATTACAATTCTTAGGGGGCATACCCCTGCTAATGTCTTTAGAAATATACAAATACACTTCCTAGAAATCTCCAAACTTTAACATATCATATATAACTCATAAAGAAATTACATGAAAGTAAATCCATCCTATGGTTCCACTTCTTCCACTAGAGCTCAAAGATTCACCAACGATTTCCTTAATATTCTGATCCTCGATCGTAACCGCAAATATACATGTTTCAACAAAAGGCTATGGGGGTGTAAGCTTACAACGAGCTTGGTGAGTTATTTCCTTTTATTCACACCGCGATTTCAAACAAGTTTATTAATTTTTACGTATATGCTATGCATGCTATGCAACAAACACATGATTACACAAATATATATGGTTATCCGGAAACCATATATAGAATGGATTTACCTCTCCGTATCGAAGGTTGGGGAATTTAGGTACAAAGATCCTTGCCATCTTTACTGCTCTATCCCAAGCACTCTGCTCTCAATGATCGATTGGTGCAGCTCATCCTTAGGTTGTATCCTCGGTATGCTTTAGTTCCTTAAGAATGAGCTTGACCTTTGGCCCTTTTGATTCATTGCGTAGGAGTAGCAGTCCTTCTAATGTGACTCAACAAATGCAATGCGTGTCCATTTAATTTATATAAAGGCCAATTATAGTTATGGTAAACTTAAAGGTGATCAAATAATCATCATACACACATAAGCAACATGTAATATTAACAATATACTTAAACAATCATGTATGGATCTCGATATGCTTAGCATCTATTGTCACACATACATAATGGCATAAACATATAAGCCCATACCCCATGCATGTTCATTTTATCTTGTACCTATAGATCTAATGCAAGTATCTACAAGCACAAGCAAGGTAACAAAATTAGGAGGGAAAACTCACTCGCCCATATCGCAATCTTCTTAGTCGTAGTAATCCTCAAAAAGGGAAATCATGTATTCTTCGTCACTTAGACGAAAGAAATACCCGGGATAAGTATTCCATAAAAGTTCTACTTAAACTTTCTAATTCTATTTAATTATTTTCATCTAAATTCGGTATGTGAAATCCAAATTTAAAATGACCATAAATTGATCATTTTAACTCGGAATTGCGCATATAAGATGTCATTTTCCAACAACTCGAAAAGACTATTCATTTCTAATGTTAACATTTGAAGTCGTTTAGGTTGGAAAATGGGTTGGTACAACTTTAACATGAAAATTTCAGCCTCAATTTGTAATTTTTCTCAATTTTATTTCCTCCAAAATTCTATAGCAAACACATGAATATTTGTATAGTTGGATAATTCTTTTAATATATACATAAACTCATATTACATGCATGATTCTAGTGATGTTGTCTTAAAAATAAAATTTGTAAACAAATTTTATGAAAGATAGATTTTAGTGAAGTGTCATTCTTTAACTTACTATTTAAATTGCTATTTTGTAAATATGTAATTTGATTAACAAAAAAAATTATACTTCAATATATGTATTTTCTAAAGGTCTTATATTTGTTCTCAAATTCTTGCTTAACAATTTGTTTTATATAACATGGTTTTATGACAAAAACCGAATTTAGTTTTTTTGAAAGAATTTCTTAAATTTTATTCTTTCAACAACAATTTAATTCTTAGATTAGTAAAGGTGAAACTCAATTTGAAGAAATTAATCTTTCCATATTTAGTTTGAGTTTATGAATATTTTATTTTTATACTAAACTTATTTTAAATAATTATTTTCTGAAACATGAATCTTTATATGGTTGTGAGGAAAAATCATCCTAAGTTGTATAAAAACGTTTTAAGTTTTGGATTATGAGGAAAATTAAAGGAATAGCTTGTTTTAGATTCTTATTATCATAATAACTCTTTTTCTAAATCCATAATTTTTCAATACATGGACCTTTGTTGGAAAAATCCTATTATTTGTATTTCCTTGATGTTATAAAAGAAAAATGGATTTTTACTTCATAAAACTTAGTTCTTTAAATTGTACCTAATTTATTTCTAAGTGGATTTTTAATTACTGAGTTGATTTTAAACTTTACTTAAAAAAGTTGTTTGGTTCTTAGTGTTGTTAAAGTGTTGATGATAATCTTAGAAATAAGTTTTTAAGAAAAAAAAGAAATTATCAATTTTAAGATTTTAGATGAAAATTTTATTTTGGTAGTTTGAAAAGAGATTAGAGATCTACTTAGTTAAAATTTGAAAGGGTCATAATAACAACACTGAAAACTATGATGAACTTGTCTAAAACTTTCGAAAAGAACTGTTTTAAAATATAAATCTAAGTTTTAATGAAAATTTTTCCTAAGTGACAAATATCATTTTATTATAACGAGTTTAATTTTTATTTTCTTTATTAAAGAAAGAAATCCTTTTACTTTATTAGGATAACAAGATGATCATGCATGAATATAATCTTATAGTTAAGTATCGTGAACAAAAATAATTCATATAAAAGATATAAGACATAGAAATCAAATAAGCACATAATAAAGGTCAAGTATTGGGAAGTCTTAACTTGTATCAAGACTTCTTGGACTTAATATGGACAAGTCCAAAAGAAAAAAGAAAAATTGTTTTGACTTGATGAAGACAATTCTAAGACTAGAAAGACTAGTCTTAATGAAATTGCAAGAAATAAATAAATAAATTGCATGGGCATAAATAAAGGTTATATTAGTGAGCTTATATGCTCTAAGAAATACACACACACACACACACACACACACACATAAATATACTTAATAACATATAGAAGTTAGATTAAAAGCATGAATAATATAACATAACAATATAATAAAATATTGCATGAACAAGAACAAAACATGAACATATTGTTACTTCTTTACTACCCATGGGTTCAAGAAATACACACCATGATCATGTTAAATTACATGACATGAAAAATGTTTAGAAACATTTACCTAGGGCTATTTGAAGATGGAGGAAAAAAGAAAACTTTGATAGTTGTATGGAGATGGTGATGGTATAGGAAGAAGAGAGAGTTAGAAAGAAATTTTTTGGGAGAGAAAAATTAGAGAGAGAAGTTGGGAAATGATTTTGGTAGAGTTTTGTTATGGTAAAAGAATAGTATGTAAGAAATGAAGGAGGGAAGGGGTATTTATAGATAAATATGGAGAAAAATAAAGGTAATTAAATAAAATGAAAAGAAAATTAAATTAAATGGGAAGAGAGGAGAGAGGCGTTGGTTCCATGATGTAGAGGGGAAAGAGAGTTGATTTTTTATGTTGTTTTATAATAAAAAGTAATAATATATAAGATATGAAAGATGTAAAGTAGCATTGAAAATGTAAATTGAAAGAAAATAGATATATAGGTAGTAAGCAAAAGAATAAATAGATGAATAGTAGAAATAGTACAATGAATAGTAGACAAGTCAAATAAAATATCGATAGTAATAAAAATACGTGTAAACGGGCTATATAAGATATTTTTAGGTTTCTGAAAAATTATAAAACTGATATGTTTCAAATCCTCATATTATTACGAGTCCAACAGTATTATTATAATATTTTTACTATTAGGTTCATCAGGAAATGATTTTTGAAATTTGTTCTTGTTCGGGTCCGAAACGAACTAAATTTCAACGAAGCTTATATTTTTAAGTTTCACTATATTATTACGGACTATAACCTATTATTAAATTAATTTTATTGTTTAAGGGTTTAGAGCGTGGGATTGTCAGATCTAAATTCACTAGAGTTTGTTCTTGTTCTAGGTTGACTTTACGATTCCGATTTGACTCCCGGCTTTTTGATTTATTCGTAAGATCATAACATTTTGGAGTTTTTTGATCGTGTTATATTTTTTGTTCAAATTTTATATTTTACTTTATTTTTATGATTTATTTAATATTTTTTAGTTCCCGAGATTATTTAATCGAGTCTAGGGTTACAGGTTGACTTAGTTTGACTTTCGATATTAATTGAAATTCTTGATCCAAAAATTAACCGAAAGGTCTAAGGTTTTATACTTTTGTCATTGAATATTGGCTTGGATATACTGTCCTGATTTTCATGTTAGGTGTCAGATAGGTGGTTTAATTGGCGTACGAATGTCGAATCAAACTATTGTTGAATTTTCCAATTTGTTTTTAGGGTTCTCTTTTTCCTAAGGTTAGGAATTTTCGTATTTGATCTTATTTAGAATTCGGTTTTATTTTGGGTCGATTTTCAGGGTCTTGGTTTCAGTATTTAATCCTAGGATTATTTTCTAAGAATTTTCAAAAGTTCATGAGTTTACAAAGTATATATTAATTCTACTACTAAGATTAACTAAAAAGCCCTAAATGAATGATGCATTGCTTTTTGAAAAATTAATCAATTCACAAATGATATCCCTAATTGTGATATACCTTGGCCTTTTTTGTCCTTAAAATGTAATTTCAGTTGAATAATTCTTCAGTCTTGAATTGTTGGGTTACTTAGCTACATTAATTACTCTTCACTAAAGTTAAATTAGAACCGCATAAAGCTCATGAACCTTAATTAAAGAAACTAATCTTCATAGACAGAAAGTTAAAAAAAAACTATTTCTCGGTAAATTAGGCATCTTGATAAGTGCTTTTTACTCTGTTATTTTCATAGGATTTTGGCCACATTTTTTACACTTTTTAAAGTAAATTCCTATGAAAATGTGTTTTTAATGCTTAATTGTTTTCGTCAGCTTTTAAGATGAAGAAGTGAAGAAACAAAGAAGTTTGAATTAGATTTTGGGCAAAACAGCAACTGCAGGAAGATCAGACTTCTATTGAGGGCAAAACAGAACCTTTGAGGGCTAAAATTACGGAGAAAAGATCAAGTCGAGGCCAAAAATGTGAATTAGCGCCTTGAGGTCGAGGCAAAAACTCACCCCGCGACAATGTACATCAAAGACTTGGAAGTTTTGAGGCTGAAGTAAAGTCGAGCCCTGACATCAAGCCCTTGACAAGAGCACTGTTTCATCCCATGACAATGATTTTGGAGAGAAGATTGTCACAAAGAAGCCGAGTCTTAATGAATAAAGTCAAGTCCTGGAGAGAGCTCGACTAGCACCCCACGACATAAGTGAAATGCGTGTTTCTTTGGCTTGTAGGCATGCGTAAGAATGAGAAGGCAAAATTGTTATTGAGATCTTTCATGTAGGTAAATCAGAATCGGAAAGATTTCCTTCTAGAATAAGACTATAAATAAACACGATAGGTGCATTATAATGGATGTAATCTTATGTATAGTTTTTAACCTAGTTTTGGCACAGGAGCTCTCAGTGAAAGAATCAATTTATTCTTGCTTGGTTCTCTTGAGTTTTTTGGGTAAATTGGTTTAAACTTGTGTTTGTAATTCCTTATGAGAATATTCCAATTCAGGTGATTTCAATTGGATGTTTGTTTATTGCGTGGCTATTTGTATTGAATAGCTTGAGTTTAACGAGTGAGTCTAATTAGGTGGTGCATCTTATTAGATTCATGCCTGATATTCGTTAAATGAGATCAAGAGGAGATTTTAATGAATAAGATCTAAAGTTATTGATGAAGTTGATCATAGTTAGCTCGAGAGAGTAACCGTGAAACTTTCTTTCACTTGTTTTTAAACACTAAATTGGGTTTGCAAACAACAGATTCTTGAACTTTATGCGGATTTAAGGCCATTGATAGTTAGCTGGCTTTAATTCTAGAATTATTAAGCTCGAGAGAGGATGTAGTTTACACTCGTGAATTTGACGAAGCAAATACACTAGCAAACACTCAATTTGAGTTTGAATCGAATTCACATGATAGGGAGTTGGTGAAGCAATCCCTAAGTTTTCTCTTGTATAGTTACAAATAGATCTTTTATTTTGCCTTGAAAATTGCTTGTGAATAGTCCAACCTAGCATAACTTCTTTGTTTTTTCATCATGATCTTCTAAATTTTCTTTGGCTAATAGTGGAAGATGAGTGAGTAAGATGGTTGTCACCATTTCCCTTGGGATCGATTGTCACGCCCCAAAGGGTACCTTAAGTGCGACAGTCCGCAACACTCAATATTAAAGCTTAAGTATGACTACCTCAGTCATCCCATAAGCTTCGATACCGAATGTAAGGCGTACGTTCATGGTCATAGAGAACCAACTTTGAAACAAGTTGTTTAAGAAGATATTCATATAGTAGTTTAAGAATGGAAATCATAACATAATAACTTAAACAATGAAACATATATAAAGGTCTTACAAACATCAAAGGGGCATTCCCCCACTAAAAGATATAATTCATCATAGTCTAGAGAAGCCTAATCAAAATAATTACAAGGAGATTTACTTAGAAGTCTAAGTCTACATCTAATCTTTAACTTCTTCCAAGAACTCCTTAAGCCAAAAGGTAATACCTAATAAAATACCCCCGGGGCTTCAACCATAAATAGGGAAACTGCAGGAGATATCTATAAGGGGGTAAGCTTCTTTGCTTAGTGAGAATTAAATCCATAAGTAAAGTACTCAACAATCAATAATCAACTAAGTTGTTTAACCAAGCATATGAGATGCAAGCAATCACGTGAGCAAAAAATACATACAATTTTCCAGAAATCATATGTTTCAATGGATTTACCCCTCAATTCGGTGGTTGGTTGTTCCGAGCAATGAAGCCATAGCTCACAAATGATATTTTTGTAGTTTTGTACAGATTCCTACCAATTGCTAAAATATAGTTGATTCGAGTGTCCACTCACCATTTAATTACAGATAATGAAAGTCAAAGGTTATGATTTTGGGTCCTCGACCTCATTACTATGCCCTTGTCACACCAAAGGTATAGTAATGAATGCAATGTGACTCACTACGTGTCACTCATGAATCATTTAATTTAAATAATCATAACATAGCATGAATCGTTTAATAAGTGACCATAGAATTTGCAGACAATCAATACTAAACTAAATCATACAATGATTAGTTAACAATTCCCGACTCGATATACTTATCATAACTTCAATCATGTAAGTAAAAACACATGCGCTTTCATTTTTTTTATCTTTTCCTAAGATCTAGTGTCACTAAGCTACAAGCAAATACATAAGTATAATTGCGAGAATTTAAACTAACTCGGCCATATTAGAAGCTCCTTAGTCGAAATAGTCCTCTGAGTAGGGTAGCTCGGACTCCACGTCACCTATACAAATGAAATACCCAAAATGATTATTTTTTGGAAGATCTACTTAAGCTTGCAACTCTATTCAACTAAGGTCGTCAAAATTCGCATAGAGTAAAATTCCAACTTAAAATGGCCTAACTTGCTCATTTTAATTTGGAATTTCGCATATTATATACTGATTTCTATCTACTCGAAAAGATCTATCCATTTCTAAGGTCATTTTTTACATATAAGGTCATTTGGGTTGCTAAACACCTTGGTACAGATTCAAAAAGAAAATTTCAGATTTTGCAAAACAATTTTCCAACTCAACTTTATTCAAAAATCCTTTAGCAAAAATATAGATATGTATATGTAATTGAAAAGTCCTTTGTGTGTATATATATAAGCTCAGTTTATATGCAAAAATTCTAATGGTAGTCGCTCAACGATTTATTCAATAAAACAATTCATTTTAAAGTGTCAAAACTTAAACTTGACAAATTTCTTTTCAAAGTAATTTGAAGAAACTTCATACTTTTCTAGGTTATTATAAATAATCATATTCTTGTCTTGTTTTCCAAAACAAATAAATTTTTCCCTTAACTTTGATCTTTTTCCATTTTTACTTCTAGTGATAAAAGAATAAAGTTATCAAAAAGTTTATTAAGTTATTGATTTATAAATTTGCCTTTAGAATGGTTTTTAGAAAATGAGTATTTTCTTCTTATATTCTTGTTTATTAACTCTTTAAAAATAAATTTTTGTTCCTAAAACTTGGTCTTTTATTTCCTCTACAAGTTTTATTTGAAAAGAAATTATTTTTATTGTTAAAATCCTTTGTTCTTGATCTTATCATATTTATATTCTTGTTATTTCTTTTAAAATAGGTTTCTTCTTTGAAAACTTGAAAATCATTATTTATCTTAGTGGGTTTATAAATTTATGTGTTGATTTTATCTTATCTTTGAAGACTAGTTTGCTTATTGGTTTTGTTATGGAGTTGAAAAGACTTTAATTCTCAAGCTTTTTATAAAAACTTTGAATACCAACAATGCTTTTTTCTATGACTTAGGTTACCATATTATGAAAAGAAGGTGTTTATTTCTTATACTTCCTTGGTAAAACTATATTTTTTATTTGAGAAAATTTTGAGAAATCTTGAGAAAATGTTGTAAAAATCCTTTTTTTTTTATGTTGTTGATGATAACTCTTTTATTTAGTGACAAATTACATAATAGAAAATTTAGTTTCAAGTTTCTTTATTAAAGAAAAACTCTACTTGGAATTTAGTTGAGACGATATCATTATGTAAATGCATGTATTATGAGCATGTAGTATGTAGATGATGAAAATATAAGATAAGAAGCAAGATAATATTAGTAAGCAATATAGCAATAATAAGCAAGATATTATAGTTAAGTATTGGGAACCTTAGCTTCATAAAGGTAACCCGGTCATGTATTTGGAGCTAGCTTCATCAAGGCAACCCGATCAAGTATTGGGAGCCTTAGCTTTATCAAGGCATCCCGGGACTATGTCCCAAAAAAAAAAGGAAAAGAAAGAAAAGGAAAAGCAATAATAAGCTTGTTCGTGAGTTAGTGAGCATTTAGGCTCTAAAAATTATAGATATATATAGATAGTAAAATATATATGAAGTTAGGTTAGAAGCATGATAATAACAATAATAAGATCATAATAATAATATAATAGCAAATCAACATAATATGAAATTTATTCATGAATAAGAATAAGAACAAGAACAAAACATGAACATAGTGTTGCTTCTATAACATTGGAATGTTTAAGAAACATACACCATGGTCATGTTAAGTTAAATGACATGGTAAAAAGAAATATGTAAGAACTTTTACCTAAGAAAATAATATGGAAGTGGTAGAAGAAGAAAAGCTTGAATGATGTTTATGTGTGTAGGAATTGTGTAGAAAAATTGGGTAGTAGAAGAAAGAAAAGAGAGATTTTGGTAAAGAGTGTTTGAGGAGAGATTTTGGGAGTTTAGTAAGGTGAATGAGTGTGTGAAAGAATTGGAGGGAGAGGGGGTATTTATAGAATTTTTGGAGTGAAAATTGTGTGAATTAAATAAATTGAAAAAGAAAAATAAAATATGTGTGTATGGGAGGGGGGTGCTGGCGTGATTGAGAGGGGGAGAGAGAGAGGTTGTTTTGTTTTGTTTTGTATTTTTGTTAATAAAAAGTAATAAGATGTAAAGTTTGATATGAATGAAGATGTATGAGAAAAGTAAAAGTATATAATAGGTATTGTAAAGTATAGAAATAGGTGTAGAAAAAGTAGAGATAGATGAATAGTAATGAATAGTATAGAACAGTACTATGAATAGTAGATAAAACAAATTAATACCGGTAGTAAAGCAATATGTGTAATTAAGCTATATCTGATATTCTTAGATACCGAAAAATTATAAAACTGATATTTTTGAAATCTTTGTACTTTTACGATTTTATTGGTATTATTGAATATTTTTTTTGTCAGGAGTACCAGAGCATGGTTTTCGAAAATTGATCTCGTTTGGATCCAAAAGACACCAAAAATTATTGAATATGATATTTTTATGCATCCTTATATTATTATGAACTATTATTCATTGCTATCTCGATTTCGTTACTTCGGGATTGCCTGATCTAATCTATTAGGGTTATGTCACGCCCCAACGAGTACCCTAAACGTTACAGCCCGCCGTACGCAATATTAAAGCTCAAGAATGACTATATCAGTCACTCGAAAGCTTCCATATCGGTACAAGGCGTACGTTCACAACAAAGGGAGACCGTTGAAGTAATGTATTTTAAGATATTGGCAGCGGAACATACAAAACAACACTTAATATATTTCATAGAAACATAAAGTCTTACAACTTCTAAGGGGCATTCCCCCGATAAATATATAACAACATGGTTCTAGTGAATATAACATAACTAAAGCTAGAAGATTTTAGAAGAAATCTACTCTATAACTTCAAAATAGAATTCCTTCAAAAGCTTTCAAAATAAGGATTCTACCCGGGAAATCAAGGTGGTCTCGAGTGCAAAAGGTAACTCTGCAATGTCAAAAGTCTATAGGAGTATAAGCATGACTAGCTTAGTGAGATATCCCTTACGCAAAAGTACTCATAAAAAGCAATCAACCAAGTTTATTAAACCAGCATATGAATGCAACAATCATATGATCAAACAGTACATACGACTATCCGGTTTCGTATGCGCGATGGATTTACCCCTCCATCGGTGGTTAGGGAATACTTTGAACTGGGTCCCGACCGACCTCCTTAAAGTTGTGCGCGTCTTGGGGTTCCAACGAACCGTGCTACTAGTCCCCGGGTTTTCCTTACCCAAAGCGATCGATCCGGTTCGGCTACACCTTATGCCATATTCCCCAAACGTCCTAACCCTCAAGATGTAGCTAGGCAGCTTACCTTTCCGGTCCCACGCTGAGGAGTAGTAGCAAAAACTTTGAAATGATATTCTAAGTGATATGTATGAGCAATTTATTATATGGGGATTTCAATATAACATTAAATCATTTTAAAGCGATCAAACAATATTTGCACACATAACCATTCATACATAGAAACATTTATATCAATCATAATTTGGATTCTGATATACTTATTGTTCATTGATCGCACATAACAATTCACATTCATAATTCCCATAAGATCCCACATGCATATCAATTTTATCTTTTCCTAACATCTAGTGCTCTATTCTATAAGCACATGAGCGAATACGTAAACGTAAAGGAAACTCATTCGTCCATAGCTTTCTTCTAGGAGTCGAAGTAATCCTCTAGGAAGGGAAGATCTTCGTCCTCGACACCTATACCAAAAGAAATACCCGCCATGAGTATTTCATCCAAGATCTATTCAAATTCTATAATTGAATTTGTCAAAAATCGTATGGATGGAAATTCCAATTTAAAATGGCCATAACTTGCTCATTTTAACTCGGAATTTCGCATATTATATATCGATTTCTACCTACTCGAAAAGATCTATCTATTTCTAAGGTTATTTTTATGAAAAGAAGTTATTTCGGTCTCAGAATAGTAGTGTACAGATTTGATACGAATTTCAAAAAATAGAGTTTTCAAACTTTTCTTTATTCAAGAGCTTTTGTACAAAAATATAGATATATTGTATGGTTGGTAAATCCTTTGAATACACATATATATATAATATATACTCAAACCATATGTATGAATTTAGTAGTGTTGTCTCAACAATAATTTTGTAAAACAATGTGTCTTAAAAGTGAGATAATCTTAAGACTTGAAAAGAAATTAGTTTTGTTTTTGAAAACTTTCCTAAATTATTATAAGTGAGTATTTCCTTCTTTAACTCCATTTCTTAGTTATTGAGAATGCTTAAATTTTCAAAAAGAAATCTTAATCTTTTTAGGATTCCATAACTTTATTTCTAGTGTTTTGGAAGACATAGTTTTTCTAAATATTTTATGGTTATATGTTCTAAAGCCTTTCTATAGTTTGATTCACTTTAAAAGAATAATCATTAATGATCTTATATGTCATTTAATATTTTTATTTCCTAAGTAAGGCTTATCCCTAGAAAGGTTATTTTTGATAATTTTGTAAAACTTATCTACACTTTAATATGTTGATGAAAACTTTACATATTAGTTTAAGAAAACCTTTGTTTAAGTTTAAGGAATTTTCCTTTATTTCATTGGTTTAAAAGAGAGTTTGATAACTTTGTTTTTCATTGATAAAATACCATATAGTATTATTACTAAAACTTGAGCTAATCTTATCTAACTTTAGAAAATATTTATTAGGATAAAACTTCAAGTCTTTAAGGAAAATAATTTCTTATATGTGACAAAATTTATTATTTTTAAAGAGAGTTCTTATTCTTATTTTTATTATTTGAGAAAACTCATTTCTATTGTGGTTGAGACATTAACAACATATTCATGTATGAATGAGAATACATAACTATGAGAAACATAAAAACAACATAAATAAAATAACAGCATAAAAATAAAGTCAAGTATTGGGAACCTTAGCTTCATCAAGGTATCCCGGGACTAAGAATAGACTAGTCCTCAAAAGAAAAGAAAAGCAAAGAAATAAAATTGTTTTGACTTGATATGGACAAGTCTAAAACTAGAAAGACTAGTCTTAATAATTGCATAAAGTAAGTAAATAAATAAATTTCAAGACTTGAAAATAAATAAATAACAAATGAGCTTATATACTCTAAATAAATATATATACATAATACATAATACTTATATAAGTTAGGTTAGAAACAAATAATAATAACAATAACAACATAATACATAAAGAAAAGAATAGAACATGAACAAAAACAAAATGAATAAATTGTTGCTTCTTTAACTCAATGAGTCTAAGAAATATACACTAAACTCATGTTAAGTTATATGAACATGATGAGAGAATATGAGAAACTTTTACCTAAAGCTTATGGGTTTGTTGAAGAAGAAAAGAATGGGTTGTTGTATTATGTGGGACTTGATTTTCTAAAGAAAAGAAGAGACTTGAGAGAGATTTTGGGAGATGAATTTTGTGGAGTGATTTTGGGAGAGTTTTAGTATGAATTTTTGTTGTGAAAGAATGGAAGAGGAAGGGGGTATTTATAGATTTTTGGAATGGAAATTAGATGTAATAAAATAAATTGGAAAAGAAAACAAATTAAGGAAGAGGAGAGAGATGGTGGACGGTAAGGGCATGGGGAAGAGAGAAAAAATTGATTAATTTTGTTGTTTTGTAATAAAAAGAAGTAATATGTAAAGTATGATGTGATTAAAGTTGTATGGGGAAGGTAAATTGTAAGATATAGGTATGTAGAGTGTAAGAGTGTAAGAAAAAGTAGAGATAGGTGAATAGTAATGAATAGTAGAAAAGTACTATGAATAGTAGACTAGACAATTAAAATACCGGTAGTAAAGAAAATACGCGTAAAAGGCCTATATCTGTTATTTTTAGTTACCGAAAAATTCTAAAACTGATATTTTTGAAAACCTTATATTTTTACGAATCTATTGGTGTTGTCGGAATATTTTTGCTATCTGGTACTCTAGGGCACGGTTTTCGAAAACTGATCACGATCGGATTCAAAAACACTAGAAAATTACGAAACTGATACTTTTAAGCTTTCCTATATTAATACGAACCATGTTCCACAATTATTCAGTTTCGTTTTCTAGGGTTTAAGAACACGGGATTGCCGATCTGGATTCACTAGACTAATCATATAACTAGGTTAAATTTAGGGTTTCGTTTCAACTTCCGGTTCTTAGGGTTTGCTAATATTATCGAAAAATCTAGGGGCTTACAGGTTAGATACATATTTGTTGTCCTTAGGGTTTCTGGTTGACTTTCAGTTTAGGATTTGAACATAACCGTAGCATAAAATCTAAGGGATTACACCGACCTAATGTTTTGTATGCTACTTGGGTGGGTGTAATTGCCTAAGTGTTGGTAATTGCTAATCGAAATTAAAAAAAAAATTACTTTTATAAATTTTGAAAACTTCAACTTCGTGTCCTCAAAACGGTTTGAATTTGATTGCAAATACCAAGGTCACACAATAACCACATCTTCTTTATGTAGAAGAGACCTACTCCATTAATTGAAATCTTATTTCTAATTAATAGAAATCAAGTTTAAATGATTTAGGCCTAAAATCATCACAAACAATAAATTTAAGACGAAAACTTTATTCGATCAAAAAGCAAATATGTGCATGAGGTCAGGGTTTCTTAAAACTTAGGACATAAAAAACTACTCTTCCATGGAAAAGTTAACAATAATTATAAAGGAAGATATGGGAGAAATCATGATGATAAAACCCTTGTAGAAATGTTGTTTATGAACTCCTGATGTTGTGCAGCAATTTTTCTCCTAAAAAGCTCTCCCAAATGTGTATTTTAGGGTTTAGGAGCGGAATATGATGATTTGGATTCTTCCCAAAATGAAACAGAGTGTCTATATATAGTGTGACGTTGTATACGACCCCTACACGACTCGTGTAGGTGAGTCGTGTACGCTGGAACAACACGTAATTCACCGCTCAACATTTGTACACGACCCTGACGTACACTACTCATGTATTTGGGTTATGTATAGTAGAAATCCATCTTTTTCTTCGTCTTGTGCTCCAATAAATGTACATTGGTTGAGTATTCTTAGTAGTGTACTCTTGACTTTGCAATAAAGATTCCAAACATGATCAAATCTTCACTTGTTTTGTTTTCAATCCTCTAAAAATCTCAGTTGTTCCTCATTTATCCCCAAAATGAATAGTTTATTTAATAACTACCATTTTCTTTAGTAATTCAACAAAATATCATTAAAAAAATATGATTAGCAAGGCACAATTGTAAAAGGGTTTTAGGACACTTATCAAATTTCCCTACACTTAACCATTTGCTCGTCCTTAAGCAAACGACTAAGGATAACAATCTATCATTAAAGATACTCAAGGTTTGCCACAAAAATGAAGTTCACATAACATTCATTAATTTCTTCAGATCATAGCAACTCATTTTGTACTTACTGCCTAAACCTACCATGTAAATGTAATTAGCATACTAAAGTCAAAATTCTAAGGCTAATCCAAGTAGTCAAACTTTATCCTCACCATGTAACAGCAAATTCCAAAGTTACAAAGTAAAAATAAAGTCAAGCAATGGCAAAAGAGACCCAGGTACATTTCACCACCCATTAACGAGTATATAAATTCTTCAACCACTTATCTAAGCATAATAATCGACAATGAAAGTAATTTGCATCTATCTTTCCCCTAGATTTTCTTTTACTATCTTAATCTCTTCAAAATTTTTAAGCTTTAGAAAGCGAAGTTTTAGCCTGCATCCTTTCCTTTTTCCTCTAGATAGGCTTCTACCCGCTTCTTTTTAGCTCATTTTTTCTAATATGAATAAGAGGTGTATAGTCAATAGTAGGGTCAAACTTCACTCTTCTGAGGGACCAAAGCCCACCCATATCAACTTGACTCCTTATTATTCAACTTAGCACATAAATTTTTAAAGAGATTGTTCTAAAAGAATCATAAAGTGAAAAACACCATATGCTCTTTCACTAGAGATTAAGAAGGCTTTCAAAGTTTTTGAAAAGAGAATATACAAGTTTACAAGCTTAGAAATATAACTATTTAAATTTTAACTACGGACTTCAATCTACTTCTAGACTTTAGATTCCATTACTAAATAGCAAGTAAGATTAACCCACCTAGATGTCATCCTAAAATCTTCAAATAAATATACTAAATTACTAATCACAAGATAGGTGAGTAAAGTAATATGTAAGTCGCTTTTACTTTAATATGAATGCTAATTCAAAACAAGTATACATTCTTCTTTTAGTATATTTTCAAGATTTATTCTATATATATGAATATAAATTCAATTCATATTAAGCCTTGAAGCACATTTGCAAACTTGTAAGTGGGGGAATTTTGATCAAATTAAATTTACAATTTCATAGTAATATGATAAACCAATTGCTTGAAAGACATATAACATTTCAAACCCAATTATTCCCTTCAAGGCTACTAGTTCCCTACACTTAATCGAGACATTGTCCCCGGTGTCTCCTAAATCAATCACAAAAGGGAAAAAGGAAATAAAGGAATAAATAACAGAAAAGGAAAATAGAACTTCCCTAATTGATATCAAATTTCAGGGACAATTGATGTTGGAGTAAATTTGATTGCAGCACCATCATAATCAAAAGTTTTGTAAACCCCAAAAGTAAGGTTGATCCAACATGACCTAAAAAAAAGAAGAAAAACTAGAAAAAAAAATAATAAACTAATTTAACATCCACCAGAAGCATGAAAATATAGCAGAAAAATAGAGTTTTCCCATTAGGGTAACTCAAAAATGTACAAATTAAGCAGTAGATAGTCTTAAAAATATAGATAAAAGATAGCTAAACAATAGCTTTAAAATCATATGAGGACATGATCATTTTTCCTCATCCTTTTGCTTAGAAGAGCTGTCTTCTTTTCCTCCTTGTCATCAGCTATGGCATCCTCGTCATCTTCTTCTCTATGAGCTTTTTCTTCCTCTCCTTCACCCTTTTCTTCCTCTTCTGATTTAACTACTTCTTTATCTAAGCTAGATGGCTTAGCAACAACAATTTCCTTAGCCGATTGCCTATGAAATGGGGTTGTCTTAGTGTCCTCAAAATTGTCTTCCTCAGATGCATATTGATAGGTAGGGAGATTCTGTAGGGGTAGAGAGAAACAACCAGCAAGCATTTAGAGAAAACTCTAAACCACTATTCTAAACCTTTTATTCTTCCTCCTCTCTACCTTGAATTCCTTCGTAAATAACTTTCGATCTTTATCACTAGCGGTTACCTGAGTAGAAGATGGGCCTACAGTTGGAGAGCTAATGGAGGCTCTAAGGGGTGTGGTGTATTGTCTTGGAAGATTTTGCCTCACTTTACCCTTTTGAAGTCCCCGGTGTTTGAAGGGACTATCTAAAACTAGTTTAATACCTATGTTGACTGCATTAGTTGATGTTCTTTCTAGATATTCATTCCCTTCAATGGCTTAGTGATGTAGCCTCCACAAAAGATCCCTTTTGTTTAAATATTAGTAGCTTGGTAGATGATAAATTAAGCCAGCTTGATTCCCACATTAATCTTATAGCTATTTGCCATGATGTACAAGTGTTCTAGCTGAAAATTATTCACTACGCCATTGCTACTCTTTCACACCCCAATGGTATGAGAAAAGATGTGGTGGATAATCTTCAGGTTATCATTCACAATTGCAGATGCCTTGAACCTGGATGGTTCATACTTGATGTTGCACTGGCACAACACCTGCCAGTATTCTTGAGGATCAACCCACTTAGGTAACCCAACTATTAGTGGTTGAAACTCGGTTGATTTAATTTCTTCCTTGTTATACAATCCCATGTGCTAGTAGAGATCAATCAAAGTAATTATATATACCTTCTTGTATGCTTGGAATGTCAAAGTGTCATTAGCCATAAGCTTGTCTTGCTTTTCCTCATGGGTCAATGTAGTGAGTACCTCCACACTGATATCTTGGTAAGCAGGGGTGTCAACAGCAAATAATTTCTTCCACGATCACAATAACAATAACTTTCTTATCTCTTCTTGTTTCCTATAATCACCAAGCATTTCTCAATCCAAATACCTATGAGCTTCAAAAGGTTTATTCTCTAATCTAAGGCTTCTATATTTGCTCCAAGGTTGTTTAAAAGGCAATGAATTGGTCTTCTTGGATGACTTAGTTTGGGATATTTTATTTTCTTGGGGGTGTTGTTGAAGATGAACCATGCTGAGTCTGTGGTGGAGTACGTTGAGTTAATTTAGATTTATTGTTGGATTGCTTGGTTCTTGCCATACCTATTTGAGTATATTATAGCATGATTGAGTATAATAGGTAAAAAAGAATTTAGAAGGACAAAATTAATCATAAGAAGGTATATCAATCCCGAAAGACACGTACAAGAACATTGAAATGCAGTGAAGGTAAGTATGCGAAAGTTTGAGTGAAAATGAGGATTACTATTCATTGTACACAACCAATGTATAACCCATAATTTGATAAATTCAAATGCAACATGAATGTGGGAAAATTGCTCGTGTTGATCATCATAATGGCAGTTAAAACAACAATCAAGCTCCAATCTTTATCATTTCCTCCAATTCACCATCAAACCCCAAATTTTCGCATAAACAAGCCCTATAATCATGGTTTATATGTTCAAGCATGAAATTCAACCAAAGAAGTGGTGAAATATATTCAAGAATCATTTAATTGCACAAAAACAAAAAAAATCCCAATTTCTATGCCATTTGAAAATTTTGCATGAACCTTAGATGTAAGTCCGACTTTCATTGTAAACCAAACTTGACTTCGAGAACCAAATCGAAAACCAAAACCCTAAACTGGAATAGCTAGGGTTAGAAAGAAACCTAGAAACCCTAAGTCCAGCTTCGCCGAGAATAAAACCGTAGAACTTTTGAGAGCTAAATAATATAGATTATAGTTCTAAAGAACATATCGAAACATAAAAAAAAGATCAGTTTTCGGGAAATTATCTGTTTCGAACCCGATCGGGATCCATTCTAGAAAACCGGGCCTCGGGACTTGAAATTAGAAAAATATTTCGGAACACTCATTAAGACCGGAATTTAATACAAAATTCAAAAATATATTTATTATAATTTTTCGGTTTATAAAAATTACAGTTATAACTTTTTTATCGTATTTTCTTTATTAATTGGTGCTTTAATTGTCTAATCTACTATTCATTACTATTCATAAGTACAAGCCCATACCCTACTCACACTCACAAGCCATACCCCTATTCTTACATCCTTACAATCAAACCTTACCTCATTACATCATATTCCTTACATTTACTTTTCCAACACACTTTATTACACAAATTAAATTTGAAAAATTGTAAAACTCTCATTTTCTCTCCCTCTCCTCTCCATGGCCGTCGCACACCCCTTCCTTTTTGTAAACCCTGGAAAATTTCAGTAAATAATTTCAAGATGAACTTCAAAAATAAATCCTAAAAATCACTCCAAATTGAAACCGAACTTCGACAAGTCCTAAATCTCAAACGAATCCAAAAACTTCTTAATCTTGAGAAAATAAAAATCCTTAAAAATAAAATAAGAAGTCATCACACTTCAATTCCAAAACCACTACTTACGACAAATTCTATACGTAACTCCGACTTATAGAATCGGGTAATATAGAACCCCAAGACAAATAATTAAAAAGTAAATAACAATTAACATTCAGAAATGAAACCCAATTCAAGAATTCCGAAAACGTCAAAAGATATTAACTACTTACAAAAATAAAATTTAAGATAAATTTTCAAGTCAAATATGTTGTATAAACATAAAATATCAGTTTCCAAATTGGCAAAGATCTAAACCGGAAAATCACCCGAAAACCCTAAGTGGAATATAATAGTTTAAAGTCCGACAATCTAACTCCCTTAACCCTAGATGCCGAGGTGTAGTTTGAATGTGTAGAATACCTCGTAGTAATATAAGTTTGCTTAAAAATATCAGATTGGTAAATTTTTGACCTATTTCGAACCCGTTCGGATAAAAACTTCGAAAAGCGTGTCCCGAGGCTCGAGATATCAAAAATTATACCATTAGTACCGTTAGACTCGTAATTTCATAAGATTTCCAAATATATCAGTTATATAATTTTTCGGGTAATAAAAGTTACAGTTATAACTTTTTTATCCGTATTTCATTACTATCGGTAATTAATTAGTCTTTTGCACTATTCACTTTTATTTCATTACACGATTTTATTATTCTTATAAACCCTTATATTTTTAGATAAATATTTTATATATTATAGAAAATTTTGTTTTTCCAAAATTTAGTTCGTTTCGGGTTTTTACAAGATCAGATTCTGTTTAAGATCTAATACTAAAAATAAAATAAATTAATTTAATAATTATAAAATAATTGAAAAATATTTTTATTTTCATAAAATAATTTTTTAAGAATTTTTCGGGTTATAAAAATATCATTTATAGCTCATATTCGCGTATTTTGATCATACCGGTAACATATTTATTGAAATACTAAAAAAATAATTTAAATAATTATTTAATTTAATTTATGAAATTTGCACTTATTTAAAAATATTTTTCCTAATTTTATTTTGAATTTTTCTTAATAAAAAGTACTTTTTCCAACCGATACTTCAAGTACATTTTTCACATATTACTTCCTTTTCACTTCAATCTTTCTACACTTTATCCCACACTTCATGGCAGATTTTTCCCTTCTTTTGGCTGCAATTTGTCCTTTAATTTACTCATATTTTGACAAAAATAAATATATTTCAATCCTTCTTCAAAAAGCTACACATACCATTAATTACACAATTTAATTTCAAGTCAAAATTCAAACATTTTCCTCTTTCTCTCTCCCCCCTAATTCATGTGTAGCTCTCCCATTCTTGGCTGCCCTTATTTTATTTTTTTATTTCTTTTTTACAATTAATACACTCCTCTCTCTCTTTCATTTACTCCTTTTTCCCTTTACCATTCCCTATCTTTCTCTCTCTCTTTTTGCTCTCTTTCTTTCTTCATTTTGCTTTTGTTCTTTCAAGAACACAAGCTGCCCCTATTTCTTCTATAAGCTTCCCCACATATTTCTTCGAGATTCTTGAATAAAACTCTTGTCCAAAGCTTCCATAGGTGATATAGGTAAAGTATAGTGAGAGTTTCATGCATCAAATGACATTCCATTTGCTTAAAAGCTAAGGATGATGATGCCAAAATGAAACACTCTACTTCTCTATGATTATTCTCTTGTATTACTATTATTTTCTTGTTAAAAATAGTTATATTTTGTAGATATAACTTTTTGTAGCTTTGATTTTTGTTTATACCTTAGATCTTGTTATTTGAGTTATTATTTTTGTTATTGCTTATGATTATTGCATTTATAACTAGATCTAGTGTTTTGAGTTCATAAAAATGCATTAGACTTTTGTTTTATGTTCATGAACAACTTGTAGTAGCATGATGATGGTAGGAAAGTTTTAGAAAGCTCAAGATCTATTTTATTTTCAACAAAAATCATTTTTGAAAATTCGAATGAAAATGGAACCATATTAAGAAAAGTTGTTTTTCAACTTCAAAATGTGTATTTTTCATTTAAAATGAAGAGCTTAGGGTATAGACAATATAAATGAATGATTTTGATGAGTAAGGTTTAGATCTATGAGTTTATAGTTCACTACCATGGGTTTTTTTAGATTTATGTTCATATTAAGTGCAGATCTTGGTTTTGAACTTAAACAAAAATGGTGAAATTCGTATTTAGGCAAGACCCCCATTTAAAAACCACTTTCCAAGTATCAAAATGAAATTTTTATTTGAGATAATGAAGGCTTAATGTATATATATCATCAAGACTTCTTTTTACAAGAATCAAAGATGATTTTCAAAAGTTATTTTCAAAATAAAAATCTTATTTTCGGATTTAGGCCAAGACATATTTTAAAAACATGTTTTCCAACTCAAAAGTGAAGTTTTATTCAAGAAATGGAAGGCTCTTAATATAGGATATGTAAAGAATGATTTTCATAAGTTTAGATAGATTTTATCAAAAGATATGACCAAAAATAAATTTTGTAAATTCGGATTTCAACCAAGACCAATTTTGAAGACCAATTTTGAAAACCCATTTCAACTTCAAAACTCATGTTTTATGTGAAGAATGAAGGGTATAGGTAATAGGTATCATTAAGTGGTGATTTTTACAAGTTAAAATGAGTTTTGATGAGATTAATGTGTAAAACAAAAAGTAGAATCAAGATGGAAAATTTTGAGTTAGTAGTCAACTTATAAAATTCGTAACTTTGGATGATGCTCATGAAAACACCTATTATCCAAGTTCAAAATAAAAGTCTTATGTATTAAATGAAGTCCTTAAGTAGTAGGTATAGTGAAGTCTTAAATTTTAATGCATTAAACAAGTTTTTCCCAATGGAATCATTCAAAAAGTAGATTTTCTAAAATTCGGATTTTTGAGTAAATCATATTTGAAAACATATTTGCCAAGTGTAAAATGCAAATTTTTATGAAAAAGTGAAGTCCTTAGTAGTTATGTATGGTTGAGCCCTAATTTTCTAAATATCAAATGATTTTTACTTAAAAGAATCACTCAAAAACTAATTTTCACAAAATTCGGATTTTGGAATCAACTCTACTTGAAAACATGTTTACAAAGTGTAAAATGGAAATTTTTATATAGAAATGAAGGTCATAAGTAATAGATATAATGAAGACTCAATTTTAACAAAAATAATTATATTTTCTTAAGTAATAAATCCAAAGCAAATGGTAATGATCAAAGTTAGAAAACTAGATTTTTCATAAATAGTTGTTATCATGGTCTTGCAAAATAAAAATTTATAAAATTTTCTTTCAGCAACAATCATCAAGATCATACATACATTAAGCTCATCTCATGTCATTCATGTTAGGAAATCATCAATATTGCATCTATAGCTGGTCTATATAGTAGGAACATTTCAAACATTTACAAAACTATTTTTTGGAATTTAAGTTTGCTACTGTTCTGATCTGATCCGACTTTTTCGAAGCTTCAAAGTTTTCAAAACTTAAATATAATATTAGAATTAGATAGATCTTTCGAAATAGATAGAAATCGATATATAATTTACGAAATTCCGAGTTAAAATGACCAAGTTATGACCGTTTTAAGTTGAAATTCCCGCTTAGGACGAGAATAACAAATTTGATAGTTTGTATAAGATCGTTTGGATTAGTTAAGTGATGAAATACTTATTAGAGTAATTCTTCCTTTTTAGGTGATCCCAAAATCAACGATTCCCTACCATCATTACTTTTACTAAAAGACCGATGATCCAATGGCCGAGTGAGTTTTCTTCTTATTTTGTTGCCTTGCTTGTGCTTGTAGCTAGTTGCGTTAGAATTATAGGAACAAAATAAAAATCGATATGAATGGAGATGGGATATATGATAAGACTATGATGAATGTATGCCAAAGAATACTAAAGCATATCGAAACCATGATTCGATTGGATAACTGCACTGTTCATATTATTCCTGTTATGTGTATGATATTGGTTGGTCACTCTAAAGAATGTATGAATATTTCGATCTAAGCAAAATTAAATTATTCATGCATCGCATCGGATATATTACATTTGGTAGCGTGCTACTCCTACGCAGGTCGATCGGTATGGTCCGATGATGACTCGTTTGGATAATGAGACTAGTGCCAGAGCTCATTCATGGGAACTAAGGCGCATCGGGGATGCATTCCATGGGTGAGCTTAGCTGAGTCGAGTGCTATGAGCCGAGAGCTTGGGGACTAGCAGCAGTCGTGTAGACTTCAATACCATCCCTAACCCAAGATACGGAGGGTGTAAATCCGTTCTGTGTGTGGGTTCCGGATACCCATATATAATTGTTTGCTAATGTGTTTGTTCATGCATAGCATATGGTTGATTATAACTTACTTGTTACGGTACAGAATTAAGAGAATTCTCACTAAGCTAGTGTAGCTTCTACCCCAATAGATGTTTGAATGAACAAGTTATCTCAAGAATGCTAAGTGGGGACCAAAATGGTTGGAGCCGAGAATAACTTCGGGATTCGGGCAAGGAATAAGAATGTTTGAAGTTGTTAGATAGGTTTTATGATTTGCCTTATAATAGTTTTATGTAGTGGAATCTTTTGATGAATGTAATTAAAGTATAATGTTTTGTGTTTGGAGTATAGTAAACTGAAATTCCTTTACATTGTTACTTAAGTTATATCAACATAAAATGTATCACTCTGATGAGTCTCCTCCATGTGTTAGACGCCTCGTACATAGTATGGAAGCCTTCGCGTGACTTGGGTGGTCATTCTTATGCTTTAATATTGTGTACGACGGACTGCCACATTTAGTGTACCCTTCGGGGCGTGACACTTTTTCCCTCATTTGTTTTATTTATCTTCCTTTATTTTAATCACACAAACCCTAATTCAATTCCCTATATAAACTCTTTTATGCCTTGTCTTTCTCTTTCTTCATTTTCATTTTGGAAAATTTTGCAAACGCTCCCTCTCTTCTCTCTAGCGTGCTGTGACTCTCCCTTCCCCCGTACACACTCACACAACAATTTTTTCTTCAAGCTTTCTTGTTTCAAACATTAAATAAGTATAGATCTAAACCTTACCACCGCAAAAACATGTAATGGCTAGATCATTCATGTATGGATTCATAAAAATCCTCATGAGCTTCATGCTAGGGACATGAAACCACTAGAACATGATGATCAAGCCATCACAAGTTGTGGATCTTAATTTAAAGCTCATATTTTTGTCATAATCATAATGTATGTTCACATAGTGATGATTTCATGTAGGAATCTTGCTACTATATTATTATCATGGTAGTGTACTTCATTTCATGCATCTAACATGATCATTACACTTAGATGTAGCTTCTAAACATCTATTCTTTTACATGATATTGAAGATCTCATGCATTTATTATGTTTAAGATGAATAAATGGTCATAAAGATTTTTGTCTTATGTAAATGAATGTTTTGTTATTTCTAAAAGCTAGGATATTTATGAAGATGAGCCAAAAAGCTCAAGAACAAATTTGGTTTCATCAAAACAAACTTTTGTAAATTCGGATGGAAAAAGAGTTGTATTTTGAAAATCTATTTTTCAACTCCAAAACATGATTTTTATGTGAAAAATGAAGGGCTTATGGAATAGATATCAATAAGAGATGATTTTTATAAGTTACTAGTAGATCTACTAAGAGAAATTTGTTCAACAAGAAATATTAACAAAATAGAAAATTTAGATCTTATGATAGTTACATGAAATTCGTCACTAGGAAAAGAGGATATGTAAACACCTATTTTTCAAACTCAAAATGGAAGTTTTATTAAGGAAATGAAGTCCTTAGGGAATAGGAATAATGGAGCCTTAAACTTTAAAGTATCAAATGAGTTTTTCTTAAAGAAATCACTTAAGAACCATTTCTACAAAGTTCGCATCTAGGAATAGCCAATATTCAAACACTTGTTTACAAAGTGAAAAATGAGGATTTTTGTTAAAAAATGAAGACCTTAGGGAATAAATATGGTAAAGACTTAAATTTAGCAAGAATAAATAAATTTTATTAAGGAAAATCTCTAAAACAAGTATGATTTGTCAAGAACACAAAACTAGTCTTGCTAAGCTAGGTATTCATGATATTTTGTTGAGTAAAAGCTTTCTAAAAATGTTCTCTAATAGAATATCATCAAAAACATACATATAGGAAGATCATAACATACCATTCATGATAATAACTTGTTAATATTGCATGCATATTTGGCATGGATAGTAGAAACATCATAACTCTTCACAAAAACAATTTTGGAAATGGATGTTTAATTACCGAACAGAACTTATCCGAACTTTTCAAGACTTAAAATTTTTCAAAATTTAGATATTATATTAAAATTACATATATCTTTTGAAGTAGATAGGAATCGGTATTTGATTTACGAAATTCCGAGTTAAAATAACCAAGTTATGATTGTTTTAAGTTGGAATTTCCAATAATGACGAGAATGATGAACTTAATAGTTTTTATGAAATAAAATGGATTAGCTATGAGTTGAAATACTCATTTGAGTATTTCTTTCGTTTAAGTGACTTGGATCCTAAGGATTCATTACCACCGAATTATTATTACTAGGAGATCGGCGACCAATGACCGAGTGAGTATTACTTCCTAATTTCATTTCTTTCTTGTGTTTGTAGCAATTAGTTGCACTAGATTATGAGGCAAAAGATAAAATGGAATTGCATGATGGGAATTATGGGGGATTATGTATGCTTGTTGATGAGTTGAGAAATTGCGATAAGAATATTGGAACCGAGTGATTAACTTATGCTTGTTAAAGTATTATAGGGTTGATTGTCTGCAAGATTGGTTGATCACCTAAAAATTTGTATTAACAATTATTTGGATTGATAAATTAATATGGAAATAATCACTTCATGATGGGGATGGAGCATTAGCATATGTTGGTTAGCTGTGATCCTTAAACGGCTAAAAGTTGGTTGATCATGATCCATAAATGACATAAGTTGGTTACCCATGATCCACAAACGGCATATTAATTCAATGGTAATACCACAGTATTCATTAATCTGCTAACCCTAAATAGAGGGCATAAATCCATTCACATATGATTTTCGACTGATCATATGATTGTTTGTTCATGTTATTGATGCATTCCATATGGTTGAATAAATAACTTGATTGAATGATTTGATATGAATGTCTTTATAGAACTATTTACTCACTAAGCTAGTGTAGCTTACGCCTCCATAGCTTTTTCTTATTTTAGTATTCATATATATGGTTAAGGCCGAGGCATCCTACCGAGCAGGTACAAGAATTAGGATTTCCATTAGAAGTTTATGTTCGATTTTGTATAGACTTCCATAGGAAACCCTAATATTTATTGGATGACTATAAAAGACACGTTTAAACTTAATATTCTTTTGGGGGAATGCTTAGATGTAAACCCGGAAATTCTCAGTAGCTAGAAACCCCGGAGTTGGAATCAAAACCTAATCGATCAGATTGGTTTAGTAATGAAGCCTAGGAACCCTAAACGGTTTTCCTTCGGTTTCAATAGTAAAAAATATTACAAAGTGAATGAATTCAAATTATTAGTTCCAAGGTACATTTCAACCTTGAGAGTATTAATTCGGGAATTTGTCATTCCGGGACTTCCCGAGCCCAATTACGGAAAAGCGTGCCCCGGCCAGGATTCAGAAAATATTCGGAAATATTCATTAGAACCGTAATTTTATAAGGATTCCAAAAATATAATTTCATAATTTTCGAGCTATAAAAATTACAGTTATAGCTTTCCCGTGTTTCGGAACAATGGTAAAGTAGATGTCTTGTCTACTATTCACAAGTACAACTATACTACACATACCCATACCCTATTCTTACATCTTACAATACTTATTTCAATTTTCTTTTCCAAGAAAATTTGTCCCTTAAATAATTATTACATTTAATTTACTAAATTACAAATTTCATTTTTTTTTCAAACTCACACACACACACAACAAGGAGGCCGGCGCCCCTCCCTCTATTTTTCCCCCTCAAATGAAGTATTTTTACTTCATTTTATTAATCAAACCCTAAAACTTGATATATACATAATTTTCTCTCTCTCTCTCATTTCTTCTCATTTCAAAATGAAAAAAAGGAGAAAACCTCTCTCCTTTCCTTCCCATTTGTGCGAGCAGCCCCCTCCCTCTCCCTCTTGCACTTTCAACTCAAAACTCCTCCATTTCTACCTTAGATCCTTCTTTGGTATTTGATTCAAGCCTTGTTCTTCCTAGTTCTTGTAATGGCAAGACCATATCTTGTGTATTTCCTCATTAAAACCCCATGATGCTCATGCTAGGGACATGGAAACACATGAACAAGAATGTCAAGCCATCACAAGACATGGATCTAATGTTTAGATGTGTTTTTGTTAAATCTCATCTTGTTCATGCATGTAAAGTAGTGATCTTGTACATATATTATTTCATGTCATGAAATCCATGCTTTATGTCATATGTTGTAGATCTAAGGTTTAAGACATTCATAACTTCATGTACATGCATGATCATAGGTTCATTTTGTTTATATGCTTTGATGATCATAAGAATGAAGTCTTGTTCATGTATAGAGATGTTAATAGCATATCTCCACATATAGATGGCAAGAACATTGAAAAAGGAAGGGCTTTGTTAAATATGAAAAGTTGAAAATTCGGATGAAATGGAAACCCTACCTTAAAAACCCCCAAAATCAACTTTAAACTCATATTCATAAGAAAATGGAGGTATGTGTAATAGACATGTTAAAGGAATTATTTTCATGAGTTTAGATGAGTTTAGGCATAATAAAAATAAGGAAAACAAGAGGTGAAGTTAGAATGAAAAATGTTGACTTTAAATGTGTAGTCAAATTCGTAACTTTGTGTAATGCCTAAATAAACACTTAGTATTTAAGTCTAAAATGATGTTTTATAAGCTAAATGAAGTCCTTAGATAATGTATACATTGAAGCTCCAATTTTTAATGCATTAGACAAGATTTCCCTTAAGGAAAATGTAAGAAAAGGAAATTTGGAAAATTCGGATTTTTACAAATAGCTTATTTGAAAACATGTTTACCAAATGAAAAATGTGAATTTTTATGCATGAATGGAGGCCATGACTATTATAGACTTTGAGAACCTATTTTTAGTTAAATAATAAGTAGATTACAAGATTAAAAACCAAAGAAACCCTAAGGAGTATAATGTGGGAAAATAACTTCTTAGAATTACTTTATGAAACTTTCCCCAACACTTAGGAGTTCCTAAGAGTTTATTACTACAAAAATCATCATGACCATGCACATATTGAGTTCATTACATAGCATACACATTAGTAGTTCATTCCTAAATCATTCATGCATGAATCACCAACTAGGAACATTTCTTATCAAAAGCAAAGCACATTTTCAAAGTTGGATCAATTGCGGAACAGAACTGATCCCACTGTTTCGTGACCCTATTATTTTCAAAACTTGGATTTAATACTTGAAATGGATAGATCTTTCGAAGTAGATGAAGATCGATGTAAAGTTTGCGAAATTCCGAGTTAAAATGACCAAGTTATGGCCGTTTTAAGTCGGGACTTCCGAAAATAGCGAGAAATCCGAATTCAACTAGTCTAGATATATAGTTTGATTTAATTACATGGTGAGAATCTCACTAGGATTATTCTTGATTGGTAGGTGATTCCGAGCAGGACGACACTCTACCTCCCGATTATTATTATTAAGAAGTTGGTGTCCAATGGCCGAGTGAGTTTACTTCCATTCTCAATTAATGCATGTGATTGTAATGTAATGGCATTAGTGCTATAGGCAAAGATAAAAGAAGTTGTATAAGCATGCTGGGGTACATGGGAATTATTTATGTTATTGATTGTTGATATGTGAAATGGAGCTTAAGGTATATCGGAACCGGGTGTTAAGATATTGACTGCTTTACTAGGATCTCATGATGAATGTCTGCGAATACTTGTTGGTCACTTAAAAGAACTGAATTAATGACTATTCGAATCCGACTATAAATTGAATTCATTCATGTCACGATGGGGTTGGAGCATTTGCATTGTTGGTTAATCGTGATCCATAAAACGACTTATTGGTTAATTGTGATCCATAAAACGACTTGTTGGTTAATCGTGATCCATAAAACGACTTGTTGGTTAATCGTGATCCATAAAACGAGTTATTATTAGTTGACCGTGAGCTTAAACGGCGTCGTACCGTAGGATTCGTTAATCTGCTAACCCGGGATGGAGGGCGCAAGTCCATCCACATATGATTTTCGGTTGGTCATATGTTTGCTGAATACATTTGTTTGATGCATACACTTGCCTGAATAATTACTTGTTTGACTGAAGTATGTTTAATTGCGTTATGGAAGTATTGCTCACTAAGCTAGTTAGCTTACGCCCCATAGTTTCTATCTTTGCAGCACGACTTTATATGGCTTAGGCCAAGACAGGCTACAGCGCAGGTACCGGAGATAGGAGTTTCCCGTAGAAGTTTAATTCATTCCTTTTTGTATAGACTTCCATTGGAAACTAAAGACTCTGGATGACTGTAATAGACTGTTATTCTTTTGCGGGGGAATGCCCCTTAGATTTTGTAAACTTTAACATTATGCGTTTTGATTTATTATCTATGGCTAATGCATGCCTCATTAAACTGTTTAACTCCATTTGTTGAAGTATTCTATTGTCGTAAAGGAACGCTTTACATCTACTTAAGACTTCCGAAGGCCCCGGGTAGGGAACTCGAGAGTCTTACTTAGTATGTGGCGGGCTGTTACGTTTAGGATACCCTACGGGGCGTGACACTAGAACTTTTGTAACTAATTATGTGGACTCATGGTTTATATTATGATGCTTATAGCATGGCAAATTAAACTATTTATCTCCATTGGTTTATGTATTCTATTGTCGTAAAGGTACGCCTTGCATCTGTACAAGACTTTGGAACGGTTGTGGTAGCAATTCCTAAGTCTTATATAGCTTGCGGTGGACTATTATCTTTAGACTATCCTATGGAGCGTGACATTAGATGCTCGTTAATTTGTGAAATGCATGTGTAAATGGAGTGCTCCATGATGTAGAAGCATGAAGATTACTTCACCACATATGAGCAACAACAAACAACAACCAACAATAACATGCATCACTTCACAACTCATGAAAAATATTGAATCACACCCATAACTTTCTAGATTTGTACATATAAGAATCACCAAAGAAAGAGAAAAGAAAATCGAGTAGAGAAAAAGGAGAAAAAGAATGTCATGTGTTCACTTCCCACTTCAAATAAAATCACGGAGGGTAGAAGAAGGAGTGTAGAGAGATAAGTGTCTTTGTATTGTGTTGGAGAAAGGGAAAACAAGAATGATGGAGTGAACTACCGTATGTGTGTATATATGGAGTTGCAGTATACACGACTTGTTGTACATGAGTCATGTAGCCATAGTCATAACACCACAGAATAGGTGTCACATTGTACACTGCTCTTACACGAGTTATGTAGAACGACTCGTGACATCATAGAAGTGAAGCATGGTGTACACTACATTAGTACATGACTCATGTATGTTCACTCATGACTGGTCAGAAGATGGATTTTTAAAATTGATTGTACACCATGCAAGAACAAGGGTCGTGTATGTCAACTTGTGACTCATTAGAAACGTTGCTAACCTAAAAACACTTGTAGATAACCCTTATACAAGTAGTATACTGAATATCATGACTCTATAGAAGGTTGGAAATTCGTATACTACCACATTACATGGGTCATGTACACTAGTAGTGTATACTCGAAAAATTCAAGTGCAAAAAATTCCTCTAAGTGTTGATTGTCATGAAAATGCATGATAGAGTCTACTTACATGGTGCACTTAGAAAGTTTATTTACCCCTAAAATCTTTCTTGTGAACGTTCTTCCCTACATTTAGCTTGAAAATATAATATGCTTTCATGATACTGCTCTAAAAATTTGCATAATTTAGGTGGAGTTAGGATAAAAAAGAAAAGAAAACCACGTATCTATGTTAGACATGAGCTACCTCTCATGAAGCGCTGTTGTTTTACTTCATTAGCTCAACGTCCTTCACTTTCTTCAAAATCAAGGAGGGTTAAACCAAGGGTTCTTAGAACTACGGGAATTCTTATCAGTTTTCTTGACCCACTTTCCATGTTGTACACATGTAATAGCCCCTGGTAGGGCTAAAATTGTAGTATTATCTTTCCCCTCCTTCTGTGGAGACCATGAATTTCTAGACATCTTTGCCTTTGGTTTCAATTGGTGATGTTTAGCGGGTGGTTCAACATCATTACCTAAGTACCGATTGTTGTTGTCACTCTCCACTTGAACCCCTACATCTGAACTCCTAAGCACTCTTTTTTTAGAACTTCCTATCGACATCTTGATAACCATTTCCTCGTCTCCAACCCTGAGTATCAACTTGCCTTCTTCTACGTCGATGAAAGCTCTAGCTGTAGCAATAAATGGTTTGCCAAAAATCAAAAGTACATCCCCATCTTCATCCATATCCAGGACTATAAAGTCCATGGGACCAGAACATCTTTAATAAACCCCTTAAGGATCTTTACAAAGAGATTGGCAAGTTGTACACTCATACGAGTAGAGTGAGGTTTGGCTAGGCCTAGTTTCTTACAAAAAGAGTAGAGCATAGGGTTGATACCTGCCCTTAGATCAGCTAAGGCCTTATCTACAGATAATTCTCCCATTACACATGGAATAGTGAAGCTCCTAGGATCCTTTAACTTTGGAGGCAATTTATTTGGAATGATTGAGGAGCAATTTGCTCCTACTTCAACTGTAGATACATCTTCTAGTTTCCTCTTATTAGATAGTAGTTCTTGAGGAACTTCGCATATTTAGGCATTTGAGAGAGTGCTTCAACAATTGGTATTTTATGTAGAGTTGTTTAGATGGGTCTAGAAATGTACCAAATTGCTCCTTGTTTTTACTCTGGTGGAGACAAGCAAGATATGGTATCTTAGGCACATACTCTCTCACTGCTGGAGGTTGCCTCTTCCTCAATTTCTTTTTGTCAGGTTCCACCTTCTTTTCCTTGAAAGACCGATCATCTTCTTTCTCTTGCCCCGGCTCCTTTTCAAATTGTAACTCCTTCCTACTTCTCAAAAATATGGCATTCACTTGTTCCTTAGGATTATTCTCTGTGTTACTAGGCAGTGAGCCTATCTTCCTTTCTAAAAGCATCTTAGATAGTTGGCCAGTTTACTTTTCCAAGTTATGAATGGAGGCATCATGATTCCTGATCGTGTGAATGATCACTAAGCTTATAAATCCTTTTAATCCTAGATCCACATAAATGCAGCACACCTATCATGTAATATAGAATTTAACTTGGATATCGTCCTAAGGATCTATGGGCAAGTACTAGTATTTCCCTTTCACTAGTATCTAGCTAAATTATCAAAGTGTTTTTGCTAATTCTAATTGTTAATTAAAATATAACTAATAAACCCTAATTAAAAAGGTATGAGTGCTTTTCTTGGTTTTGAAATCAATTCACAATAATGCCTCTAGTTTTGATCCACCCTAACCCTTACTTCTTATGATGGGATTAACTAATGATTAGTTAAGTTTTGAACTATAGTGTTTCTTGATTAAATCAATTACTCTATTCAAGTTAATTGATTCCTAATTTTACATGAGAAAGTGGGAATATCTTCTTTCATTAATGTCAATGCAAATTTGCATGAAACTCATAAACCCTAATTAAAGATTAACAATCTATTGCAGAGATTAGAAGTCTCCCTATGTCTAGGTGAAACATGCAAATTCATATGATTGAATTTTTTTTCTAATCAATAAGAATCAGATAGGTAATAATTTGGCTAGAAATTATCATAAGACAGTTTAAATAACATGAATGAATTCAAGACAAAAACTTTAATCAATTAACAAAAATTCAGAACATGGGTTAGGGTTTCACAAAACCAATGGCATACAAATCTACTCTTCCATATGATAAATAATGAAAACAAGAAATCTAGAAGAGTTTAAAGAAATCATGATTAATAAACTTCTTTGGAACAATTGTTGTGAATCTCCAGATGTTGTGTTGCCGTCCTCCTTAAAAAGCTATCCTAGATCTATCCCTTTAGGGTTTGGAATGAAAAGTGATGCTTCGGATTCCTTAAATGACGAAAAAGGATACAAATATAAATATATATATATAGGGCTGTCATCATATATGACCCTTACACAACACGTGTAGGATGGGTCGTGTACACCTAGAAGCACCTCACAAAATCGACACTTAACTCGTACACGACCCCGATGTATACTACCCACATACATGGGTCGTGTATACTGGAAATTCTTCTTTTTCTTCAACTTGTGCTCCATTAAATGTACCCCCGTTATATGTTTATTATATTGTACTTCTAACATTTTAAGAGCAGCTTCTAACTTCATCAAATCTTTGCTTGTTTCATCATAAATCCTGGAAAACTCAATTGTTCCTAATTTATCGTGAAATGAATAATTTATCAAATAGGTATCGTTTTCTTGAGTATATCAATAAAATATCATACAAAATATGATCAATAAAGCATAATTATAAAGGGTCTTTGGAAACTTATCAATTCATGTGCCTTACATCTGAACTCTGAATGAATTAAGCCATCAACTCCAACAAGTTTGATTTCTTCTCTGACTAAGGTTGTTGATTTGAAGATGATGGCATCTGGTTGGTATGGGGGCAATTGTTGCCTCTGAAATCTTGGTGGGAAATTTTCCCTTTGTGCATTATGATTGCTCCAAGAGAAATTAAGGTGATTTATCCATCCTGGGTTGTAAATGTTACTATGGATTGTTTTGATGTCTATTCTGATTACTTAAATAATCCACCCATTGAATCTGTTATGGATAGTAACCACTATCGGATGTCCCTTCATGATAAAACTGTGCTTATGGTGGGTTCTTAATGCTCATAATCTGATTGCTGAAGGTGTCCGTCTTTGCAACTAAGGAGGTGAAATAGCCATAATTCCTAAATTTATATTTTTACACATGAGTGTTAAGGCATTTGAGCATGATATATGTGAATTGTGTTAGTATATGATATATGTGTTGTATTAATGTATTTGAATATTGAAATATCTTAGTGTGAATCAATATTGTGTTTATGAATTTGTAAGTGTAATATAGTGTATAAAAATTTGTTTAAAATAAGTTAAATGTGCCAACAGATATTCTTACACATAGTAAAAAATTTTTGAGACAAATAAGCCCAAACTCAATTATTTTATGCAAAAAATGAGCCCAAACCCAAGCAAAATTAGAGCCCATATCATGACAGCCTCTAAGGTCAACATTTGGATAAATATCAAGACCACTTTTAGCAAAAATTCGTATGAAAAATCAGATTAACCAAGATAATCCACTAGAAAAGAGAAAAAAACCATTTTTTATCTTCTAAAAGTCACCTCATTCAAGTCCAAACATCACTTGTATTTTTTCTGAAGACCATCATTTTCTTATGACAAGACCATAAAACCAAGCCCAAGCTTCTTAAGGTATGTGTTTGTTATGTTAATAGCATATTGTTAGTTTAAGGTTTTTTTACTACAATATGAGTTTTCATATTAAAATGAGTATTGATGATATACATGTGTTAGTTATGTATTGAATGAATATCTTGATTGTTTATAAGTTGTTATTTGTGCTAAGTAAGTAACATGTAGTGTTAGAGTAAATGGAGTTGGGAATGAGTAGGGTCGAGATGGTTTTGAGTAGTTAAATTTGCAAGGTGAAGGGTTGAATGAAGAATTTTGCTTGAAATGGTAAATATAGATGTTTGATGAGTTGAAAGTGAAGATTGTGTGTGTTAAAAGAAGTTAGAATACATATAGGTTGAAGTTTGGTGTTAGATATGTGTTTGGAGGAAGTTTGGAAATGAAAAATGTGGTAAAAGTTTTTGTTTTCGAAATAGGGAAGTTTGCAATTTTTTCGAAATCTAAGCTGCAGTGTATACTGCCTCAATGCCACCGGCATATAGGTCAGTACAGCTGGCATACACAGCAATACTACCGGTGTTGGGGGTATTGACGGGCGTGGACCAATCCCGTGGAACTCTTAGAAATTTTGATAAATTTGAGTTGCAGTCTACACCGACTCAATACCATTGACATAGACCATAATACTGCCGGCGTTTGTTTTAGTGCTGCCAGAGTTGGCAAGCATAGAACTTTTGGTGCAAACGACACCGCCTGAACACCTTCGGCATTGGAGGCTAGCATATCCCCAGCAATTTTTCATTTTCAAAACTTCTTCAAACCATTTCTTTAGCTTGTTAATTTGTATTGTGATGATTTTATGAGTTTGTTTGATATATAAATATATGTTATGACTTTGCTTTGGATTCATTTCAATTCCTATGAGAGTTAAGTCTAGAAATAGTTATGTTCTATGTATGATTTAAAGTGTTAATATTGATTAAATTGAATTTCCTTGTAGTAGTGATAAATAATCCTTTGAGTTCCTCTACTAATGTTCATTTGAGTGCTACTATTGGTTCTCTTCATAGCATAGGTATGCAGTAACATGATTGATTCTTTGCTTAGGATAGACATATCTTAAGTTCACTTTAATTTAAGAAAACTTAAGAAGTGTTTGTATGATTGTTTATTATGCCGTTGAATCTGGTTTGGGGAGCGACACCTTGCTAGGATTGGAGGCATGGTAGTTTAGGCGGTTAGACCACCCCTGTCATGATGCAGTTACTTTCATAAGTAGTTCAGTGGGTAGTCAATATGGTATTTGGTATCAGTATAACATTTACGTATTCTTAAAAGGATGTAATATGATTTAATTCATTGTTTAAGGGAATACTTGAATTAGGTGATATTATGGATTAAGTTAAGTAAAGTCGAGAAACGGCTAAGCACCCTAAATGAGATTATTGTTATTGGATAAATTTATCTAGGAGATGTAAGTATCCGAGCTACTTATATCAACCCCCTGAGCATTGAGATTGTTATTTAGGTTCCCCCAAATACCTCTGTTGTCTGGAGTTTGAATACTCCAGTGTTGTTTAGCTAACTAAAGTTTATCTAATAACTTAATGATTGTGGCAATTGCATGCAACCTAAGCTTGTATGCCATTAAGCTTGTGTCACGCCCCAGAGGGTACCCTAAACGTAGCAGTCCACCGCATATAATATTAAAGCTAATGAATGACAATCTGTAGTCACGCAGGAGCTTCGATATCATATGCAAGGCGTGCTTCCAAGATAGTAGGAGACTCACAGGGGTATTACGTTTAAATAGATAGCAAAAGCAAGTATGAACTTAAATAAACATAAGGTCTTCATTTAATAACAAGTTCGTAAATCATCTTAGGGGCATTCCCTCGCCTTTAAGTCTTTGATCAACTATACTAATAACAAAATAACCATAATTACCACATAAGTCTACTATAGAGATTTTTCCTAGAAGTCTATGTTCAAAACTAAAAATGCATAAATTTCTTCCAAAAACTCCTAGTAGCAAAGCTCATACCTGGCACACTGGGCTCCTCGGGGCCAACCATAGATAATCATACTGTAATAGAAAACTATAAGGGTATAAGCAAATCTAGCTTAGTGAGATAATTCCTAACTATATAACATTTCCATATGACAACCATGTTATTTAATTCAAGCATATGAAATACACCAATCACATGATCAACCAAATACACAAGATTAACCAGAAATCAAGTGCAGCATGGATTTAACGCCCTCCATGACAAGGGTTGGATAGTTACAGGCCCATACGACCATCAATATTTGCAGATTTACCGGTTCCTGCTTGCCCTGTAGACTTCCTGGCTCCTACTGGCCCATGTAGACTTATCGGCTCCTACTAGCCACCACTACCACTTCCTCGTTTCCCCACACGAAGAATAGTAGTGAAATAAATGTGACTCACAAGTATGATATGCATGAATAATTTCAATTAAGCATTTAATCATATAAGTTGAATTCATGTTAAAGGTGATCAATCATAACTTCATCATATCAATACAAGAATCATGCTTTTACTTAACATATCGTCTTTCGATATACTTAATTTTCATTCAACAATTATTTCATAACAATTGTTCATTTATCTTTTCCTAAATTTCTAGTGCCACTAATTACAAGCACAAACAAGGAAATGTAACTTAGGAAAAGAATTAACTCACTTCATAATCGGTAGGTCTAATCGAAATAGTCCTCTTGATAGACGATCTCGGGTCCCTCGTCACCTAAACAAGATGAAATACCCAAAATGAGTCTTTCATAAAACTTCTATTCTTGAAGATCTTAAACTTTTCTTAAAATCGCGGTAAAATCGTATAAGGGGAAATTCCAACTTAAAATGGCCTTAACTTCCTCATTTTAACTCGGAATTTTGCATATAATATACCGTTTTCTACCTACTCGAAAAGATCTACGCATTTGTAAGCTTATTTTCATAAAACTAGGTCTTTTGGGTTCCGAAAAGACAGCGACCAGATTTGCCACGAATTTGCAAACACTTGTTTTCCTTCTTGTAAACAAAGCTCATTTGAAAAGATAAATATTTCAAGTATTTTGTAAACTTTTTGAAAGGGATATACATATATGTAATGACTCATAACCAATATATGAAGTAAATGAAGTTGTCTCAACTTATGAAAAGTAAGGTTTTAAAAGACTTTGGACTTTGAGATTTGTTGGGATGTACATTTTATTTTGGAAAGATCTTGAGTTATTTGAGATGAATATTCTTTTTCTAAAATTAATTTCTTGCAACTATCTTAATTTCCTAAGGAGTGGTTTTATTTTCTAAACTTAGATTCTAATAACTTTTAAGAGTAATAGAATGATATTTTTGTTCTTGTAATGATTCCAAAAGAATTTCTAACACTTGATGAAATGTAAGTTTTTATAAAACTTTTTGTTTATTTAAGAAAAATCATTTCTAAGCATGTTCATGGGTTCTTTAAGAAATCTATTTTCTACATTTATTTAAAAAGAACCTTTAGTTTTTTTTAGAAAAACACTACCTCATTTATTTTTGTTGAGACAAGAACATTATGTTCATGCATGAATATGAATCGTAAACTATAGAAATATAAAGGAACATAATAACTTGAAAGATTAAGCAAATAAGAAAGTAAATCAAGTATTGGGACCTTAGCTTCATCAAGGTACCCCGGGACTAAGAAAAGACTAGTCTCGAAAAGAAAAGAAAAGAAAAGGAATTGTTTTGACTTGATGAGGACAAGTCTAAGACTAGAATGACTAATCTTAAAAACAACTTGAAATAAATAAATTGCAATGAAGTAAATAAATTGCATGAAAGGTAAATAAATTGCAAGACAATGAGCTTATATGCTCTAAATAATATATGTAGCTATATAGATATATTAGATAGTTATGAACATAAAGGAACATAAAGGAATTGTGATTATAAACAAAAACAAAGTATGAACCTATTGTTGCTTTCTTAACCTTCACGGTTTTAGAAAACACACACTAAGTTCATACTAAGTAGATGAACATAGGAATTTCTTGAAGAAAGTTTACCTAAAAGAAAAAACTAAAGAGAGCTTTCTTGTAAGACTTCTTGGAGAGAATTCTTGAGAGATTTTGAGAGAGATTTTGGTATAGTAACTTTAGTGTAGAAATGATATGAAAGAAGTGAAGGTATGAGGGGGTATTTATAGGAAAATGTGGGAGATAATTTGTGTTAATTAAATAAGTAAAAATAAAACAAATCGAAGAGATGGGAGAGGGGGCCGGCGCAATTTCTTGTGCATGGGGAAGACAAAAATTTATTTTTTTGTTATTTTGTTAATTAAAAGTAAGAAATGAAAGATGTGAAGTTGTATTGGAAATGAAAATGTGCAAGAAATAGGTGTATGGTTTGTAAGAGTAGGTTGTAAGAAAAAGTAGAGATAGGTGAATAGTAAAAATAGTGTAATGTAAAAGTAGACATGACAATTTAATGCCGGTAGTAAGAAAATAGCGTATAAATGCTATATCTGATATTTTTAGCTACCGAAAAATTGTGAAATTGATATTTTTGGAAATCTTATATTTTTACGAGTCTAACGGTATATTTAGAATATTTTTCCTATTCCGAACTCCCGGACACGTTTTTCAAGAGTCGTGTCGATTGGGTTCAAAGGACATTCGAATTTCTTCAATCTGATATTTTTATATAACCTACAGCTATTACGAACTATTATAGCTAACTTTTCCAATTTTGTTTTCTAGGGCTTGAGAAAACGGCAATGCCGGAGTTAAGCGGTTATGGTAAACTAGGGTTTTGATTGACTTAAGATTCCGGTTGACTTCTGATTAATGTTTAGGTCTTTAATTCGATCACAAAACTTCGGGCTTACAACCTACCCCCTTTAAAGAAAGTTTTGTCCTCAAAACTTGAAATTCATACCTGATTCCTTGAACAGACTCGGGTACTTCTGGTGTATGTCGCTCTCTGCCTCCCAAGTTGCTTCCTCGTGTGAGTGGTTTCTCCATAGAACCTTCACATACTTGATCTCCTTGTTTCGAAGCTTCTGTACCTTGTGATCTAGGATTCGAACTGGGTGTTCCTCATATGTGAGGTTTTCTTTCAGCTGAACTGGTTCTAACTTCGCAATCTGGTAGGGTCCGACACATGTTATTGTAGAACTGACACATGGAATACATTGTGAATTCCAGATAGGCTAGGAGGGAGTGCCAGACGGTAAGCAAGATCTACTACTTTTTCAAGCACTTCAAAAGGTCCAACATATCGTGGGCTCAACTTTCCTTGCGCTCGAACTCGGTGAATACTCTTGATGGGGTTTATTTTCAAGTACACATGATCTCCAACTTCAAACTCAAGTGTACGTCTTGTTGGCCCCGAAAATAATCAAGAAGGGGGGTTGAATTGATTATTTCAGAAAATTAAAATTTCTGCCTTTTAAAAACAATCTCCTTTGATTTTAAGTTAAGAAAACAATATGAACAATTAAATAGCAATAACATAAACTATGGAAATATAAATAGAGAAGGGATTAGAAGATCAGACAAATATTTATAGTGGTTCCACCTTGTGCGTCAGTCCACTCTTCCAGCTTCGAGCCGGAGACCCCGTTATCCTACGGGTTTTGTTCCACTATATCCAATAAAATCAATTACAAGCTTGTACAATTCTCTCTGCTCGATTCTCACAGCTATCCTCTAGTGTCAATCGATCTACAGAGTCTAAACTAGTAATTGAACTATCTCACTTGAAGACAACAACAAGTTGCTTCAATTATCTAAAAGACAAATGTAAAGATTACAATAAAATTTTGCCACAATTATGCACGTGGAAAGAGAACAGAGAATATTTGCTTTTTCAACTCTAAAGAATTTTTTAGTCAACGATTGAATCAAGTTGCTCTCGGTTTTTTTGTGTCGAGCCTGGATTTTTTCATTATCTGGTTCATTTCTCCTAACCCGATTCACATTAAACCCAAACCCATTTAACATGAATCCTCGACTAGGGGTTAAAAGAAATTTTAATTTTAATTTTTAAAAACTTTTTAGAGTCGCCACCCGATATAAATCGGGAAAAAATAAAAAGCTAGGATCAATGGGTCGGTTGATCCTAACTTAGCTACTAGTCTGCGAAAATTTGATTTAAAAACCAAACTTTTAAAACCAGATATCATGGATGCAGGGGCTAACCTATTAAAACCAAATGGTTACCACTTTTGGAATTTTAAACTTATAATTTATCCTTTTCATGCTCAAAAACTCAAATAATACATTATGAAACAATATTCACAAATCACATTATTCATTTTTTTATTTTTATGTGCTTTTCTTCATTTTTTTTTTTTTTAGAATATCAATATCAACAAATATATTTCATTTTTTTTAGAAAATAATTATTCACAATATTAAAAAAACAAAAACATTTTTTTTTATTTTTTAATGTCGTCCCGCAGGTGCCTACGTACTCGCTAATAGAGATCAGACAAAACGTAGTTCTTTTAAAAAAAAAACTTAATTTGTTGATCAATTTTATATTTTTAAACTATTCTCACTTTAAGTTCATTGAATTTTAATTTTTTGTGAAAACCACTTTTGATGATCCTATGATCTAATCAATTGATTTTCATTTCATGAAAACATATTTTTCTAAGTCCAAAAATCATTTTTTTTTATTATTTAAAATTTTGGTTTTGGAAAATCCAATTTTGTCATTTTTATCATTATTATTATTATTATTATTATTATTATTTTATAATCATTACATAAATTCACAACATATTCAAAATATTTTACAATACATTAAAATTATTTTCATGCATCAAATACGCATTTCTAAAAGCAATTTATGTATAAATACATATTAAAAAATTCAAATATATCAAAAAAATAAATTTATATGAAAAATAATTATTTTGATTTTTCTGGATTTTTCTGAATTTTTCTGAATTTTTTTGAATTTTTTTATGAATTTTTATGAATTTTTTACTATTTTCTGAAATTAATTATATAATAAAATAATACGGACTGACCTGGGCCGTTGGATGGAGCGGATACGATCTGGATCGTCTGATCTGAAGACCAATCCTAGCCGTCTGATCTCATTGACTTAATCTGGACCGTTGATCTGCTTGATCAAATCTGGACCGTTGATCTGGATGATTGAATCTGGGCCGCTGATCTGCTTGATCAAATCTGGACCGTCTGATCTGGATGATTGAATCTGGGCCGCTGATCTGCTTGATCAAATCTAGACCGTCTGATCTGGATGATTGAATCTGGACCATCTGATCTGGACTGACCGTTGACTGTTGACCGTTGACCAGTGGGCGAGTTGGACTTCGGATTTTCGGGTCGGATCTGACCCGATCGGGTGAAGAAGATGAAGTCGGTGGTTTCGAACGCTTCCTCGGCCGTCCCTGGTGGTTGTTGACCTCCACAAGCTTGTCCGCCCGACTCCTATGGTGGTGGCGCATCCGTTGGTGGTGGTGGTTCTCACCCAGAACCACCAGAAGCGGCGGTTCGCGGTGGTGGTTGCCGGCGGCTCAATCGAAAATTTAAAAAAAAATTTGCAGAACTCAATTCGAACAAATTGATCAAATCTAAGCACACTTGATCACTTTAAACTTGTTCCTAAAGCTCCTCAAACACTCAAATTGGATCGAAATTGATCCAAGATCTTCGAATTTCAAATTTTCTCTCTTAAGAACCCTAAGCTTCGAAATTTTTGAATTCCTTCATTCTGATTGTGTTTGTTGAAATTGAATTGTGCCTTTTGATCCTAGTATCCTCTATTTATAGATTGCAAGCTCAATTTTACGTTTTGTATTGCTTCAGAAACGAATCGATTTTTGCCTCTTCATTTTCACGAATTTAATCCAATAATTCGTGTTTAATTCGTTTTAAACCGATGAATTGATGATTGATCTTTCATATTCTTCATCAGATCATCCAATGTGGGTAGATGAATCGCCCAATTTCATTAATTCTTGTAAATCCTCATTAATGGACAATTGAAGCTTCATAAATTGCATTTTTTTTTTCAATTTTTCCAACATGAATTTTGTGACTTTTGGGTTGCTTTTACACATGAATTGTGTATTGATCTTTCATATTCCATGTCTACTTTGCAATGGCATCATCAATTTCAACAATTAATGATGTTTTGTCAGTTAAAAATTGATGCAAAGTAAGGCAAAAAGTCTCTTTGAGGAATAAGATAAAAAAGCAAAAATTTGCCTTTGCTAGGTTTCGAACCTGGGTCCTTGAGCTTGGGTGTGTATTTAGGTCAATGTGTTTAATCAACAGGCCATTTGGCCTGTGCCTTGATCACTTAGCCAACTTCATCAATACTTAAGGCTTTCAAATGATGAGTTTAATTAAACAAATAATTTTTGAAATTTGTTTAATCAGCTTTAAAACAATTTATAACTAGAATTTTGTCTATATCAAGCTCAAATAATAACTTCTATTTTTCTCTCATTTTTTCTTTATTAATTCTCTTTTTTGGCTTTTTCTTGTTTTTTGTGATTTTTTCATTTTTTTTGTGAGCTTAATTATAATACTAATTCTAATTACAAATTAAAGCCTTTAAGTTGGGCAAAAATTGGGTGTCTACATTTTGTTTTTCTTTTTTCTGTCACAAGTTCTGCATCTTGTTCTTCTTTTTAACTCTGTTCACGTCACATATCCTTCTAACGTTCTGAAATTGTTGCGCTCGAGATAAGATAAATATCCCAAAAATCTCGGATGAAAATCTGTACCTTCTTGATACGAGAACCTTCGTATTCACGCATGAGAACCCCTTTGGATATTGCGAACCCCCAACACAATGAATAGAAAACCCACGGATGCCTTTGATTTCAATCCCTAAGAAGGATTAGATATCAGATTTGTCTTAGGTTGTTGATCTTAAAGAATTAGGATAACAAACCCTAATTGCGAAACACTCCACAAAGAAGGTGATCGATCTTCTTTGAATGTTCCTAAAGCATGTATTCTATCAAGAACACAAAGATTTCAAGCAAAAGCTTCGGTTTTTCATTCAACAATAATCTGTCTTTACAAACAACCAAATAGGTTTATATAACCAAACAAAGGAAAACAAAACGTCAAAACAATGAATTCAATACGTCCTAAATGTTGGCTGGCGGCCAATCAAAGATGGCAGGCGGCCATGAGCATTCTGGAGCAAAATTGTAAAGTTCGAAAAAGTGGCCAGGGGAGTCATGGCCGGCGGCCATGGGATAATGGCTGGCGGCCATTCTTGTTTCTCTGCACAAATCAGCTTTCCTTGGCTCTATTTGATGATTACTTGAAAAATATTGAAGTATACTTGCTCCATCCTTGTTCCAAAGCCTTGATAACCTTGTGATTCATCCTTAGCATGCTCTAATAAGCCTTGGAAGTGATTATTGTAGGCTTGTTGAATCTTCTTAGCTCTAGCTCTTGTGATTGGTCCTTGAGGAAAACTTATTGGACTTGAATTTCTTTGAGGTTCCATGGTTGCCACTTGGTCTTCATGTTGATTCGGATCTAAACTTTGGACCGTTGGCTCTTCTGTAACATTCCCCCTCTCCTCAAAAGGATTCGTCCTCGAATCAAAAGCATCACCTACATCAAAAGGACTAAGATCAGCAACATTAAAGGTTGCACTAACATATACTCACCTGGTAAGTCCACTTTATAGGCATTATCATTGATCCGTTCAAGTATCTGAAATGGACCATCTCCTCTTGGACTCAATTTAGACTTTCGTTGTATTGGAAACCGCTCCTTGCGAAAATGAACCCAAACCCAATCTCCGGGTTGAAAAATCATAGGTCTCCTTCCTTTGTTCACCCTTGAAGCTACCTTGGCATTTTGTTGCTCAATCCGGTCTTTCACCTGTTTATGTAGCTTCCTCACAAAATCTGCTTTAGATTCAGCATCAAAACTAACAAACTTGTTAGGCGGTAATGGCAATAAATCAATAGGAGATAGAGGATTAAAACCATAAACAATCTCAAATGGAGAACAATGAGTAGTGCTATGAATAGCCCTATTATATGCAAATTCCACAAATGGTAAACAATCCTCCCAAGTCCTAATGTTCTTCTCTATGATTGCCCTCAACAATTGAACCAAAGTTCTATTAACCACCTCCGTTTGCCCATCAGTTTGTGGATGACAGGTAGTCGAAAACATAAGCTTAGTTCCCAACTTTCCCCACAAAACTCTCCAGAAATGACTCAAAAATTTTACATCCCTATCACTAACAATGCTTTTAGGTATGCCATGCAATCGCACAACCTCTCTAAAGAACAAATCAGCAATATATGTTGCATCATCAGTTTTATGACATGGGATAAAATGAGCCATTTTACTAAACCTATCAACCACAACAAAGATACTATCATGACCTTTCCTAGTCCTAGGCAAGCCAAGAACGAAATCCATAGACACAGCAGTCCAGGGTTCATCAGGAACAGGCAATGGTTTATATAGTCCATGTGGTTGCAGTTTAGATTTAGCCTCTTTACATGTAATGCAAGTTTTACAAATTTTATGCACATCATGCCTCATGCCAGGCCAAAAGAAATGTTCATGTAGCATATCATAGGTCTTATCTACCCCGAAATGCCCCATTAAGCCCCCTCCATGTGCTTCCTTAACCAACAATTCCCTTACAGATCCTTTAGGAATGCACAACTTATTCTTTTTAAATAGAAATCCATTGGATACAAAGTAATCATTAATTCCAGTCCCATCAACACAAGCAGAAAATACTCCAGAAAAATCATCATCAGTAAGATACATTGCTTTTACCAATTCAAATCCTAGCAAAGAAGTACTAAGAGAATTTAGTAAAGCGTACCTTCTTGAAAGTGCATCAGCAACAATGTTCTCCTTACCTTGCTTGTACTTGATCACATATGGGAAAGTCTCAATGAATTCTACCCATTTCGCATGCCTCCTATTGAGTTTGTCTTGACTCTTTAGATGCTTCAAACTCTCATGATCGGTATGTATGACAAACTCCTTAGGCCAAAGGTAGTGCTGCCATGTTTGCAATGCACGCACTAAGGCATACAACTCCTTGTCATATGTTGGATACTTCAATGCCGCTCCACTCAACTTTTCACTGAAGTACATTAGTGGCCTGTGATCCTGCATTAAAACAGCTCCAATCCCTATACCACTAGCATCACATTCAATTTCAAAAGTTTTATCAAAATCAGGCAAAGCAAGCAATGGTGCGTTACACAATTTTTCTTTAAGTTCATTAAAAGCAAGTTCTTGTGTATCACTCCATACAAATCCAACATTCTTCTTAACTAACTCATTCAAAGGTGCAGCAATAGTGCTAAAATCCTTGATGAATCTCCTATAAAACCCAGCAAGTCCATGAAAACTCCGCACTTCACTAGCACTCTTAGGTCTAGGCCATTCCCTAATTGCCCTAACCTTTTCCTCATCAACCTCCACTCCTTGACTAGAGACAACAAAACCTAGGAAATTAACCTTATCCATGCAAAAACTACACTTCTTAAGGTTGGCATATAATTTCTCCTCTCTTAGCTTTGTTAACACTAGTCGCACATGCAAAACGTGATCATTCAGACACTTAGAGTAAATCAGAATATCATCAAAGTAAACCACAACAAATTTACCTAAGTAGTCACGCAACACATGATTCATCAATCGCATAAAAGTACTAGGTGCATTGTAAGACCAAAAGGCATGACAAGCCATTCATACAAACCATACTTAGTCTTAAATGCAGTTTTCCATTCATCGCCTACTTTCATGCGAATTTGATAGTAACCAGATTTTAAATCAATTTTGGTAAACAAACATGAACCATACAATTCATCCAACATATCATCTAACCTAGGTATAGGATGACGATACTTTACAGTGATTTTGTTGATGGCTCTGCAGTCTACACACATTCTCCAAGTCCCGTCCTTCTTAGGCACTAATATTACAGGAACCGAACAAGGACTCAGACTTTCTCTCACATACCCCTTCTCAACAACTCCTCAACCTGCTTCTGGATCTCCTTCGCCTCACTAGGATTAGTTCTATAGGCAGGTCGGTTGGGTATGACAGCTCCAGGAATGAAGTCAATCTGATGCTCAATGCCTCTCACAGGTGGAAGTCCTAGGCATCTCTTCAGGAAACACGTCTTCAAATTCCTGCAATAAATCAGAAAACACACTAGGCAAAGATTGGTTAATCTCATTAGTTGCCAAACAAGCCCCTTTGTACAATAGTACAAATATAGGTCGATTGGCATGCAAAGCATATCTAACCTCACTCGTCCTAGCAATCAAGCTCACATTCTTACTCTTTTTCTCTCTAGGCCGATTTTTATTTTGCTTTTCACTCCCCTCTTTCTTTCACTCAACTCACTTCATCACTCTCTTTATTTTCACTCTTTTTCTTCTCTCTCTCAAAAGTGCTTTTTCTACTCTCACGCTCTTTTCTTTCGGCCTCTTCTCTCAATCTTTCCAAAGCACATTGGTCTTCATACACTTCTTTGGATGACAATGGTGTTAAAGTAGTTTTTCTGCCATCTTTGGTGAAAGTGTATCGATTGGTGTAGCCATTATGCACTGTTTGTCTATCAAATTGCCAAGGTCTTCCTAATAGAAGATCACTAGCATGCATAGGAACGACGTCACATAATATTTCATCATGGTATTTGCCAATGGTTAGAGAAATTAAAGCTTGCCTATTTACCTTAACCTCACCACAATCGCTAAGCCATTGTAGTTTGTATGGTCTAGGATGGGGTACAGTAGGCAACTCCAATCGTTAATTAGAAGTGTACTTACCACATTAGTACAACTTCCTCCATCGACAATCACACTACAACCTCTCCCTTGCACAAGACCTCTAGTGTGGAATAAATTCTCTCGCTGCTCCTCCTGGCAATCTTCCTTCAGCTGTGTATTAAGTGCACGCCTAGTAACCAATATTTCAACCTTTTCTGGCTCATCAATGCTACCCTCATCACTACAGTCTTCTAATTCAGGCATGGCTTCCTCCTCTTTGTCACTATCAGCTCCTCATCATCAGTGACAACTTCCCCATTTCTCACCACCATAGTTCTCCTATTAGGGCACTCCCTACTAATGTGTCCAACACCTTGACACTTCCAACATTTAATATCTCGATTTCTACCCTTCTGATCATCTACTTTAGGTTTCTCAGATGAAACCCCACCAGACTTACTCTTTGCTACATCAACTGTAGACTTATTTCCACCTTTAAATTCAGATTTTCCATATCCTTTCCAATTATTATTATAGCTTGAAGAAGATTTGGAAACATACCTGTTTGAACCTTTGCCATGAAGTTGCTTCTCGATTTTGATGGCAAGATGTACCATCTCCTCCAACTCGACATATGGTAGCAACTCCACTTTATCAGCGATTTCTTTGTTCAAGCCACCCAAGAACCGTGCCATGGTGGATTCTTCATCTTCAACCACATCAGCCCTCGTCATGATCATCTCCATCTCCTTGTAGTAGTCCTCTACACTCCTACTACCTTGTCTCAACACTTGAAGCCGCTGAATCAATTCCCTTTGAAAGTACTTGGGAACGAAACGCTTCCTCATCACAGCCCTAAGCTCCTGCCAAGTATCAATAGGGTACTCCATATTCCTTCTCCTACTTGTCACCAACTGATCCCACCAAGATATAGCATAATCTTGAAATTGGGTAACAGCCAATTTCACCTTTTTCTCCTCACTAAATTGGTGACAATCAAAAATCAACTCAACTCGCTTTTCCCATTGCAAATAAGCTTCAGGATCAGACTTACCCTGAAAGATAGGAATTTTCAACTTGATACTCCCCAAATCTCGATCTACATAATCATCATTCCATCTATTCCTAGCAACGGGATAATTCTCCTGCATTCTTCCTCTTCCTATACCCCTACCGCCTCTACCACCTCTACCTCTCCTATTGAATATCATAGGTGGACTATCATCATACTCCTCCTCCCGATACTCATTAACATCCCCCACATCATCAACCTGGGGTGTGGTAGAACTAACTCCTCTATTTACTCCCATAGGACTCGCCTCCTTCTCAACAGCTTGTAGTCTCAAATTCATATTTTCTAGAGACTCCTTCATATCCATCATCGTCTCGATTAGACGCTTATACTCAGATGCTCTAGCGTCTTGCATCAAAGCCCCTTCTTTACTACCTCCGTCCCTACCTTCAATCACACCCTTACCCGACATCTTTTCCTGCAAAACAAATAATCGTTAGCAATAATAAAGTTCAATTTCCTCACAAGCGCTCCCTTTCGTGTTTATCACTCACAAGATGGGGGTGTTCACTCGTGTTTCTCTAATCAAGATGCCACACACAGGGTTTCCCTCACACCTCTCGAGCCTGTTCTTTTCGTGTTCTTAATCGAATCACACTCTTAGAACAATTCCAAGAATTTCGATACCAAGGTGTTTAGAGTGATACAATGGACAATTTCAAGACTCTTCGAATCAGACAAACGAGAATTGAAGAAAACTCAACGAACTCTACACAAGAATTATATTGTTGGAAAGACACTCAATACTCAAGACAAGAATTGATCTTTGGTGATTTTTTTTTTTAATTTTTTTCGATTTTTTTTTTTTGAACTCAAATCTCAAGAATAGAGATTTTCAAACCCTAATCTTTCGCTTGTAACAACAAAAAGATCACACACAAGATATCTAATAGTCCGTTCAATTGATGAACAAACCCTAGGAACAATAAAGATTCAATTTTTTTTTTTTTTTCACTAACAAGAATCAGATTTGATCTTGATGAACAATCCAAGAATTGAAAGCAAGAAACAAAAGATTAATAGAAAGAACGATATAACCTGATCTAGAGCCTAGGCTCTGATACCAAATGATACGAGAACCTTCGTATTCACGCGTGAGAACCCCTTTGGATATTGCGAACCCCCAACACAATGAATAGAAAACCCACGGATGCCTTTGATTTCAATCCCTAAGAAGGATTAGATATCAGATTTGTCTTAGGTTGTTGATCTAAAGAATTAGGATAACAAACCCTAATTGCGAAACACTCCACAAAGAAGGTGATCGATCTTCTTTGAATGTTCCTAAAGCATGTATTCTATCAAGAACACAAAGATTTCAAGCAAAAGCTTCGGTTTTTCATTCAACAATAATCTGTCTTTACAAACAACCAAATAGGTTTATATAACCAAACAAAGGAAAACAAAACGTCAAAACAAGAATTCAATACGTCCTAAATGTTGGCTGGCGGCCAATCAAAGATGGCAGGCGGCCATGAGCATTCTGGAGCAAAATTGTAAAGTTGAAAAATTGGCCAGGGGAGTCATGGCCGGCGGCCATGGGATAATGGCTGGCGGCCATTCTTGTTTCTCTGCACAAATCAGCTTTCCTTGGCTCTATTTGATGATTACTTGAAAAATATTGAAGTATACTTGCTCCATCCTTGTTCCAAAGCCTTGATAACCTTGTGATTCATCCTTGGCATGCTTTAATAAGCCTTGGAAGTGATTATTGTAGGCTTGTTGAATCTTCTTAGCTCTAGCTCTTGTGATTGGTCCTTGAGGAAAACTTATTGGACTTGAATTTCTTTGAGGTTCCATGGTTGCCACTTGGTCTTCATGTTGATTCGGATCTAAACTTTGGACCGTTGGCTCTTCTGTAAACACTTCTTATCCTTAATTTGATTTATCAAATGCTGTTGATATTTTTCGAGAGATAATCTCGTTCTTCTTGTTTTCTTCGGTTCCATATTTGAATTTGAATTCTTGATATGCTGAAGTAAGATAAGATCAGCTTGAATTTCGTGATTTCAGATAATTCACTTGTTTTCTGTTTGAAAGCTTCTGATAAAGTTGATCTTGAAGATAAATCTGGAGAACTGTTGTTGATTGCTGATATCACGGTCTTCAACGTGATCTTTGTGTGTTATCTTCTTAAAGATAACATTGTTCTTATTTTGATTTTCTTAAAAATATCCAACTCTACTTTGTTTTTATCTTGAGAAAAATCAGAAAACCTAACTGTTCTAACTTCAAATCGTTCCATCGTTAATCAACTGTAGCTTCTGTTCTTTATTTCCACAAAACTTCTTTGAAATAAATAATCAATCCGAAAATTTATTTAATCCCCTAGGATAATCCAACTTTAGTGGAACTAATAAGTATACTGCCCGAATATACTTATTATCTCGGAGCTAGGTCTTCAAAACTATTGATCTTTTTCATAAATAAACGTAGATCTTGTTTGAGAAGATGAACAGTAACCATCTTTAACTCAGAATTACTGCTGAAGTTTCTTGAAAAAGTTTCATAAAAACTTTTGTGTTTCTGGAAACTAACTTCAATTCAGAATGGTTGCTTTGAGTTTCTCCTAAAGGTTCTGTGAAAGGTTCTGTGTTTCTGGGATTGTTTTATACTTTAAGTATCCTTCTGAAAAACATTCTGTGTACCTTTTTCTTTTTTAAACATCATCCAAAATCTTCATATCGTATAACAACTCTTGTCTAACTTATCTAAAAACTTGTTTATATTTAAGACTTAATATCATTCAACCTTATATATTTGTTCAACAACTTTACCAATATTCTGTATAAAATTCTAAATATAATTCTGCACACTAAAAGAGTAGTTAGTTCATTGAGTATTTTGTTATCATCAAAAATTTAGATATTTAGAGAATCAACACGTCTTTTCATATCCGCCCAACTCTTTTGCCTATCTTGTGCCTCCTTCATCTTTTGTTGGATGATCCTCACCTTGTCGGCCGCATCTTGTATCAAGTCAGGTCCGATGCTTAACTTTTCTACATCGTCCCAAAACAAAGGTGATTGACATCTTCTTCTATACAACGCTTCATAGGGTGGCATCTGGATCGTGGAATGGTAGCTGTTATTATAGCAAACTCTACCAAAGGTAGGTGTGCGTCCTAACTACCTTTAAACTCTATTACGCAGGCTCATAGCATATCTTCTAACATTTGTATTGTCCTCTCCGATTGACCATCCGTCTGAGGGTGATAGGCCGTACTGAAATGCAGCTTAGTTGCAATACATTTCTGCAAACTCATCCAAAATTTAGATACAAACCTTGGGTCTAACCATCTCCATTGACTCTCCCTGGACAGTAGTTGATTCCAAGGTCGTAAGCCTTGATGAGCTCTAACCATCTCCGTTGCCGCATATTCAGCTCCTTTTGTGTAAAAAGATACTTGAGGCTCTTATGGTCGGTGTAGATCTTGCACCTTTGTCCATACAAGTAATGCCTCCACAACTTTAGTGCAAACACAACGGCGGCTAACTCCAGGTCATGGGTGGGATAGTTTTGTTCATGGGGTCGGAGCTGTCGGGATGCATAAGCAATTACCTTTCCGTCTTGCATCAACACACATGCAAGACCATTCCTTGACGCATCGCTATGCACTGTATAGGACTTCTCGGGGTCTGGTAGAATTAAAATCGGGGCAAAGACAAGTCTTTTCTTTAGTTCCTGGAAACTTTGCTCCCTCTTGTCTGTCCAGATGAACTTCTCCTCCTTTTGGGTTAACTGCGTGAGGGGTTTGGCGATGGTTGAAAAATTCTTTACAAACTTCCTATAATATCCAGCCAAACCGAGAAAACTTCTCACCTCAGTCACAATTTTAGGTTGTTTCCACTCCATCACTGCCTTAATCTTCTCAAGGTCTATCGATATTCTTTCTCCAGATATCACATGTCCTAGAAAGATATTCGATCCAACCAAAAGTCACACTTAAATAGCTTGGCATACAACTTATGCTCACGCAAGGTCTGTAATGCCATTCTTAAGTGTTCCTCATGTTGCTCTTGTATCTTTGAGTAGATCAGAATATCGTCGATGAAGACTATCACGTACTTATCCAACAGGGGCTTATATACTCTATTCATGAGATCCATGAAAGCTGCTAGTGCATTGGTTAATCTAAAAGGCATTACTAGAAACTCATAGTGATTATAGCGAGTTCTGAAAGCTGTCTTTGGAACATCCTCAGGTTTAATCCTCAACTGGTGGTATCCTGACCGTAGATCGATCCTTGAAAAGACACTTGCTCCTTGAAGCTGATCAAAAAGGTCATCTATCCTTGGGAGTGGATACTTGTTCTTGATGGTAACCTTATTAAGCTCCCGGTAGTCGATGCATAAACGCATGGAACCATCCTTCTTCTTTACGAACAACACTGGTGCTCCCCAAGGTGATACACTTGGTCGGATAAAACCTTGATCTAACAAGTCTTGTAGTTGCGTCTTTAACTCCTTCAGCTCTACTGGTGCCATTCGATAGGGTGCCTTTGATATCGGCTCCGTATTGACTAATAGATCAATTTCGAAATCTATCTCTCTCTTGGGTGGCAATCCGGGCAATCCGTCCGGAAATACGTCTGGGAATTTGTTAACCACGAGTATGGATCCAAGCTCAGGCTTTTCTTCTTCTTCTTCTTCATCCAGGTTACTAAGGTTAATTTCATCCTCATCCACCAACTCGAATGAGTTTAACTTCATCGTGGACTCTCCTTTAAACACTACTTCACATCCACTTTGGTCTTTAAACTTCACTTCCTTTTGTTTACAATCCACTAAGGCTTTGACAGATGTCAACCAACTCATACCCAAGATTAATTTGTATTTGCTCGTTTCCAAGATTATTAGGTCACACTTAGAGTGACTTCCTTGTATCTCCATTGGGCATCCTTTAAGCATTTCCTTTGTCGTTACTATGCTTTCGGTGGGGGTTTTAACTCGAAAACCAGTAGCAATAGTATCTATGGGTAACCCAATTCGCTTGGCCAGGCTAACGGTGATAAAGGAATGGGTAGCTCCCGTATCGAACAAAGCATAAGAGGGTTGACTAGCTACGAGTACATGTCCTGCACTCAAATTTTATACTAATTACAAGACTGGTATACTTAAGCTAATCGCGGGTATAAAACTTTATACTTGTACCATAGGAATTGAACGCAGGAAACTTAATGAATTATATCAAAGAAAAGGGTTTCGATTCTGACCTGTCACCAATCCAAAATCTGAGCAATAATCTCCATCTACGGCTGCTAGCTCCGCTCCTTCGTCATCAGACTCCTCACATACCCATTGTCCTTCCAGGTGGTATATCCTCATTCCGTGGACGGCTGCTCTAGATCGGCTTGGGTTGCTTCCCTCGCTTCCGTTCTTCGCCGATGCCACTCCTCCCACTGACCCAAATGGTCTAGCTGGGCCATTCTTTCTTTGTGGACATTCATTGGCGAAGTGCCCGGTTTGCTTGCAAACGAAGCAAACAGTAGAAGCCTTCTTTGGGCAATCACCTATCTTGTGGCTGGGGTCTCCACAAAAGTAGCACTTGTGTTGCAACAGCGGACACCTCTTTGGATAGTACTCTTCCTTGCATTTCCAGCAGGTCACCTTGACCTTGGATGCTTCCTTATTACTCACAGCACTTCCTCGGAAGCTATTAAAGGGCTTGAACCTTTTACTCTAGAAACTTGCATTATAGCTATCCTTAGCTCTCCTTCCGAACACGAAGGTCTTCTTCTCAGGGGCTTTGTTCTTCCTTTTCTTTGCTCCCTTAATGATACGAGCCCTTTCTACCAACTCTCGGAGGGTCCTCAGATCTAACTCCTCCAGACGCATCCTTAAATCTTCATCCAGGCTACTCAGAAAATACTTGCCTCTTCAGCTCCTCGCTATGCTTGAAGGACTCAGGCATGTATTGAAGCAGTCGGCTAAACTCCGTCTCGTACTGCTCTATTGTCCTTCCCTTCTGGGATATATGGAGAAAGTCTCCACTATACTTAAGCTCCCAGGGAAATAGTTGTCCAAAAACTCTCTACGAAAAGCGGCCCAGGTCACGGTGGCAACAATTCCCTGCTTTTCGACTCCCACCATATTCTGGCATTGAATCGTAACATGTATGTGCCATAATCTAGGCGTAGATGATGGGGAACTTCGTAGGCGGCGAACGGCCTTTCAATCTGGGCTAGCCACTCTTCAGCTTCGTCTGGATTTCCAAAATTTTCGTAAAAATATCTGTTGCTTTTTATGAAGTCCGGCTAGGAACTTCTGTAAGGTCGGGGCGGTGGTGGTGCTGGTAAAGGGATAGTATGTAACTTAGCTTCTGGGGCTGCAAGTGCTTCAACGGTTGCTTCTGGTGCATTTGCAACAGGCGGTGGCATATTTTGTGCATTTTGCATGAAATTATTGACCAACCCTGCTTAGTTGGTTGATGGCAGCCCACACGTCTCCTTGTTGATTCGGTGGGGGATTTGGTGCTTGTTGTCCTGTCGGAGGATTCTCCAGTTCTGCTGGTATATTATTAGAAGCGCGACGGAAATCCTTTCTCCATGGGTCGTGCCATTCGTTTCCTCCGGTCCTTCTTCTTCCTCCGGTGCTATTGCCATTGTGGGGGTCTGGGATCTGCTTCTCAGGAATCTATTTGGATCAAAAGCACTATCTCTTCTTCTCTCCCCTTCGGAGTCAGAGATCATTACTGGGTTATTCCTTGCAATGGTCTCCATGGATGCATCTTGGCTCAGCCTTCGGGAAGGTGCTTGACTGGGGATCAAAGGGCTGTCTTCCCAGAGGGATGCTGACTGGGTCTCCTCAGGCTCCGAGTCTTCATTCTGATCTCCTTCCATGCTACCATTTGTCTCTCCATTCCCCTCGTTTGCTTGGGCCTCCTCCATGATGAAGTCCTCATCTGGGATAACGTCTAGCTGCATTCCGACGGAGTTGGGCTGAGTATTGCACTCTAATGGTGTAGGGACAATCCGTCGGTAAGCGGCATACCAATAAAATCGCTCTTCAGCATCTACCTTTAGCCAATCCGCACGATCCATTAACTCATCATGTGCGTAGATGTATAGAGGTCCTAGCTTATTCCAAGTCCAGAAGTTTGGTTCCTGTCGTCCATCTTCCGCTTTCATGATGAAGGTCATTTGCTGCAGCATGGTCTCCTGGTACATAAAAACCATCATTCTTTCGACCACATAAATAACTTCTGCGTCACTCCATCTCCGATTGCTTATAGTGTCAAATCTTAGCTCATTGGGCAAGTTCCTCCATAGGAATGTCTCAGTCCTTTCTTCCATAACTTGAACATTTCGCAGGCGGTCCTGAGCCTTCTGACTAATGCAAACTCCTCACACAGGACCCTTAGTCTAAGATGGTAGTTCACGAAGGTCTCATCATGGTCTTTAAGGAATTGTCGGGATTTTTTTTCTTTGACCTCAGGGAAAGTCAACTATCAAGTAAGACAAAAGGGGATCAGATCTTAAGCTAGAGTTTCTATCTTGTTTCTATCTATCTTTAAGGTCATTCTACTATCTTATGTCTAAAACTTGCGCTCTGATACCAACTTAAATTGTCACGCTTCAGAGGATACCCTAAACGTGGCAGCCTACCGCATATAATATTAAAGCTAATGAATGACAATCCGTAGTCACTCAGGAGCTTTGATATCATATGCAAGGCGTGCTTCCAACATAGTAGGAGACTCACAGGGGTATTACATTTAAATAGATAGCAAAAGCAAGTATGAACTTAAATACACATAAGGTCTTCATTTAATAACAAGTTCGTACATCATCTTAGGGGCATTCCCCCGCCTTTAAGTCTTTGATCAACTATACTAATAACAAAATAACCATAACTACCACATAAGTCTACTATAGAGATTTTTCCTAGAAGTCTATGTTCAAAACTAAAAATACATAAATTTCTTTCAAAAACTCCTAGTAGCATAAGCTCATACCTGGCACACTGGGCTCCTCGGGGCCAACCATAGATAATCATACTATAATAGAAAACTATAAGGGTATAAGCAAATCTAGCTTAGTGAGATAATTCCTAACTATATAACATTTCCATATGACAACCATGTTATTTAATTCAAGCATATGAAATGCACCAATCACATGATCAACCAAATACATAAGATTAACCGGAAATCAAGTGCAGCATGGATTTAACGACCTATATGACAAGGGTTGGGTGGTTACAGGCCCATATGACCATCAACATTTGCAGATTTACCGGCTCCTGCTTACCCTGTAGACTTCCTGTCTCCTATTGGCCCATGTATACTTACCGGCTCCTACTAGCCACCACTACCACTTTCTCGTTTCCCCACATGAAGAATAGTAGTGAAATAAATGTGACTCACAAGTATGATATGCATGAATAATTTTAATTAAGCATTTAATCATGTAAGTTGAATTCATGTTAAAGGTGATCAATCAAAACTTCATCATATCAATACAAGAATCACGCTTTTACTTAACATATCGTCTTTTCGATATACTTAATTTTCATTCAACAATTATTTCATAACAATTGTTCATTTATCTTTTCCTAAATTTCTAGTGCCACTAATTACAAACACAAACAAGGAAATATAACTTAGGAAAAGAATTAACTCACTCTATAATCGGTAGGTCTAATCGAAATAGTCCTCTGGATAGACGATCTCGGGTCCCTCGTTACCTAAACAAGATGAAATACCCAAAATGAGTCTTTCATAAAACTTCTATTCTTGAAGATCTTAAACTTCTCTTAAAATCGCGGTAAAATCGTATAAGGGGAAATTCCAACTTAAAATGGCCATAACTTGCTCATTTTAACTCGGAATTTCGCATATAATATACCGTTTTCTACCTACTCGAAAAGATCTACGCATTTCTAAGCTTATTTTCATAAAACTAGGTCGTTTGGGTTCCAAAAAGACAGCGACCAGATTTGCCACGAATTTGCAAACTTGTTTTCCTTCTTGTAAACAAAGCTCATTTGAAAAGATAAATATTTCAAGTATTTTGTAAACTTTTGAAAGGGATATACATATATGTAATGACTCATAACCAATGTATGAAGTAAATGAAGTTGTCTCAACTTATGAAAAGTAAGGTTTTAAAAGACTTTGGACTTTGAGATTTGTTGGGATGTACATTTTATTTTGGAAAGATCTTGAGTTATTTGAATGAATATTCTTTTTCTAAAATTAATTTCTTGCAACTACCTTAATTTCCTAAGGAGTGGTTTTATTTTCTAAACTTAGATTCTAATAACTTTTAAGAGTAATAGAATGATATTTTTGTTCTTGTAATGATTCAAAAGAATTTCTAACACTTGATGAAATGTAAGTTTTTATAAAACTTTTTGTTTATTTAAGAAAAATCATTTCTAAGCATGTTCATGGGTTCTTTAAGAAATCTATTTTCTACATTTATTTAAAAAGAACCTTTAGTTTTTTTTTAAAAAACACTACCTCATTTATTTTTGTTGAGACAAGAACATTATGTTTATGCATGAATATGAATCATAAACTATAGAAATATAAAGGAACATAATAACTTGAAAGATTAAGCAAATAAGAAAGTAAATCAAGTATTGGGACCTTAGCTTCATCAAGGTACCCCGGGACTAAGAAAAGACTAGTCCCGAAAAGAAAAGAAAATGAATTATTTTGACTTGATGAAGACAAGTCTAAGAGTAGAATGACTAATCTTAAAAACAACTTGAAATAAATAAATTGCAATGAAGTAAATAAATTATATGAAAGGTAAATAAATTGCAAGACAATGAGCCTATATGCTCTAGATAATATATATAGCTATATAGATATATTAGATAGTTATGAACGTAAAGGAATTGTGATTATGAACAAAAACAAAGTATGAACTTATTGTTGCTTTCTTAACCTTCATGGTTTTAGAAAACACACACTAAGTTCATACTAAGTAGATGAACATAGGAATTTCTTGAAGAAAGCTTACCTAAAAGAAGAAACTAAAGAGAGCTTTCTTGTAAGACTTCTTGGAGAGAATTCTTGAGAGATTATGAGAGAGATTTTGGTATAGTAACTTCAGTGTAGAAGTGGTGTGAAAGAAGTGAAGGTATGAGGGGGTATTTATAGGAAAATGTAGGAGATAATTTGTGTTAATTAAATAAGTAAAAATAAAACAAATTGGAAGAGATGGGAGAGGGGCCGGCGTAATTTCTTATGCATGGGGAAGACAAAAATTTATTTTTTTGTTATTTTGTTAATTAAAAGTAAGAAATGAAAGATGTGAAATTGTATTGGAAATGAAAATGTGTAAGAAATAGGTGTATGGTTTGTAAGAGTAGGTTGTAAGAAAAAGTAGAGATAGGTGAATAGTGTAGAATAGTAAAAAATAGTAATGTAAAATTAGACATGATAATTTAATACCGATAATAAGAAAATACGCGTATAAATGCGATATCTGATATTTTTAGCTACCGAAAAATTACGAAATTGATATTTTTGGAAATCTTATATTTTTACGAGTCTAACGGAATATTCGAATATTTTTCCTATTCCGAACTCCCGGACACGTTTTTCAAGAGTCGTGTCCGATCGGGCTCAAAGGACTCGAATTTCTTCAATCTGATATTTTTATATAACCTATAGCTATTACGAACTATTATGGCTAACTTTTCCAACTTCGTTTTCTAGGGCTTGTGAAAACGGCAGTGCCGGAGTTAAGCGATTACGGTAAACTGGGGTTTTGATTGACTTAAGATTCTGGTTAACTTCTGATTAGGGTTTAGGTCTTTAATTCGATCACAAAACTTCGGGGGTTTACAGCTATGTTTTCATTACTTGTGTATTGGTCCTTTGGCTTATATTTTATTAATTTTAGATAGTGATGACAACGATGAGTTTTATGCGAGTATAAGCTATGGTGCAAACTTTGAGGACTTCCTAGATGATTTGGAGGATTAGATGTTGACCATGGACCTTGATGGATTTCCTTTTGTAATAGACTAGCTTAATAGAGCTTTGGATATATGTAATAGATGTTATAGCTTTGTCTATCTTTTATGCCGTTTGTATAAGGCTTGTTATTAGCCTTTGTTTGTAATACCTATACTTAACTATGTATGTTTTAAGTTTATATCTTTTATGAAATGTAATGATGAAGATGTTATGTTTTTCTTAAAAGTTTTAAAAGCTAATAGTTTTCAAATTTGTTCTTTTGAAGATTTAGACAAACAATTATTCAAACACTTCTTTAAGGACAACCTTACATATAATACTACAGGTTATATATGTGGTTGGAGATCTAGATTCACCTATTTTAAATATAAGGGTGAGTTCGAGTCTTTACAAGAGGTAAGTAAATCTACCTCATACACTCTTATAGTTCTCTGCTTCCCATGATTGTTAACCCACTAGTAATCATTTCTTGTCACATCTTCAAATAACTTGGGGGATTCTTTTAGGGTCTTTCAGTTGAGAGTACTACCAAGTGATGCATCAACTAGCTGGCGAGTTATTGGATTCAAACCATAATAGAATGTCTGCACTTGCAGTCATGATGGAAGTTGATGATGTGGGCATCTTCTGAGCAGCTGTCTCCATCGTTTCTAAGCATAAAAAAGAGTTTCTAAATCATTTTGAGAGAAATATGAGATGTCATTTCAGAGCTTAGCAATCTTGCAAGGTGGAATGTAGTTATCCAAGAACTATTTTACAGTTTCATCCCATGTAGTAAGTGCTCCTAGTCCCAATGGTGTCAACCAAATTTTTACTTTCCCTCTTAAAGAGAAAGGGAATAATCTAGTGCGAATGGCATCATCATCGGCCCATTCATCTTGTAAGCTTCGCATATTTCCAAAAATGTTTGGATGTGACAATAGAGGTCTTTGTTTGGTAGACCATCAAATTGATAGTACTACAGTTAAAGCCGAAGCATAGTCCCCTTAATTTCAAAATTGTTTGCTCCAATTGGAGGCTTTACAATGGTAGGCCTAGTACCCTTAAGCGAAGGTCATGCATAATCCATATTTGTCCTTCCTACAATTGGATCGGCTATATTGAATCTTTGCTCTTGTTCTTCTTCTATTGATTCTGAATTGACACTCTTCTCCTCAAAATCCTCTTCTTTCAACTCTTCTTCAGTCTTTGGATCCAGTGGTTCGTTTTCAATACCCAACTGCCTAGATGTACTAGCGATTATGTTTCTTAATCTCCTGTGAAATGTCTTATGAATCTCAGGATCTAGATCAAGATTTTTCAATGAAGAACTTCTGGTCATACATAGCAAGAGATAACAAGTGGATTAGATTTGTATAATATAATATGGGGGAGAAAGAGATAAATTTACAAAACAAAATAAATGACTAAAGTAATAATGATTAAGGCTTTTATACTATTATTAGATCCCCAGCAATGGCGCTAAAAACTGATATGTTTGCTTTTAAACTCTTTTCAGAAGTGTAAAAATTTATCAACCAGTGTACTTGATGCATATGTAGTAATAAAATTTCGATAAGTACAGAGTCGTGTCCATAGAAAATGAGGACTAGCTCTCAGCCATTTTAGTCCTATTCATAGCTAAGTGAATTGATAATTTGAGTTTCGATATCTACAAAGAAAAATAAAAAAATTGAAATAAAACTAATCTACAAAAATTGGGATTTCCAACACCAAACATTAGATTCGTTTTAGAGTCAAATGATCAAAAAATTAATTTATGTATATTGTTAACTAAAATATGCTTGCAATTCCAAATTGATAATGGGTTTAATGTTTTCAAACAATCAAGCACCAACCAAAAACTTCTTTTCTCAAAACGAGTAATTTCCCTAAATTACCCAATTAATTTATCCTATTTCTAGAAGATTGATTAATTGACTAATCTCCTAATTTCCGAAACCCTAATTGAATTAAGACCTATCATTGTATGATTTTTAATCCAAATTAGCTAATCACAAATTTCATTAGAAAAGAAATTTCCAATTACAATCCTAATCTAACATGCACTTCAAGATCAACCCAAAATACATGCTCGATGAATTAGCATCAACAACTTGAAAAACAAGCATCAATTCAATCAATGACAGTGAACATTAACTAGGTTAACCAAAACATCATCTCAAAACCTTGATATATGCATAAGGAAAAAGTTTTAAACAACATCCATGATGTGAAATTAAAGAAAAAGGAATGAAATCACCTTGAATAGGGATCTCATTCCTAAATCCATGTACAAATGATGTTCTCTGCTTAATCCTAATGTGGAATCCTCAAGAAAATTAAAAGAAAAAGCTAAAGGAAAAGAAGAACTAAAGAAATATAAAGGAGAAAACTACTATGTCTTCTCTTTCTTCTTCTCATCATGTCTTCTATTATTTTGTTCTATTCTCCTCTTTTCGTAATTAGCTTATTATTCATGCGTTTAAGTGGACAATAAATCATAGTCAATTTGGATGGACTCTTGACATTAGGTTAAATAATTTCCAAAATGTGGTCTTCATGTTGAGGCCAATTGATGTGTGTGACCATCAATGTAAATTCCCTAAATTCAAACAAATATAATGAAAGCCTAAAACTTAGTTTCCATTTTCATATCAACCTTAATTCGTATGTATATTTTATAAAACCATGTAGTTTAGCTATTAAAACTATAAATATACACATTGGTATAATAAGAAGTTGGGTAAAAATATATGAAATTATAATTTATCAATTGCCCCCAAATTTATTTTTCTTGTCCTCAAGCTAAAAAAATATTATCATGAAAGGCAAAGGACATTTTATTATACTCAAAAAGCTATATTCACATACATGATCTATACAAACTTGACTTTGACAAATGAAGCACTTTTGCATCCATCATAATCAAATAGTAATCAAAGTCCTAGCAACCATACTACACAAAAGTATATGCCCAATCTTTTATAACATGCTCTAATAACACTAATATATGACTAAAATAACTAATCTAAGCTCTGCAATATTTCATACAGTTTAAATAGAAGTTTGTTATCCTTGAATTGAGTTTAACATTAATCCACTCAAGAAAAGTCATATACACTTTAATAATTTGAACTAATATGTATGCACTTCATATCCCGTCTTATCAAACATTCAAACCAAGGACTTATGCATATTTCATCTACTCAATATCAATAATCTCTCTACATAAAGGAGGACTATTTTAATTTTTTTTGCAAAGCTTCAAAGGTAGAGGCTTTTGCTTCTATCTTTTCTTTTTCCTTTAGAGGGGTTTTGCCCTATCTTTGGGCTTTGAATATTCTTTTTCAATTTTTTTTCTACTTTTAACCCCTAACTTTATTTTTAGGAAAGAAAATGAAGAAAAAGTTTCATTTGACACAAGTAAGAGAGTTTTTCAATGCTTTTCAAAAACTTCTTAGGAATGAGCATACGCTAAAGTGAATCTTAAAAATGCACATGACTAGCCTTTTATGAACAACATTACCCCAATCCAAAGCCTTTTGACCTTAAGTTTAAAAAGTAGAAAACATTGCTGATGTGATCCTAGAAGAATCAAACTTAAAAAAGACCAAGTACAAGGACAATAAGCTATTTCAAGGAATTAGAGGCTCAATGACTAGAGCTCCAATGATTAAATATGGGCTAAGCGAGCTAAAGGAGCCTATAAAGTAATTTGGGATACAAAGGATTGAAGAGTTGGAGCTACAGAGGCCTATACGCCAGCCCAACACCATCGGCCTTCCACTGGCGTTCAACATTGTTTAGTTTTGTAATTTTATTTGAAAGCTGCTAGCCTTCAATGATAAATATGCTGGCCTTCATTATGTTTTTTTGTCCTTTTGGATTTCTTTTTATGTCTTTTCATGTGTCCTTGTTTAATTGTTAAGTTTGTCTTTACATATTCCTAAGTTATTAATTGGTTATTTATTGTCAAGTTTATCTTTATGTATCCCTAAGAGTTATTAATAGGTTATTTTCCTTATTTATTGTAGCTTATTTTTTAGGCTAATTGAAACCTATATAAACCTATGGGATGTAACATATAGGAGACATCTTATGTTAATGAAAATTTGACAGATCTTTCTCTTTGAATTCTTAAGTGAATTCGTTTTGAACTTATCAAGAGTTTCCCGTGGCGTTCACCCCTCTTTGACTTATCAATCAAATTTCCACCTTCGATTGTGGCATCTTCAATTATACCAAGGTTCCTGCTTTGTTATAAGCAGCGAGTCGTGATCTCCATCAGAGTTCTTAGACGATCCTTGGGTTCAATCCTGATTATGATAGTGGGTCTCATCATGGGTTTGCGAGGTTTCTATCACTTGCACTTCAAAGATTCCATCATTTTAATCAAATAAAGTGATAAAAGTTCACCAAAAAGTCAAAAAAAAAAATTTTGTAAAATAAAAAAATAATTAGTGCAAAGTTACTAGTTGATGCAAGAAGAAATATAATTTGCCGATTATATAGATCATGAAATTCTGATTATGCCCAACACATAGACATGCCAACAGTCAATAGAAATTAATAATCTATAGAAAGAAAATCCATCCCCTGCTTTATTTAGCACAAATGATCTCTATCCGTGCCCTTTAGCTCTTAATCATCCATTTAGTTGCACAACACATTCTTTAAAGCTCAAGCTAGATGGTTATCCACTAAAAATGCATGCTCAAAGCTCCAATCTTATAATTCCTACACAGAGAAGGATAAAATGCATCACATTAGTAGGTAGAGAACAACACAGACTAAAAGAAAATATTTACAAAAGATCAAAGGATATGCACAAAGCAAAATTATTAGTGGGTTGCCTCCTACCAGCGCTTGTTTTATAGTCTTAGCCTAACTTTCCAACTTTCTTCCTCAAGGTGGATCAAATTGACTAGTCTCTTTGCCATCATCTTCCCTTTTCTTATAAACTACTAGTCTTGAAATTTCAAGTGTTGTGTCCGCTTTGGTGGATTTAGAGTCCTTTTTCCAACGCTTCATGATATTCATATACAATTCTCTATCTCCAACCCTTAACATCATTTTACTATTCTTTACATCAATCACGACTCCAGCAGTGGCATGAATGGGCACCCAAGGATGATAGGAATCTTAGAATCTTCTTTGATATCCAACACCAAAAAGCCTACAGGAAATATAAACTTATCCACTTTCAATAGCACATCCTCAAACACTCCTTTAGGTTTCCTAAGAGAAAGTCAATTGAATTGTCATCTTGGTTTTTTGAATTACATCCCCTAATCCTAACTTCTTGACTAAAGAGAATGGTATCAAATTGATACTTATACCTAAGTCACAAAAGGCATTCTTGAACCGACTATCTTTTACTATGCAATCCAAAGTGAACTTTCTTGGATCATTTAATTTAAGAGGAAGTGCATCCTTAATACTTTGTGCACGTTGAGATAACATGACTATCTCTCTCCCATCCATTTTCTTTTCTTACTCATTACTTCATTCAAGAAGCGTTTGTATTGAGGTGATTGCTCTAAGATATCAGCTAAGGGAATGTTGACCTCCAGCTTCTTATACACCTCTAGGAATTTCTCATATTCTTCATCTTCTTTCCTTTTTCTTAATTGTCTTAGAAAAAGAATTAGTGGTTCATATGGCTTGATAGTACACTCAGTGACTAAAAGAGTGTGCTCTTATTGTACCACCTCTTCCATTTGATTTGGTATAGAAGCTTGGATATTTTCTTTCTCAGCCGACTTGCTTGACTTGATATTGACCTCATTTATTGGTTCAACTGGAGCCGAAGCCTTTACCACAACACCTTCAATTTGTCTCCTTAATTTCTTAAAGCCTTCATTAGTCAGTTAGCAAGCTTCTCAATAGTTGCTTCTTATGCTAGTCATTCTTCTTTCACTCTTACCTTATTGGCCACTGGAGAAGTGCTTTCCCATTCTTCCTTACTAGACACATCAACTTCTTCTTTTTCTTCTACATGTCTTGGAGTATCGGTTAGGGTTCTTTCTTTACCCTCTTCATTGTAACTCTCTTCTTCTCTATTCATATTAGCAATATGGAACATGCTTGCCACAAATTTTGTTACATGTGCTAGTTGAGCCTCCAATCTCTCTATGACAGCTTGTTGCTGCTCAAACTTCTCCTCCCATTTCTACTCTAAACCCCTCAAAATCTCTTCAACGTTCTTCTCTTTTTCTGTCGATTTGCAGAAGGACTAGTAGCTTCTCTTGGAGCTTTGCTATGGTGAGGCCATTCTTGAGTTTGAGGTATTTGGATTCATTTCTGGTTTACCTCTTGGACATTGAGAGGCCTCATGTGGCCCATTAGATCAATAACAAACTACTGGAGGGGGAAAATGTGGATCGGTATATGGACTTCCTACTAAATCTTCAATCATCCTAAACACCATTTTCAAGGGCATTCTTATCACCGACTTTCCGGCAATTATCTCTATCATCATCCTATCATAAGCCCTTATTCTATCAAGGAATGCTCTCAATTATGACCATGCGGGTGACCCATGATAAGGGCATCTTATCATCAAATTGTTGTACCTTCACCAAGCACTTGACAATGGCTCACCCTCCTACTGTTGAAATGTATATATCCTTCTTGAAGCTCCGCAGTACAACAATAAGGGAAGGTTGGTTGTAAACCCTTGAATTTTTTAGAGAATGGTTTTAGAATACCGAATTGAAACCCTAAAGATGACCCAAGTTGAAACCGAACATTAAATAATTTCGATCACGGGATTTCATAAGAGAATCTTCAAAAACAAAAAAAAAATAGAAAATTCAATAATCATTCTATTCAAAAAAATCGAGCATGAGAAGGTCCATCTATCCAATCCCTAATGAGAACCCTTCAATTTCTAGGGTAAAGTTGGATTAAACCCTAACCCTAGTCAAACTGGAGTTTCAAAAATTAACAAAGATCAAGATAAGCAAACAATTTCAACTTCGGCAAACCTGCGCTCTCAATCCCTAGAAAACGGAATTGAGTTAATGGCTTATAAGAGTTCATAATAATATAAGGAAGTATAAAAATATCAGATTCACCTATCTCTAGTGTCTTTCAGATCCGAAAGGGATCAGTTTTCGAAAATCGTACCCGGGAACACCGGACGGTAAAATATTCCAATAACACCAAAAGACTCGTAATTATGTAAGGATTTCAAAAATATTAGTTTCACAATTTTTTGGTAACTAAAAATATCATATATAGCTCATTTATACGTATTTTTATTACTACTGGTATTTTATTTGTCTAGTTTACTATTCATAATACTATTCTACTATTCATTACTATTTCACTATCTCTACTTTTCCTTACAATCTATTTCTTACTGTCTATACACCTATTTCTTATACTTTTATATTTCTAACACAACTTTATTCACATCATATCTTACACATTACTTCTTTTCATTACAAAAATACAAAATTTAATCAAAACACTCTCTCTCCTCCCCATGATGTCGTCGGCCCTCCCTCTCACTTTTCTCAATTTATTTTATTACATCTAATTTTCACTCAAAAATTCTATAAATACCCCATCCCTCCTTCATTCTTTCACAACTTCATTTTACATAACGAAACTCTACCAAAACCCCCTCTCAAATCCTCTCTCCAACAATCCCCTCTCAAAACACTCTCTACCATCTACTACTCTTCAAGAAAAATAACAAACATACTACTCATTCATCTTTTTTTCAAATCCTTCATTAGACCTTAGGTAAAATCCTACCTATATCTCTTTACCATGTCAAGCAACTTAGCATGACCATGGTGTGTGTTTCCTAAATAAATAATTGTTATGGAAGCAACACTACGTTCATGTTTTGTTCTTGTTCATGAAAAAATCTTATTTTACTATTATGTTGTTTTATTGTTATTGTTATGTTATTATGTTATTGTTATTATTCTAATCTAACTCCTATATGTTAGTAAATATATTTATGTATATATATTTCCTAGAGCATATGAGCTCACTAACATAACATTTATTTATTTATTCATGCCTTGCAATTTATTTATTTACTTGTTTCAAGCAATTTATTAATACTAGTCTTTCTAGTCTTAGACTTGTCCTTATCAAGTCAAAACGATTTTCTTTCTTTTTTTTGGGGGGGGACTAGTCTATTCTCAGTCCTGGGTTGCCTTGATGAAGCTAAGACTCCCAATACATTATCAGGATACCTTGATGAAGCTAAGGTTCTCAATGCTTGACTATATTATTATGTTTATTTGCTTATGAGTATTTCTTTCTATCTTATTATGTATTATTCTTACTTTTTCATTACTACATAATCATACCCATGCATGATTAGAATGTTGTTGTCTTAAATAAAAATAAAAATAGATTCTTTCTTAAACAAGGAAAAGTGAACTAGATTTCTCAACAAAGGATTTTTCAACAAGAAGTCTAAGTATTGTTTTTAATAAATTCTTTTCAAAAGCTTAAACAAGTAGATCGTAAGTTTTAAAGTATTAGTGCTAAAGATTTCTTCAAATGAAAGGAACTTATTTCTTTTATAAATCAAAACTAAATACTCCATAAAGATAGAATTTAATTCAACCATATCTTTTATAAAACTTAAATATGTTCACTATAGACTTTGAAAATCACATACTAAGAAAGTTTCTTCAAACTTAATTTTGACACTGTTACTCTATTTTCAAAATTAAGATGAAATTTTTGTTAAGTTCTAATATTGACAATTCTTTATTAGGAAAGCTTTTCTTATAAACTTATCTAAAAGAATTATTCCATTACTTGATATATATTAAGAATAAAATAAGTTTTTCAAATCAAGGTAAAATCAACTCACTATTTTAGAAACCAACTTAGAAAAATAAAATTTGCCAAGAAAGCAAAGTTTTAAAGGTAAACTTATCTTCTAAAGAAGAAAAAGAATATAAAAATGAGAGGAAAACATCCATTTAATACAACTCCAAATATTTTACCACACCAACAACTTAAGGAAAATTTTGAAAAGCCTATTTTTCAATCACTAGAAATAAAGTTGGTAGATAACTTAAAGAACCAAATTTTTGGGAATTAACTTACTTTTGAAAAGACAGGAAATGGAATTATAATAGGAAAAACACTCACTTATAATAACTCAAGAATTTTTAATTTCCTTCTAGCAATTTAAAAAGGAAAAATTTTCAAAGTTTCATATTTTAAAACTCTTAAAGACAAATTGTTTGTGAAATATCAATATTGAGACAACACTACAAAAATCATGCATACAATATAAGTATATATATATGTTCAAAAGATTTTTCAACTATACAAATATCTATATATTTTGCTTAAAGATTTTTTAGTGAAGAGAAGTTTGGAAAAATCATATTTTGTGGACTATGAAATTCGTAATTATTCTGTACCGTAGTAATTTGAAACCCAAATGACTTTTTATGACAAAAATAACCTTAGAATTGGATAGATCTTTTCGAATAGATACAAAACGGTATATAATATACGAAATTCCGAGTTAAAATGAGCTAGTTGTGGCCGTTTTAAGTTGGAATTTCCCCTTATCCGAATTTTGACACAAATGCTAGAATATAATTAGAAAGTTCAAGAAAAGATTCTACGAAATATTCATTTTGGGTATTTCTTTCGTTCAAGTAGCGAAGTTTGGGAATATCCATATTCGAAGGACCATTACGAGTAAAGTGTTTTTAGCAAGGATGGCCGGGTGAGTTTATTTCCTATCTTTTACATACTTGTTTGTACTTGTAGCTAGAGGCACTAGAAGTAGGAAAAGATAAAAATGAATTTTGTATGATAACATTAATTGAAAGAATACTAAGCATATCGGGACATGAATTGTTGTTAAATCAAATTGTGTTTTATTATTACCATGCTGGAATGTCTGCAATTCTATGATCGCTTTAAAGTACCTTAATTATATATTTCAAGTTATATATATTAATTGATTCGTGCATATCACGTAGTTAGTTTCATTTCATTAGCTACTATACTCGATGGGACAAGAGTATAGTAGTGAGGTTTGCAGGAGCCATAAGTTTACAAGATGGGCGAATAAGAGCCAGAAAGAACTATTTCAAGATAGGCAAGTAGGAGCCAGAAACAAACTAGATAAGTTGGATTTCAAAGATGGGTTTTAAAGAGCCTGAAACACCTAACCACCGAATGGAAGGGTAAATCCATTCAAAACATATGATTTCCGGTAAATTATATGTATTAATTGTCCGCTTGCTTAATATATTCATATGCTTATTTAATAACTTGTTTGAAAGTATTGATACGAATACGTTAATTCAGGAATATTCTCACTAAGCTAGTTATGCTTATACTCCGATAGACTTTTGTTATAACAGGACCAATATCTTTTATGCCCGAGGACTTCATATACTCGAGTGGGATTATGTTTTGGGGACATCCTTTGAAGTTCTTAGGCTAGATATCCTTTAATATCTTTTAGTTTAATATTGTTTCCTTGTGTAAAAGACTAAGCTGATATTATGATTGTTTGGAGATTCATAGGAGAAAGCCCCTAAGATGATAAAAGGACTATATTCTTATAATGTTGGAATTAGATGGTTATCTAGATTTCTTGTATACTGTATTTACTATCTCGAACTACACATCCCACCGGTGTCTCCCATTGTTGTGATAGACGCCTTACATATGGTGTTAAAGCTTTCGCATGACTTCGGGAAGTCACTCTTAAGTTTTAATACTGTATGTGGCGGACTGCCACGTCTAGGATACCCTTTGGGGCGTGACATTGGTGCTTATTGATCACCCATGTCTTGTCCTTAGCTCAAAAACTCGTTGGTAAACTAGGTGTATTCTAAAAACCTATAAGCACCTATAAAAAGAAAAAGGGATTAGATATGTACTGTCGAGCCTGGATTTTTCCACTATCTGGCTCATTTCTCCTAACCCGATTCACATTAAACTCGAACCCATTTAACATGAATCCTCGACTAGGGGTAAAAAGAAATTTTAATTTTTGAAAACTTTTTAGAGTCGCCACCCGATATAAATCGGGAAAAAATAAAAGCTAGGATCAATGGGTCGGTTGATCCTAACTTAGCTACTAGTCTGCGAAAATTTGATTTAAAAACCAAACTTTTAATACCAGATATCATGGATTCGGGGGCTAACCTATTAAAACCAAATGGTTACCACTTTCGGAATTTTAAATTTATAATCTATCCTTTATATGCTCAAAAATTCAAATAAAAATATTTACAAGTCACATTTTTTGTTTTTCTTTTTAGAATATCAACAAAACATCTTATATTTACAAAATATTTATTCACAATATTAAAAAAACAAAAACATTTTTTTATTTTTTAATGTCGCCCCGCAGGTGCCTACGTACTCGCTAATCGAGATCAGACAAAACGTAGTTCTTTTAAAAAAAGAACTTGATTTGTTGGTTCATTTTTATATTTTTGAACTATTCTCACTTTAAGTTCATTGAATTTTAAATTTTTGTGAAAACCATTTTTGATGATCCTATGATCTAATCAATTGATTTTCATTTCATGAAAACATATTTTTCTAAGTCCAAAAATCATTTTTTTTAATTAAAAATTTTGGTTTTGGAAAATCCAATTTTGTCATTTTTATTTATTTTTATCATTATTATTATTATTATTATTATTATTTTTTTTTTTAGATAATCATCACATAAATTCACAACATATTCAAAATATTTCACAATACATTAAAATTAGTTTCATGCATCAAATACGCATTTCTAAAAGCAATTTATGTATAAATACATATTAAAAATATTCAAAAATATCAAAAAAATAAATTTATATGAAAAATAATTATTTTGATTTTTCTGGATTTTTCTAAATTTTTCTGAATTTTTTATGAATTTTTCTGAATTTTTTACTATTTTCTGAAATTAATTATATAATAAATAATGCGGACTGACCTGGGCGTTGGATGGAGCGGATCAGATTTGGAGCATCGGTCGCGCTTGCTTGATCTGGATCGTCTGATCTGAAGACTTCCAATCTTGAGCGTTGATTTGCTTGATCAAATCTGAGCCGTCTGATCTGGATGATTGAATCTAGGCCGCTGATCTGCTTGATCAAATCTGGACCGTTGATCTGGATGATTGAATCTGGGCCGCTGATCTGCTTGATCAAATCTGGACCGTTGATCTGCTTGATTGAATCTGGGCCGTCCGATCTAGGCTGACCGTTGACCGATGACCGACGATCGTTGACCGATGTCCGGCCAGGTTGGGATTCGGATTTTCGGGTCGAACTCGGATATCCGTCGGGCGAGGAAGACGATCACGCAACTTTTCGAGCGCTCGTCGGCCGTCCCTGGTGGTTGTTGTCCTCCACAAGCTTGTCGACCCGACTTCTATGGTGGTGGCGCGTCTGTTGGTGGTGGTGGTTCTCACTCAGAACCACCAGAAGCGGCGGTTCGCGGCGGTGGGTATCGGCGGCCTCAATCGAAAATTTAAAAAAAAAATTGCAGAATTCAATTCGAGCAATTTGAACAAATCTAAGTATACTTGATCACTTTAAACAACTCCCCAAACCTATTTATCACTTCTAATTGGATCAAAAATGATCCAAAGCTCTCGAATTTGGAATTTTCTTCTTAAGAACCCTAAGCTTCGAAATTTTCGAATTCCTTCTTCTGATTGTGTTTATTGAAATTGAATTGTGCCTTTTGATCCTAGTATCCTCTATTTATAGATTGCAAGCTCAATTTTACGTTTCGTATTGCTTCAAACGAATCGATTTTTGCCTCTTCATTTGCACGAATTTAATCCAATAATTCGTGTTTAATTCGTTTTAAACCGATGAATTGATGATTGATCTTTCATATTCTTCATCAGATCATCCAATGTGGGTAGATGAATCGTCCAATTTCATCAATTCTCGTAAATCATTATTAATGGACAATTGAAGCTTCATAAATTGCATTTTTTTTTTCAATGAATTTTGTGACTTTTGGGTTATTTTTACACATGAATTGTGCACTGATCTTTCATATTCCATGTCTACTTTGCAATGGCATCATCAATTTCATCAATTAATGATGTTTTGTCAGTTAAAAATTGATGCAAAGTAAGGCAAAAAGTCACTTTGAGGAATAAGATGATAAAAAAAAACAAAAATTTGCCTTTGCTAGGTTTCGAACCTGGGTCCTTGAGCTTGGGTGTGTATTTGGGTCAATGTGTTTACTCAACAGGCCATTTGGCCTGTGCCTTGATCACTTAGCCAGCTTCATCAATACTTAAGGCTTTCAAATGATGAGTTTAATTGAACAAATAATTTTTGAAATTTGTTTAATCAGCTTTAAAACAATTTATAACTAGAATTTTGTCTATATCAAGCTCAAATAATAACTTCTATTTTTCTCTCATTTTTTTCTTTCATTTTTCTCTCATTCTTTTTTTTTTTATTAATTCTCTTTTTTGGCTTTTTTTTTCTTTATTTTTGTGATTTTTTCATTTTTTTGTGAGCTTAATATAATACTAATTCTAATTACAAATTAAAGCCTTTAAGTTGGGAAAAAATTGGGTGTCTACAGCTGCCCCTCTTTGTGGTGAAGTTTGAATAAAACTTTGCCACAAAGACAAAAGATAGCTAATTTTTGCCCTTTGACAGAATCTAGGTCGTCATTTTTGGACTTCTAGACAAATGGTATTGACTTGACAGGATGGACTTGGTCATTTGGGCTTGGTCACCATCTGGAATGGAAAGACTTTTGACCTTTGTCTTGATCACCATCTTGAGGGGATGGATTTTTGAATTCTGTCTTGATCACCATCTTGAGTGGATGGATTTCTGAATTCTGTCTTGATCACCATCTTGAGTGGATGGATTTCTGTATTTAGTCACCATCTTGAGTGGATGGATTTCTGAATTTTGTCACCATCTCGAAAGGATGGATTTTGAATTTGGTCACCATCTCGAAAGGATGGATTTTGAATTTGGTCACCATCTTGAAAGGATGGATTTTGAATTTGGTCACCATCTCGAAAGGATGGATTTTGAATTTGGTCACCATCTTGAAAGGATGGATTTTGTATTTGGTCACCATCTCGAAAGGATGGATTTTGTATTTGGTCAGTATTAGACTATCTATCGAGTCTAGACTGAGGGGTACTTGTGATTTTTCAGTCCACTGGGAGTTTTTTTATGACAATTTTGGTTCCATATCCAACATCGATGATAAAAAACATGCTTCAATTTTCTATCAAAATTAGTTATCCTTGCAGTAACATTTTCTTTTTAAAATAAGAACAATCAACAGACCAAACTGTATAAACGCATTCATTCAGCATTATAAGATGCTCAAACTTCTTTCTCTGATGATTCAAATGGTATTTGGTTGTAAAATTATTCGGAAGAATTTTGTGGGTCAGGCTTTGATCCGACTTCAGAAAATTTCAGGGATATCAACTTTGCTTATAATTAATTAAAATAAAATCAATTGATCATTTGAAATGACAAATTTTATTGATCAAGGATAATACAACTTTACAGCATCTGAGTTCACAGGATCCTTTAAATCGGGTCCATCCATTTGGGAAAGGATTAATGCTCCTCCCGACAAGACCTTCTTCACTATGTATGGTCCTTCATAATTTGGTGTGAACTTTTCCCTGGAATCTTGCACATTTGGCAGTACTTTTCTCAGAACCAAATCACCTTCTTGGAAATTTCTTGGCTTGACTTTCTTATTAAACGATCTAGCCATCTAAAAGATTTAACTGTTCAATCCTTTGTCTAACCCATTCAGCTTCTTCGAGCTCAGTTTCAGCCAATACTCGGAGTGAAGGAATCTCAACTTCTACTGGTAAAACGGCTTCAGTTCCATATACCAGGGAATAGGGCGTTGCCCCAGTTGACACTCTTACAGAAGTTCGATACGCCATCAATGCTAATGGGAGCATTTCATGCCAATCCTTGTATGCAATTGTCATCTTTTCAATGATTCTCTTGATGTTTTTGTTGGCGGCTTCTACTGCTCCATTCATCTGTGGGCGATATGGAGTGGAATTTCGGTGTTTAATCTTGAATTGCTGACATAAATCAGTCATTGCATTGTTGTTCAGATTTGTACCATTATCGGTAACGATACTTTCTGGAGTTCCATATCGAGCAATGATATCTCTTTTGATGAATCGCACCACAACGGCTTTTGTCACACTGGCGTATGAAGCGGCTTCAACCCACTTGGTAAAGTAATCGATTGCAACTAGTATGAATCGATGACCATTTGAAGCTTTTGGCGAAATTGGCCCAATTACATCTATTCCCCACATTGAGAAAGGCCACGGTGTCGACATTGACTGTAATTCCTTGGAGGAGCATTTATCTTGTTTGCGTAAATTTGACATAAATGACAAGATCTCACATGTTTGATACAGTCCGATTCCATGGTTAACCAGAAATATCCTAGCCTCATAATCTTTTTAGCTAGCATATATCCGTTCATATGAGGTCCACATACTCCCTCATGAACTTCTTCCATTAGTTTTTGAGCTTCTTTTTCATCTACACATCTCAACAGGGTTGTATCGAACGACCTTCTGTATAGGTATCTCCACTTAACAAGAAATGACTTGCCAGACGCCTCAATGATTTCTGATCCTTTTTTGTAGCACACTCAGGATAGCTACCTGTTTGCAAGAAATTTTGATATCTTGAAACCATGGTTCACTTGACTCAATCACAGCACAGAATGCGGGTTCACTTCTTATTCGGACTTAAAGGGTATTCTTGCTCCTTCAGTGAATTGGATTAAAGAGGCCAGAGTAGCCAATGCATCAGCAAATTGATTCTGAGTTCTCGGCACATAAGTGAAGGAAATTTCTTTGAATCTTCCTGCTAACTCAGCCAAGTGATTATGATAAGGAATCAACTTGGGATCCTTAGTTTTAAATCGCCTCGAGTTTGGAAAATGATAAGTGATGAATCTCCAAACACTTCGAGCTCCTCGATATTCATTTGAATTGCCATTTCTAATCCCATGATGCATGCCTCGTATTCCGCTACATTATTTGTGTAGGAAACATTAATCTGGCTGATGCCGGGAACTGTTCTTCTTTGGTGAGATGAGGACTGCCCTATTCCACACCCGTATACATTGGCTGCTCCATCGAAATACAACTTCCAACTGTTGCTTTCGGCTTCTGTTTCTGCTATCCTGATGCCTTCATCTGGAAACTGATCTTGTTCCTTTAATTCTTCATCATCAACTGGGCTTTCTGCAAGTTGATCAGCTAAAACTTGTCCTTTGACTGAACTTTGACTTACATAAGTGATATCAAATTCAGAAAGCAGCATCTGCCATTTCGAGATTCGACCAACCAAAGCCGGTTTGCTTGCCAAGTATCGCAATGGATCATGCTTCGTAATCAACTCGATCGAGTAGAAGAGCGTATACTGCCTAAGTCTGTGCATAACCCATACTAATGCACAGCAGGTCTTTTCTATCTCTGAATACTTTTGTTCTCCATTTGAGAATTTCTTGCTTAAATAATAAACAGCTCTTTCTTTTCCTTCCTCATCTTTTTGCCCGAGCACACAACCCATGGATTCAGGAAGAATCGTCAAATACAAGAACAACGGTTTCCCCGGTTTTGGAGTAACCAGTACTGGTGGATTCGTCAGATATTGCTTTATCCGATTAAAGGCTTTTTCACATTCGTCATTCCATTCAATTAGGGCATTCTTCTTCAGCAGTTTAAACAGCGGTTGGCACTTATCAGTCAACTGTGATATGAATCGAGCAATGTAATTCAATCTTCCCAAGAGGCCTCTGATTTCTTTTAATGTTTTTGGTGGAGGTAAATCCTGAATTGCCTTGACCTTATCAGGATCGATTTCTATCCCTTTTTGGCTAACCATGAATCCTAATAATTTTCCAGATGTCACTCCGAAAGTGCATTTTTCTGGATTCAATTTCAACTGAAACTTCCTTAATCTTTCAAAAAGCTTCCTTAAACACTACATGATCCTCTCCTTCCTTTGTCTTGGCGATCATGTCATCTACATATACTTCCACCTCTTTGTGCATCATATCATGAAGTATAGCAAGCATTGCTCGTTGATAAGTTGCCCCGGCATTCTTGAGACCAAAAGGCATGACTTTGTAACAAAAGGTTCCCCAGGCTGTAACGAATGTGGTTTTGACCTTATCTTCTTCGGCCATTAATATCTGATTATACCCTGAAAATCCATCCATGAATGAAAATAGATGATTTCCAGCGGTATTGTCCACTAAAACATCAATGTGAGGCAACGGGAAATTATCTTTCGGGGTTGCTTTGTTTAGATCTCTGAAATCCACACAGATTCTACTTTCCCGTTTTTCTTAAGTACTGGCACTATATTTGATACCCAATCCGAATAATCAGAAACCTCAATGAATCCTACTTCAAGCAACTTTTTTACTTCATCCTTGATTTGGAGGAGTAAATCTGGCCTAAATCGCCTTAATTTTTGCTTTTTAGGTTTAAAATCCTCCTTTGTTGGCAATTTGTGAACCACAATGGATGGGTCTAAACCGGGCATATCGCTATACGACCATGCAAAAACATCCAAGTATTCGGCTAGTAACTTGGTTAAATCTTGTGCCGTGCTCTCAGGCAATTTTCCCCCTATCCTCAGATTCCTAGGGTTTTCGCTTGTTCCCAAATTAATCACTTCAATGGTTTCGGGAATTTCAATCCTTCCTTGTTCAAAATTTTGCCAAATTTCTTGTGTTCTAAATTGATAATCAATATCATCTTCAACGTCTAACCCAGTAGAGTTAGAGGTGATATTGATATTTTCATTAATTATACGCGCGAGATATCCCTGAACTTCATCACAATTGTCGAATCTGGTTGAATATGAATGAGGAATGTATGAGAATATGTGAAAGCACAAACAGAAATAAATTTCATTAAACTGGGACGGTGTTTAAGTACACTTATTTGAGCATCACATAATACTGAAAAACACAAAACACAAGTCTAGTCTTAGATAAGTTCTTACTTAAAAGACTTAATACTAGCGCAAGGCACAGAGAACCAATTTCTCAAGATCATTTCTTTGGATGAAGCATCTTCTTTGATATCATCTGGCTGCTGGATATGATGTGGCTTTGGAAAGGAATGGCTGATGTGAGGGATTTTGATAATTGGATCATACTCCTTGTCGAGCTTCCTCCTTCTCATTTGGTTTTTCATTTCTGCCACTTCAGCACGAGTGGGGGAATAACCCAGTCCAAAGGTTCCCACCTGAGCTTCTTTTTCATCATTCATCATACAGACTTCGTCAAACATTTGGAGCCCGAAGTCTTCTTCTCCTTCTTTTCCAATGTAAGGGACAGCCGTTCTTTGTAAATGGCATAATCCTGTTCTCCCATAACAGTGATGAGTTGACCATTGGCTATGAACTTAACCTTCTGGTGCAGGCTTGATGGTATTGCCCTGGCAGCATGGATCCATGGTCTCCCAACAGCAGATTGAATGTTCTGGGGATATCAATTACTTGGAAAGGAATAATGAAAGTTTGAGGCCCGATGGTGACTTCTAACTCCACTTCACCTATTATATCCCTTTTTGACCCATCAAAAGCACGAACCACAGTAGAGCTTGGTTTGATTTGACGGTTCAATCCCCAATAGGCTCAAAGTGGCTAAGGGGCATACATTCAAAGAGGAACCGTTGTCAACTAATACTCGAGAGATGACCTTTCCACAGCTTTTGACTACAATGAAGAGGGCTTTGTTATGTTGACCCCTTCCTCTCCCAGTTCTTCAGATGAGAAACTGATTTGCTCATTTGCAAAGATTGAGTTGATTATATGCCCCAAGGCTTCTTCTGATACACCTCTGGAACTTTCACTTCTTCTAAGGCTTTGAAAAGAGCCTCACGGTGTACATTAGAGCTAATCAGCAGACTCATGAGCGATATTTGGGCAGGTGTTTTAGCCAACTGCTCGACAACTTTGTATTCACTTGCTTTCATCAGTTTTGCCAATGCTGACTTCTCTTCATCTTTCTTCCCTTCTTCATTTTGCTGCTGTGGCATATTCACAGTTGCATTCTTCCGGTCGACTCATAAACTCTTCCTGAGCGAGTAAGGCCACCAACCATGGCCATTGAAGCATGATTAACCGCTTTATAATCAAATGGAGCGGCTTTATAATCACTCACAGCAAGGGGTATCTGAAAGGTATAGCTCTTGGGCTTTGATGAAGTTGATCCATCTTCACTGCCTTTGCCTATCTCGATTTTGATGGATCTAGGTCCACCTCCGATCATGCACACAAGCTCTTCTGGATCCGGAATTTCAGCGGTAATCATATTGATAACCGGTCCATGGTTTGGCAATGGGTTAGTAGAGACATTTGGAGCTTCAATGAAATCCAACTGGATGACTTTTGCATCAATAAGATCTTGGATTTTATGCCTAAGCCTCCAGCAGCTGTCTGTTGAGTGCCCGATTTGCCCCATGTGATATTCACACTTCAGCTCAGGATTGTAATTTTTAGGCCTGTAGTCTTCTTAGGCACTTCGAGGTTGATCAGATTATCGGCCCTTAGTTTAGCTAATACTTGGCTAAGGGGAACCGGAATTCGAGTGAAGTTCCGCCTGTTGAACCTTGATTGTTGATTTGGGACTGCACTTTGTTGAGTCTGATTATTCTTGATTCTGATTTGTTGACAACACGAATGACTTAGTGGGGCCAGTTGCACCCGAAGTGTTGACCAGGCTGACGTTGAATCTTTCCTTTGTATGGGACATTTCTTGTGCAGTATATTTCTTTTTGTTGCAATTTTCCTGCTGAAATTGCATTCTCAATCCATCCAGCTATCACCACTTCTGAGAAACTTGCTGATGCATGCCCAACCAGATGGGAAAAGAAAGGTTCCTCTAATGTGTTGATAAAAGTGAAAGTGAGGTCCTTTTCAGGCATCGGGGTGGTGATCCTTGCAGCCAATGCTCTCCAGCGCTGAGCATACTCCTTGAAAGTCTCTTCTTTCTTCTTCTTCAGATTGCTTAAATCCCATACCGAGGGCGCCATCTCAATGTTAAACTTATACTGATTAAAAAATGCCCTAGCCAACTTGTCCCAAGTATCAATTTCCTGATGGTCTAATTGGGCGTACCAGGCCAAAGCAGCACCAGTAAGACTGTCCTGGAAGGTTTGCACCATCAGCTTGTCAAATTTAGCATATTGCCCCATTCGTCGTACATACAATCTGGTATGCATATTAGGACAACCTGTCCCGTCATATTTTTCAAATTCGGTGCCTTAAATTTCTCAGGGAAGGCACCTTCCTCATATTGAGGCAAATTCAGGATCGCGGTTTGATCAAAACCATCGAACGTCTTCATTTTCTCAAGCAGTTTTCTCTCCATCTCTTTAGCCTGAGCTTCCAGTTCTTCTTCAACTCAGCCGCATTAAACTCATTTGGTGACTCCTCTTGCTGAATAAGCTGTCCCTCAATTTCTTTTCCTTTCTGTGCCCTGAGGATTCTTCAGAAGTTGTGGGGTCTTAAGTTGTGCAAGACTTTGTGTTAAAGCCTGCATCTGTCAGCAATTCCAAGGAGGGTTTGTTCCATGGTGTTGAGTCTTTGCTCAGTGGTCTGGTCTGTGGGGTTGTTCCCGGTGTTAGACATCTTAGCTCGGGATCTGGTAACAATAGGGCTCCTAACCGGCTTGGGCGCTATCTTTCAAGTTTTTGACTTAAACTCGAATTTGCTAGACCTGGACATTTATTTTTTATTAATATACTTTAAAGAATGAATGAATTAATGTACACATGCCAGAATGTAGATATGCTATCACACAGATGCAAATGGGGATATTGACCAATGATTTTAAAAAAAAACATCCAATGGAATTGTATTAAAAGATAATGTTTGACATAACAGAAACTTCTAATGGTTTAGAAACCTTATTTCCTAGTGACTGAATCAAAACTACTTTCTAATGGTTTCAAAGAACCTTGATTCCTAAGGACTAAACCTAAACCAGTCTTCTTGTCTTAGTGGGGCAGACAATCTTGTCTTCCAGGGCTAGAATTTTCTTTCGAGCTGCCTTCAACTCGGCCTCTAAGAATGCAATTCTGCTTCCAGCACTTTGCAGGCGATCCACCATTTCCCTCTCTCTTTCTTGGAAATCTCGGTGACATACTTCCAGGCGAGCCGAAACAGCTTCCATGTAAGCAGTTGTTTCAGGGTCAGGTTCCGATGGTGCTGGTTGAAGGACATCGGGAGCTTCATATTGGATATCCTTATTTTCTTCATTTGGCTAGCCACATACCACCTGGTTGCTCTATACTTCTTGGTTTCCTTACTTTCTGGCTCGATTTCGAAAACTGGCTTCACCTCTCTATTTTCCCATATAGCTCGGATTTGATTCAGCTTGAATTCTTTAGCTGGTAGGATCTTGGTTGGATCCAGATAATCTAGAGTGACTCTCCAAATTAGGCTTGACAGTAATATCTTGCAGCATACCATACTGTCTGATAACACTTGAGGGTAATAACCAGTACAGCCGGTGAGTCCAATTAGGGGCACTGCCATGTATTCCTTGCAACTAGGATGGCACAGGGCTTTTGAACCAGCGAGCTTGCCACATCATGTCTTCAGGTGGCATGTCTTCAAGAATGGCAATTATATCCCATAGAGGATGATCATCTTCCATGTGGACCCTTTCAGCAAAAGATTGGATGAGATCATATTTCAGACTGATGAGGGATCCATTAGCCAATTCTTTTCCATAGTGCTTAATGTGGCTAGCAAACCAAACCATCAGTAAGTGCATGCTTGCTTTGAACTTGCCCTGTCCTTTAGACTTGATGTGATTCAGACTACGGACTTGTTCGGCTAGAAGAGCGGGAACATAAGATTTGCCAGCTAAATATTGAGAAACCAGCTCTATGACCCGGAAGTGGATGAACAAGTTGCCATTAGGGAAGAGAATGGTTGCAAAAGCAGCTACTATGAAGGCATTAACCCGGTTTTCTTCCCAAACTTCAAGTGGTACACTGAAAGTGGCTCGGTTGCTTTTAAAGTATTCAGGGGTTCCAAACCAGTCCATCAGTGTGGTTAGCCGGATGCAATATTCATTGCAATCATTGATGCTTCAATTATTGGTCCCCTCTTGATCCCAAAAAATTCTGAGATAATACGGACCGGGCTATGCTTGAAGTTCGGAACATAGATACTTCAAAGGTAGGAGGTGCTTGGAGTAGTCTAGTATATTCCTCAATGGTCGAGCTAAGTATATGCTGACCCAAACGGAGACAACTTCTTCAGGTTCCATAAATGAGTGAGGGCTCGGAAACATTGTGAATGGACATGGATCTTTGGTAAGTGAGGATTGGGCCTAACCTATCCTCAATGAATGACTTTGGACCGGACTAAAATGAAACCATCGGTCCAGTAGGAGCATTGGATCTTTGAAAGGTTCCACTCGATTTTCTCTAATAAGGCGAGCCCATAAGCTATTCGCTACTGTCGTTGAAGACATCATTTTCTTGGAATTTTTTTTTTTAAAAAAAAAGTATAAGCTAATATTTAAAATTTTGAATTTTTTGATAGCTTTTATATTTTTTAGAATTTTCTTCTTCTTTTTTTTTTTTTTAAGTATTTACATATGTTGATATTCTAAACCGGAGTGGGAGGACATTTCTTGATCTAGAGGGTGGAAAGCCACAGCCTCCGGACCTTACTTCGTCCTCCTCGCTTAGGCTCTTAAGACGGCCCTGGTACGACCGTATCTAGCACACAATCATGCTAATGCAAATGCAAAATGCAAATAAATAAACAAACAATTAAGCTTTTGCTTTCTATTTTACATACTTGTAAGGTTAGTATATATTTACAAAACAATTATTCAATATAATATACAAATAAATATATATTCACATGGTAATTTACAAAAAATAAGCAAGGATAAATTCAAAATTTATAATTCCGAAGTGGCTAGCCCTCTTTTTTTAAAAAAAAAAATTTAAATAGTTCCCCAGTGGAGTCGCCAAGTTGTCGAGCCTGGATTTTTCCACTATCTGGTTCATTTCTCCTAACCCGATTCACATTAAACTCGAACCCATTTAACATGAATTCTCGACTAGGGGTTAAAGAAATTTTAATTTTTGAAAACTTTTTAGAGTCGCCACCCGATATAAATCGGGAAAAAATAAAAGCTAGGATCAATGGTCGGTGGTTGATCCTAACTTAGCTACTAGTTTGCGAAAATTTGATTTAAAAACCAAACTTTTTAATACCAGATATCATGGATTCGGGGGCTAACCTATTAAAACCAAATGGTTACCACTTTCGGAATTTTAAATTTAATCTATCCTTTATGCTCAAAAATTCAAATAAAATATTTACAAGTCACATTTTTTGTTTTTCTTTTTAGAATATCAACAAAACATCTTATATTTACACAATATTTATTCACAATATTAAAAAAAAACATTTTTTTATTTTTTAATGTTGCCCCGCAGGTGCCTACGTACTCGCTAATCGAGATCAGACAAAACGTAGTTCTTTTAAAAAAAGAACTTAATTTGTTGGTTCATTTTTATATTTTGAACTATTCTCACTTTAAGTTCATTGAATTTTAAATTTTTGTGAAAACCATTTTTGATGATCCTATGATCTAATCAATTGATTTTCATTTCATGAAAACATTTTTCTAAGTCCAAAAATCATTTTTTTTAATTAAAAATTTTGGTTTTGGAAAATCCAATTTTGTCATTTTTATTATTTTTATCATTTTATTATTATTATTATTATTATTATTTTTTAGATAATCATCACATAAATTCACAAACATATTCAAAATATTTCACAATACATTAAAATTAGTTTCATGCATCAAATACGCATTTCTAAAAGCAATTTATGTATAAATACATATTAAAAATATTCAAAAATATCAAAAAAATAAATTTATATGAAAAATAATTATTTTGATTTTTCTGGATTTTTCTAAATTTTTCTGAATTTTTATGAATTTTTCTGAATTTTTTACTATTTTTTACTATTTTCTGAAATTAATTATATAATAAAATAATGCGGACTGACCTGGGCCGTTGGATGGAGCAGATCAGATCTGGAGCATCGGTCGCGCTTGCTTGATCTGGATCGTCTGATTTGAAGACTTCCAATCTGGAGCGTTGATTTGCTTGATCAAATCTGAGCCGTCTGATCTGGATGATTAAATCTGGGCCGCTGATCTGCTTGATCAAATCTGGACCGTTGATCTGGATGATTGAATCTGGGCCGCTGATCTGCTTGAGCAAATCTGGACCGTTGATCTGCTTGATTGAATCTAGGCCGTCTGATCTGGGCTGACCGTTGACCGATGACCGACGACCGTTGACCGATGTCCGACCGGGTTGGGATTCGGATTTTCGGGTCGGACTCGGATATCCGTCGGGCGAGGAAGACGATCACGCAATTTTTCGAGTGCTCGTCGGCCGTCCTTGGTGGTTGTTGTCCTCCACAAGCTTGTCGGCCCAACTTCTATGGTGGTGGCGCGTCCGTTGGTGGTGGTGTTTCTTACTTAGAACCACAAGAAGCGGCGGTTCGCGGCGGTGGGTATCGGCGGCCTCAATCGAAAATTTAAAAAAAAAATTCGCAGAATTCAATTCGAACAATTTGAACAAATCTAAGTATACTTGATCACTTTAAACAACTCCCCAAACCTATTTATCACTTCTAATTGGATCAAAAATGATCCAAAGCTCTCGAATTTGGAATTTTCTTCTTAAGAACCCTAAGCTTCGAAATTTTCGAATTCCTTCATTCTGATTGTGTTTGTTGAAATTGAATTGTGCCTTTTGATCCTAGTATCCTCTATTTATAGATTGCAAGCTCAATTTTACGTTTCGTATTGCTTCAGAAACGAATCGATTTTTGCCTCTTCATTTGCACGAATTTAATCCAATAATTCGTGTTTAATTCGTTTTAAACCGATGAATTGATGATTGATCTTTCATATTCTTCATCAGATCATCCAATGTGGGTAGATGAATCGTCCAATTTCATCAATTCTCGTAAATCATTATTAATGGACAATTGAAGCTTCATAAATTGCATTTTTTTTTTTTCAATGAATTTTGTGACTTTTGGGTTATTTTTACACATGAATTGTGCACTAATCTTTCATATTCTATGTCTACTTTACAATGGCATCATCAATTTCATCAATTAATGATGTTTTGTCAGTTAAAAATTGATGCAAAGTAAGGCAAAAAGTCACTTTGAGGAATAAGATGATAAAAAAAAAAACAAAAATTTGCCTTTGCTAGGTTTCGAACCTGGGTCCTTGAGCTTGGGTGTGTATTTGGGTCAATATGTTTACTCAACAGGCCATTTGGCCTGTGCCTTGATCACTTAGCCAGCTTCATCAATACTTAAGGCTTTCAAATGATGAGTTTAATTGAACAAATAATTTTTGAAATTTGTTTAATCAGCTTTAAAACAATTTATAACTAGAATTTTGTCTATATCAAGCTCAAATAATAACTTCTATTTTTCTCTCATTTTTTTCTTTTATTTTTCTCTCATTCTTTTTTTTTTATTAATTCTCTTTTTTGGCTTTTTTTTCTTGATTTTTGTGATTTTTTCATTTTTTTTGTGAGCTTAATATAATACTAATTCTAATTACAAATCAAAGCCTTTAAGTTGGGCAAAAATTGGGTGTCTACTTGTACAATAACTATAAACAGTTATTCACAAAGAAAAATGAAAATTTATTTTGGAAATTTTTTTTGTACTTTTCAAACAAAATACCTCGTCTACAATAGTCCTAAAAATTGAGAGTAACACCATTCATTCCCCAACAACGGTGGCAAAAAATTTGATGTGTGTGATCATAAATTTTACAATTTATAATCCTATTAATTATAGATCCATACAAGGCAACGCACCTATCGTGTAATATAGACATAAACTCAGTTATCGTCCTAAGGATCTATGTGTCGCCACTGATACTAACCCTCTTACTATTATTTAGCTGCATCTATAAAAAAGTATATATTAAAAAGCCCTAAATGAATGATATGTTGCTTTTCATAAAATTAATCAATTCATAAACTATGTCTCTAGTTTTAATGTATCATAATGTCAAAACTAGAGACATAGAAGTGAGAATACCTTCCTTCACTAATGTCAGATTAGAACCACAAAAAGCTCATGAACCATAATTGAAGGAACTAATCTTCAGAGATAGAATGTTGGAAAAACCATATTTCTAAGGGAATTACACATCTTCTTTACTCATGAGATATCTATTCTTTTAATTGAAATCTAATTTCTAATTAATAGAAATAAAGTTCATAATGATTCAGGAATAAAATCATCACAAACAACAACATAAATCATGAAGTAAATTCAAGACCAAACTTTATTCAATTAAAAAGAAAATCTGTACATGAGGCTAGGGTTTCTCAAAACTCTGGACACAACAAGACTACTTGTCCATGGAAAAGTTAACAACAGTAATTATAAAGGAAGAAATGGGAGAAATCATGATGATAAAACCCTTATAGAAATGTCATTTCTGAACTCTTGATGTTGTGCAGCAATTCTTCTCCTAAAAAGCTCTCCCAAATGTGTACCTTATGATTTAGAAAGGGAATATGATGATTTAGATTCTTTCCAAAATGAAACAGAGCACCTATATATAGTGTGACGTCGTACATGACCTCTACACGACTCGTGTAGGTGGGTCGTGTAAATTGGAACAACTCGCAATTCATCTCTCAACATTCATACATGACCCCAACATACATTACTCATGTACATGGGTTGTGTCTACTGGAAATCCATCTTTTTCTTCGTTTGTGCTCCAATAAATGTACACTAGTTGAGTATTCTCAGTAATGTACTCTAGACTTTGCAATAAAGATTCCAAACATCATCAAATCTTCACTTGTTTTGTTTTCAATCCTCTAAAAAGTTCAATTGTTCCTCATTTATCGCTGAAATGAATAATTCGTTCAACAAATATCCTTTTCTTTAGTAAATCAACAAGATATCATAAAAAAATATGATCAACAAGACACAATTATAAAGGGTCTAAGGACACTTATCACTCTCATCCTCTCATATTTATATACACATATAAATCTATATATGGATAAGAGAGAATCTTTTCCTTATAGAAAAAGAACTAGATTTGAAATCAAATTTATTAAAAAAGTAAGTAATATCTTAATAAAAATATTATTTAGATTACATAAATATCCACTTCACAATAAAATGCTCTTCTTATTTCAAAATAAATAGATGATTCAATTTATTTTAATTTTGAAATGAATGAAGTTCTTATGAATTGTGTTATTGTGTACGACCCTATAGGTTTTTATACACATAGGTAATGCATTTTATACATAAACTAAGGTAACCATCTAGTAATGGTTACTAATCATCTTATTTGATAGAAAAGGTTGTGAACCTTAACCATGATGAAATAATTATTGAGTAATTGAATCTCTTCATCAAAATATATTAATTAAACAATTACATGTAATGTCATCAATGTTTAATCATTTTACTTAGTTCTCAAGAAAAATTAAATTCCATAAAACTTGTTGTTGCCAGCAACTATAAGTCACTCTTATCTTAACTAAGCAGTCGATATATATTGCATCCCTTATCCAAGAGAGGGATAAATTCTATCTTGACTCATTATTATCCTCTTTATATTTCACATCGCACACAATAACCATAATATTTGCAAGTTTTATTAAGATCACATCTAACTGCATCAAAGTGCAACATTCCATATATAGAATATATAAAGATCTCAAGTCTAGGGATTATTTACGCTCGTTCATATAGACGAGAGACTAATGACATTGAACATGTGATATTCTCTATCAGTGGACCATGTCCAGTATACCTACTTAACCTCTAGGCACCCACTTATATAACTTGGATATCTTTTCCTTGATTTGGTGGGAATGACTTTTAGTCACATAACGTGTTAGTCTAAATATCTATATCCCCTCTAGATATTTATCCAACTAAGGATAAATTTTAGATAATACAATGTCATGGAATTTCCATTGATAATTTACCCTATTACTATTCTAGACATTTTCTAATTATCTATGGGACTTCATTGTAAAATATATGTATATATATATATAAGCAAAAAAGTATGCAAATACAATAAATACTTGCCTTTATTCATAATATTCATAATAAATATATTAAAAGTGTAATATACAAATAAATAAATCATAGTGAAGGGTAATATGTTAATATAATGATATTTAAGAGGGTAATTTTGTCATTTAAACAGATGGAATTGATCAAACAAGAGTTGTTTGTGAAGGAGATTTGGAGCAGTTTTAGGCCGGCTGCTAGCTTGGTTCCAGCCTATATTTTGCAAAAAATAATCATCTTTTATTGGAGCTAAGGTTTCCCATTCCTTGTATACATAGCCCTGGGTCTTTTGTTCTTTCCTCATATCTCTTCCTAAGGTAAATTCTAGGTAAGAATTGCTCTCTATCTCTTTTGGGTTGAGTTTTAATTATATCTTAGTCTTTAAAGGTTGTTTTCATATTAGTTTTTGAGGAATCAAGTTACTGGAGACGATTTCGTTGGAGACAAGCCCTAGGTGTTGTTAGATTGTGAGTTCTTGGTGATCAAGGAAGATTAGACATCTCATACTAGGTAAGGTATAAATCTATCTTTTCCTTGTGGTATTAAAGATATAATCTTTTTCTAATTTGTTATTTAAATTCTAGAGGTTTGGTGAATTATGAAGAAAACCCTAAGTTGTGATAGTGATTTGGTTCTGCGATCAAGAAGATGTGAGATCCAAAGCTTTAAGTAAGTATGAATCCATTCAATCTTTATGATTTTACAGATGAGATCTTTCCTGATAGTTGATTTATTGTTGATTGAGGATTTTAGGGTTTTGAGGAGTTTTAGAGAAATCCGTGTTTTAGGGTTTCGTTGTTTGGTGATCCTAGAAAACGTGTGTAGATCTAATATTGAAAATCTTATTTTTTGAGATTGTGGATTTTACGGTTAGGGTTAATTATGAATGTGAAACTGAATTTTGATTTGATATATGTTGATGATTAGATTTCTAGTTAAAATTAGTGTTTATAGTCTTTTTAAATGATTTGTTGATTTTAGAGCTTTAGAAGCAAAACAAGTACAACCTTATCCTTGTTCTTTGTGCTTATAGGATTAAAATAATAAATTGACTTAATTCTATCAGGCATATAATTGTAAAGTTTATTGCTTGTGTTTGGCTTTGGTTAGTAAAGACCATGCAAAGTGTGGTACTAACGAGATGCCCTGATGATTCTTATGTGTCATTATCCCTAGTGGAGTTACACTTGGAGATGATTCTAGTAGATTAGGAGTCATGCCAGGCCTTACAGTAGTACGTAACGGTGGGTGGATCGCATCCAACACCAATATATGTATATAAAGTATTTTTATAAAGGCTTGTTTTTATGGGGTCATGAGTTACTCCAGGTTTTGACTAGTTGTAAATAGTTCTAAACTGTATTGGTTGCTTGGCGAAAAGATAACAAGTTGTGGTTGTTGCATTAGTTTTAAGTTGTATGTGATAATATTTATTGCTTGCTCATGTGCATGTGTTTGTGTATGACATACTAGGCGTTTTCGCTCATTCTTTTATTTTTCAGGTACGGGTGAAGATGATATTGCTTATGACTTGTCGAGATATGATCTGTATGTTAATCAAGGGGATAGAGATAGTGGACTTGACTATCCAGCTGAGGACCAGTAGATCTTGTGTCACGCCCCGAGGGTATCCTAATAATAGTAACCAAGAAACACGTGATTTCCATTACTAGTTTACCTTCCAGGAATGACATGATTTCAATAAACAGGATCTTTTAGTCGCTTGAATAGGATAAACAAATATATATAAGGCATAAATTAGTAAACAACTATCACAGTAGTAAGTTATTACAGACATATGCTTTATAAATCCTTACAAACCCTAGCTAATGATTCTAATACACGTTACCTGCTTCAAAGAAGTAGATAGTGATACATATGTTCTAATCCTATACTAGTCTTTAAGCTTCTAGCTTCTAATTTCTTATCGAGACCATACTTTTGCTAGTAATGAACCAAGGTCGTAGAGTAAACCTGAAAGAGCTGTTGGAGTGTGAGCTAAAACACAAGCTTAGTAAATAATTAGAACTTACCACATAATACATACAAGTTATTTATCAATCATATGAAATGCATGAATCAAACATATGTACATTACAAGCTTGGATAACCCGGAATCCAAACAGGATAAAGATTTACACCCTCTCATCGGGGTTGAAGGATCACAATCTATGGTCCACCTACCTAGGACAGACTAAGCTTTCAGGAAATAATAATGTTCAATTTAGTTATCTCTTTAAACTTATCATGTTTTATTATTTATTTCTTGTTTTAGCTTTAGAAACTCCACCAAGTGTTAGCTATTTCCATGTAATACCATAAGCGGCGTTCTTCATTTACCATTTAGTTCCTATGGTATTAACAGAACAAAGATAATCTTGTAATTAACTAATAGCTCTCTTGCCTAGATAATTCAAGCATTACCAAAGATTCGAAAAACTAATACGTAGTAGGCTACCACTTACTCAAATGCTATTCATGCAAAATATGTAATGCATGACAAATTTCCTTTATGGTACCAGTAGTTTTTAATCAATTTGAAGGTGATCAAGCATTACAGACATTCAATCATATTATATAGGTAATTCAGACATATACAATTCCGTTGTCACTTATAATATAGTGAATTGGCAATCCATGTAATACCATAAGCGGCGTCCTTCATTTACCATTTAGTTCCTATGGTATTAACAGAACAAAGGTAATTTTGCAATTAACTAATAGCTCTCTTGCCTAGATAATTCAAGCATTACCAAAGATCCGAAAAACTAACACGTAGTAGGCTACCACTTACTCAAATGCTATTCATGCAAAATATGTAATGCATGACAAATTTCCTTTATGGTACCAGTAGTTTTTAATCAATTTGAAGGTGATCAAGCATTACAGACATTCAATCATGTTATATAGGTAATTCAGACATATACAATTCCGTTGTCACTTATAATAGAGTGAATTGGCAATCCATGCAATATCACACACAATTTCTACAAACCACACATTACACCAAATTTTCATTATCTTTTATTTAAGATTCACTATCCCTACAAGCACAATCAATGTAATAAGACTGAGTTACTCACCTGCCTATGTTATTCAGTCGTAGTAATCGTTAGGAAAGTCCTCACCAATACCCGAGTTACCTATTGAGATGAGTAATATCGTTATTAATTATACAAGACCATATAACCTAACTCTTATGAATATTTAAGTGTCCTAATGTGTTGCTGGGCTTCTATTTTATTATTAACTAGTCCCTTGAGGATGATACTTAAGTACTAATTCATCTTTATCTCAAGTTACTTGATTTAACTTTGGTTTGATACTTAAATCTATTGATTAGGTACTCGGAAAGTTTAACAATTTAACTAATTCATTTTCATTGTCTAAAACTATGAGTTTTCTTGTTATTTACTTTATAAATTTTTCTCGTAAAATATAGATATCTTTATATTTACAAATTTGGATTATTTAAATTTCCATTGTTATCTAATTGTTTACAATTATTTATTTAAATACATATCTAGTATTCATTAGGCTCATAAAATTTTTCCTATAACTAATTAAATACAATCTTAATGAAAATAAATTTATTAATATAGAGATTTGTTAACTTAATTACAATTAATTTCAAAATTTTTCTTTTATCGTAAATAAAATTATTAGTAACTATAATAATAATAATAATAATAATAATAATAATGCAATAATAACAATAATAATAATTATAATCATAATAATAACAATAATAATTCCGAAAAAGACAATAGAATAAAATAAAGTAAAATAATTACTTTTCATAATAACAATACTTATATTATTTGTTTTATACTTTAACCCATACTAATTGTGAGTTCTTATTAAATAATATTACTAAAATAATTTTAATTTTAACTTTTGAGTTTTATTTTAGAGTTTACATATAATATTATTTCAGAAATGATAATTTCAAAAATACTATAAATTTTAAAAATTCTCTTAATAATATTAAGAATATTAACAATTATAATTAGAAAACTTAATATACTTGAATTAATTAATAAGGATGATTTATATTTCTAAAAATTCTTTTTTGAATAATGTTAATAGGTTAAATATTTAAATATCATATATTTAATAATACTCCAAAAAATATTTTATTTTTAATTTTAATCATTTTTTTAAAATTTTGATGTTATATTATTAAATAATAATACTATTTATAATCTTTGCAGAAAAATAAATAAAGAAATATTAATAATCCTAAAATTATTTATATCATTAATTATTTTATACTTTAATTTAAATAACTTCGTTTTTTTTATTTTTGAATTTTCGCCGAGGGGTACACGGGTGGAACAAGTCAATCCCAATTCTTAGTTTCGAAAGAAAACACATGGAATTATATCAACTTATCTTGAGCTTGTTTTAAGAGTTTTTTCGCAGTTTTTGTCCTTAGATTCGAACTGGGTTAGTTGATGCGTTTTAAATCTGATTCTCAAGCTGATTCAACTACTAATAGGGAGTGGATTGATTCTGGAAAGTTTGGAAAAGGATGGTAGTCGTTTGCTTCTCCTTTAAATGTTCTTGGTATATGTATATATAGAAGAAAAATGTGAGCGTGGGCTGGGTGTTTCCTTCTCCATGATTGATCCGAATTGCCTATAATTGTTGCTGTTTCATCAGTTTGTTTTTTTGTCATTAATGTAAGAATGATTTGGTAGGTTTAGATTGGCTTGTAATTAGATTTGGATTGACTTTTATTGAATTATTGGGGAAGTTTCGGCTCACATGATTCAAGAAGATCAAAGCCCTTAAAAAAAATTTTGAAAAAACGCCTCCTGTAAGTTTTTGATATATATATATTATTTAGATAATATTTAGTTAAATTTTCGGGAAGTTTATTACACTAATTGGGTATAATTTAGCTAATATATGTAAGTTTATTTGCAAAAATATTTTTAATGGGTCCTACAAGATGTTTAGTTTATCAAACAGTACAAATTTAAGTTTTAATTTTACGTGATTATTTGTTTAAGAAAGATTTATCTCCCGCGATTTAGGTTTTCTAAGCTTGTTGGGTTAATTTTCGTTTTAGGCTTTAACGGCTTAAGAAAACCCTAATTTGAATACTGGTATAATTCAAATCTTTGTTTGAAGTCTAGATCTTGAGTTATATATCAGTTTATATTTTTATTGTGTATTTATAATTCTAACGGCTTATCTTAAGGTTCATTTTCTAACTATAAACATATTGGATCGACTACTTAATATTGCCACAGATATATAAGTTAATTTAGTTATATATATTAGATTTGGATACCCACTATGAAATCTTATCAATATAGTTTATTATTAACTAGGAATCTTGAATTTTAGGGTTTAAGCCCAAGTATAGGTTCATTACTACTCATTGTTTTAGTTTCAGGTCTTTGTTAGATACATCAGTAGTCACTTAATCTCTATACTTAGGTTTTCCCATTTAATCTATTTATTTGACAAGGATTCAGGTTTGGAATTTGAAGTTTCCTCTAATCATATCTTGAATTATCAATTCAAGATATGGAATCTCGTTTTTGGTATCAGTTGGGGTCAAAGAAGTTCTTTATTCAGTTTATGGATCCTAATCCAACCAAATTTAAATTATGTATCTAATCTTGGGTTTTTTTTTTTTAACTTCTAAGTTTACTAGTTAGTTCATAATTTCTAATCTAGAGTTGTATCATATTGTGGAAGTTTCCGGGAATTACATCTTGAGCATGGGAATTAGGAAAGATACTGAAGATCTTTATGGAATTTTATGTTTGACGGTTATCAGTTATTGAAGACTTTATTAGACTAGTTTATTAGGTTTCTTTTGGTTTGATAATATGTAGTTTGGGATTTAGTAGTTCATGTTTTCAAAGAGATATTTTATGAGATGTTTTAAAGTAACCATGTGTGAGTTTTGGTGATTATCTTTTGGTAAATTTGTGGATTAGTATTTCATAACCTTGGCATGCTCTTATAAGAGAATGACATGTGGCGAGTTGTAATACCTTTAATTTAGGGCGTTACAAAAAGTATACTGGCACATTGTGCACAATTATAACACTTTCTTTATGAAGATTGTTACCAATTCTCACATTAATAATCGCATTCCATCAACAACATATTACCAGTTGAGCCCCATAACCTTAGTCAATGCTCGCCATTTCTTCAACTTGTTCTCACTAAGAATGCAACCGAACGAGTTTGGGATGGGTATACTAAAACCCGAACTCGAACCCTATACCCAATAGGATTCTCAAAACCCATCTCAAACCCTATAGGGTTTTTGTCCATAAACCCAAAACCCGCTAGACAAACCCTATAGGGTACCCAAACCCGAACCAAAACCTGATATAAAATTAGAATCATTACATAATAAAATATTTAAAAACGTCATTATAAATGTTTTTTTCATCTTTTTCTATTTCCGATCCGTTCCCACTTTATAGGCCAAGAAAAAAAATCTTATCATTACTTATGCAATCCTCTTTATAAAACCCAATCATTTTCATGAGAAGAAAATCATTGAATGAAACAGTGTGGCAACGAGAGTGAGAGGCTTGAATTTGACGAGAGTGAGCCAAGACCAAGGCTGAAAATGGAGACCATAGAGTATTAGTCTACTATCCTAGGATTTTTTACTTTTTCTAAATGATTTAATAAAAAAGAAAAAAAATAGCTTTACAATTAATGAAGCACAACTGGTTAATTTCAAAGATTGAGGCAAAACATAATATATATTTATATATTTAAAAGGGTTCGGGGTTTCCCGACGGGTTTTATGCTTGTCCCAAAATCCATCCCAAAACCCTATAGGGTTTTATTATTGATCCAAAACCCATCCCAAACTCTATAGGGTATTTATCGGGTTGGGCGGGTTAGGTACCCTATAAAAAACCTGCCTGCTTACATCCTTAGTCTTGTGTTTATCAGGTTGGGCAGGTCGGGTACCTTATAAAAACCCGCCCGCTTACATCCCTAGTTCTCACATGCATACTACTGCAACTCCTTCTTATCTCTTCCTCCCCAAACCACCGTCAATGACTTAAGCAACAATGATTTAAGCGCCTGACTATTGTATCCTTTAGGTAATTCTGACCACAACCGCAATTCCAACACAAGGGAGTCATTTGGCAATGCTACCATGCTACAAATTGTAAAGGTAATGACAATCTATTATGTATTCTACTTAAAGCTAAGTATCATTGACTCATTAATTGGCTATTTCAAAATTTACAATTCTAGAATAATTTAAAGAATTTCATAAAACATTCTATAGCTTTTCTAATCTAATGTTTCTTAACCAATTTTAATATTTGGAAAACGTTTGATTGTAAAATTTGGGAAAAGTACATTTTAGTCTTTAACGTTTAATCATTTTCTATTTGAGCTATCAATGTTTACAAAACTTGATAAATGAAGACTTTATCAAGGACGTTAACTTTTCCATTCATAAATGACATGCGGCAGCACTTGATTACCAAAATATAAATATTTTAAATAAACAGTATAATAATAATAAAATAAAAAATAGAAAATCAAATAAAGGAAAAAAGCTAGGATTTTTATTTTTAAAGAATCTAACCATAATTTTTAATCTCCATTCTCACATTAGTAAATTAACAATCCGTTCACTTGACATGAATGGTTCAACCTAAAACAATTCATAATGAATTGTTATTACTTAAAATGATGAATAGTAACTCATGTATCCACCACACGAATTGCTATTCAATGGCCTATTTTTCAACTTTATGATAAATACCCCTGTTTTGAAAATAACACATATATAATTATCCTTTCTCTATAACAAATACAAGGGGCATTATAAATATTTTAACATTATAATAGCCACTACAACTCTATTACATTCCCTTTGAATTGGAATTTCATTTCCTCCTTATTCCATTCATCGCAGTGAACGGGCCATAAATGTTTTATGAATAAATAACACTAACAAATCTTTACATTTTTTAATTAGAATCATATTAAATATAAAAATCAAGAAGACTTAAAAAAAAAAAAAAAGAATGGGGATCCTCATAAGCCATCGACAAGACATGGATAAATCAAAGCCTTCTTGGATCACTTATTTAGCTTGGGTTCAAATCCAATATACTCCATAAATGAGATCCTCAAAACTCATCTTAACTCAAAATTCCATTTCCTTAAGTTTGTTTCATGGGTTCTTGCTCCTCGTCAATAAATGATGTTAAAGTTTTCAACTCCAATACTTTCACCACTATAGTAAGACCCAAAAGCCATAAAAAGTTCTATTGTGACCTATTAATAAGATTTTCCAAATTGTAGATTGAATTTTTTTTTTTTTTTTGTAATTTGATTCATTAGAAAGAAATTACATTGATTATGATTAGTTCTGGTTCAAGAAAAATAACAAACTAAGAGTTAGGGGTACAATAACCTAATCTTAAAACCTGTGCGTCCTTCTATAGTCAAAATGTCACACGTATACATAGAGGATAGAAATTCTCTTGAGATAATAAAACTCAACCAATTGACGAGTAGACTAGATTTCATAAAAGGATAACAAAATCTCACATAAGGGATGGAAATAAAGTTAAAAACAAAAACAACAAATACATAAGAAATCTGCTTATATATCTAATGTCAAAAATAGTAGATCTATGGCAGATGAGATCGTTGCAATAAGTAATGGAAAAAGATTTAGAATAGAGAGGCAACCACATGACCATCCATTCTGCACTATAGCACTAGGGTTTGAAAAGAAAAAAACTCATAGAAGAGAGAGAGATTCAATATAAACTAGCTAAATTTCTTTGACTCTTTCAATTCTTTTCTTTTCCATGCATATAATCAGTATAATATTTGAAAACATGAGTTATTTGTAATATTTATTAAAAGATCAAACTTTTTTTTCCCACAAGAAAAAATGAACATAAATACAAAATCTCATACCAACAAAGTCAAGCTTTTTTTTTTTTTTATCATTAACACAAGAAAATGATTTTTTTTTTCCTAAAACAAAAAAATTGTGAAATTAGTAATAATGAAGCTAAAACTCTTGTATTAATTTTTGGCCTACCACGAATTATGCATAAACTTATTCACACCTCACGTCGATCTAGGTCTTTAGGAATATATGTTAATTTTTATTATTGAATTTAGTTTGCAGTGGTGCCGGTGCATTTTAAATAGTAAACACTCCATGGACCGGAAAAGGAAAAAAATATTATTAAAATTAAAAAAAAATTACGAAAATGCCACTGGGACGAATTTAATCCCAGAAATAGGCAACACGGCCTCGTCTCTTCAAGAGACGAGGTCGTTAGTGCCTGACCTCGTCTCTTCAAGAGACGAGGCCAATGAAAGAGGGCTCGTCTCTTCAAGAGACGAGGTTAGGCCACCAGGCCTCGTCTCTAAGAGACGAGGCCAGCCAAAATCCCCACCATCCTATTTTCTTTCATGAAAAAGAAAAAATTTACATAAAAAACCTGTCAAATACAAATATAAACAGCGATAAAAGCCATTAACCGTCCTCCAACATGGCCAAAAAAACTAACAAACTACAGTGTTTCGAAGCCCAATCGAAACTCACATTCCCAATCCCAATCATAGACAGTGCAATGAAAATATGAGTATTCGTAGAGTCATAATACATAGTAGGAAATGAAATAGAATGAAATGTACAGTGATTGTTCTAATAGAATGAATAGGAGAAAATGAGTACGATCTATACATACAAGAATAATACAATGAAATAAGAAAAAGCTACATACAAAATGAAAATAAAAAGAAAAATCTATCTGTCGTCCACTACTCCTCCTGCTGATGTGTGGCCCTGCTCCCTCTTCCTCGGCCTCTACCCCGCCTCACGTATGTCCTCGGGAATGGGGTACGCTGATGATGAGGATGCGGGGAATATGGGCGAGTCTCTGTAACTGGAGCGGGCTCCTCTCCCGTAGCAGCACTGTACTGGTGGAATGGGACAGGGTCTGGCTCGACCTGTGTAAGGCCCTCCCCCATATCATGAGATGGCGATGGTCGCCTCTTCTGTGGAGCCAGGGGAGTGTGGAAGTCACTGGATGACGGGTCTGGCATGGGGGGTCCCCCATATCGTAAGAAGTGGAAGATGGGCCAGCCCCGTCATGAATGACCTGGGAAGGACCAGAGTCATCGAATGGAGGTAGGTCGGACGGCTCAGGCTCATCTCTGATCTGTATACCTGGAGCCCGAGCTCGGCCCCGACCCCGTCCCCGTCCCCGTCCCCGCCGCCTCTCTCTAGATGGATGTCGTCTCTGTAAGGTATGAGGCTGTGGGTCACCCTGTCCTGCTGCTGCTGGAGCTGGTGGCACTGGATCATTGAAGTTCAGCCCCATAAACTCATCCACTACACGACAGACATCTCGTGCAGTGGATGCAGTGAGCTCTGGGGGCATGTCAGGGACGCTAGAAATGAAATCAGCCTGCGAGTAATAGCAAATATTTATATCAGTGAATAGCTTATAAGTCAGTACAAGTATATATAAAGCTTACAGAGACAGCGACCGTACCATGTATCGCATGATAGCTCCCGTGCGACCGATCCAGCGTCGGGTGATGGCATAATACCACTGGAAGTAATCGTCAGATGTCCCAGCCGGCAAATCTGGCATCTGTACAATGCAATCACGCCGAGCATCCCACTCAGCAATCCATCTAGCGTGCTCGGACTGCCAGTTCCACTCGGAACGTCCCCTCATGTCAATCTCATGGAGGGGTCTCATATCAGCAGGGGGGGCTGGTATCTCCTGGAAACCACCAAACTGTCTGAGCACTCTGTCCGGATAGTAGTGCTCGACAAGGTAGAAGCATACCAATGGCACCCGGGCACGCCATACGTCATTGCCTACCAGGCAGTACGGTGGCAGGGCGGGCAGGATGGAGCTGTATGGGTCCCACACCACCTGATGAAGTAGCAAAAGTGATGTACTGCATAAGAAAATGACCGTACAATAGCAATTTAAGAGTAGAAGGCAATGGAAATCAAAATTGATCTATCGCATACCTGATGTGGCATCTGTCGATCAAAGGAGGCGCGGTACTCAATCAATAGGTGGGTGACACACGGGTGACGTCGAAAGTCGCACCCCAATGACTGATGAGTGGGCGGCCTGCGGTAACAGAGGTGAGCAGTCGCCGTACCGGGGCAATGTGGGGGAAGTGCTCCCATGCCCATATCTGCAGGACAACTAGTGGTCCTGCCATGTCCCCCGTGTCGACGTCGGAAGCCAGGCATAGCTGCCTGTACAGCCAAGCCAAACAGGCAGCTCCCCATGCGTGCTGCCCTGCTCGCTCGAAATCTCGGAGCAGCTGGAGGTACATAAGATGAACGTAGTTGGAGGATTTGTCTGCGACAATAAATCCCCCAAGCAGCAACAGAATGTATGCCCTAGCATGACGTCGGATCATCACGTCATCAGCAAACTCAGGTAGGTCGGTGAAGTGGCTATCTAACCACGACATCTTCAGCCGACCTCCATCCATGTCGACGCCGGGGACTGGCCGAACTCCTAATAGATCCTCGCACAAATCTGGCCAATCCATGCGAGCCGTGCCAGTAACGGCCAATCCATCCACAGGGAGGCCCGTCAGGATAGCAACGTCCTGTAGTGTCACAGTCCACTCTCCCGTGGTCATGTGGAACGTGTGCGTCTCTGGGCGCCATCGCTCGACCAATGCAGTAATCAGATGCCAATCCAGCTGAATGAAGGGCATCTGAGCCGCCCCTATGAACCCTGCCTGCGACAGGAATGGCACCATGCGCTCGTCCACGTCTGTAGGTATACCAGCAGGTCGCCTGAGCCTGGCCTCTCTGCGCCTACAATGTAGTACCTCATGCTCCTACAACAAAGTGAACATATTTATCAAAAATCATAAACACCGCATCAAACAAAACTGGAATCAATAAAATAGATAAATGAACTGACCTGCCCATCCCACGCTAGAGTGGACCTATGTACAGGCTGCTGCGTCAGTAATGAACTATCGAGCGGTCCGGGATCCATCTGCGAAGAAACGATGAGGAGATATTGTTATTGACAACAAATATGGATTATACAAGCACAACAAACATAACGTCATCATGACTCAATAATACAGTGTATAGAACATATGGAAATAAAGAATTACCACTACGACTCGACCGCCCCGTTGGTACACTACCATCGATCCCCCGTTTGGACAACTCCTTCTGTTGTGGCCTTGCTGCCCACAACAATCGCATGCGTAACCACGAGGGCCCTCTCGAATATCCATCTCATTCTGGAATCGTTTCTCCCGAGGCCGTCCCCTTTTCCTAATAAGTCCCGGTATAGGGTGCCACTTCGGTAAGTCCAAACGAATCCAATTTGCCTTATCAGCTGCAGGAATGAAGGAGCGACCATACACTTTTAGCTGGTGGTCCCACCTGTACCACTGTCCGACGTAGGCAAGACAATCCATGTGCATTGTACCCATTACCGCCATTGCATGTGAGCATGGAATTCTGTATGTCTGCCACTTGTTACACGTACATCTACATGCTCTTAACTCTACCTTTTGAATATGATCCCCCTTCTGACCATACATTGTAGGACGTGGTGCAGTTATGACCTCATATATGCGTTCTTGATAGTCGAAACATGTCACTCTATGCGAGCTGGAAATGCTATTCCATCGCTCAAACTTATGTGCAGCATAGTCTGTGAGCAACTTACCTATACTCATGGCATCGCTGGCTTCACGCCTGTGCTTATTAAATATAGAGTTACAATTGTAGAAGGTTTTTTTACCAATGCCGATACTGGTAAGCACCGGGCATCTTTTATAACCGAATTGTAACTCTCAGCCATGTTTGTTGTACCTAGGCCATATCTGACACCTTCATCGTAAGATAAGGTCCACATGCATGGAGGTAGCTCACGAAAATATCGTCCCGTCCAAGGATTGCTTTGAAGTGCTGCATTGAAGTATCCATGAAATTTTCGACTCTGCGCTTGATAGGCCGCTCTTTTTATTATTTCCTTACATTCCTTGCTTTTGGCCTTCGAATTGAAATTGCTTGCAACATGCCGGATACACCAGCGCCAAGGCCACCCTGTAGGCCACACCGCATTGTCACCTTCCACCGCACTCTTGATACCCGCATGGCGGTCCGATATCAAGCAAATGTTGGATCGGTCTTTGATGACGTGTTCCAACACTTTTGCAAGGAACCAACCCCAGGTTTCCGCCTTCTCCTCATCCACTAGCCCGTAGGCCAATGGGACTATATGATTTGCACCATCTACTGCCACTGCAATAAGCAATTTGTGCTTGTACTTGCCATACAGGAAGGTACCATCAACTGTGATCACAGGTCTGCAATGATTAAAAGTATATAACATATCAGTGAATATCAATCAGGTGTAACAAAACTAAAGCATTATTACAATACATACCTGCAATACTGGAACGCCTCGATACAAGGACCGAATGCCCAAAAAAGCTTATCCAAGAACACGTGGCCGGCTGCATTTGAATCTTGAGTTTGCCAATCGACCTTCGTTCCTGGATTTGCCTCAGTAATTGCATTTAGTAGATGCGGGAGCTCTACGTAAGACGACTCCCAACTACCGTACACCTGCTCAATTGCCTTTCTCTTTGCCTCACGAATTCTCTTTATGTGAACGTTATATCCGAACTCCTTTAATATATTCGTTTGGAGATCCTTCGCCCTCACATCTGGAGAATTGCGGATCTCCAATATTATGGCCCTAGACAAGCTGGTGGAGTCCAACTGAGAGTGATCCTGTCCAGTGATTTCATCCAAGCAGGTATGAGGCCCATCAAATTTAGTGATATGAAACCAGCCACCGTGTTTCTTATAACTGCCTCTCAGTCTCCACTTACAACCTCTGTTGTGGATATCGGTACATTTCACAGCCCATGACCTTGGATCCGAATCCACCACCTTGAAGTTATAGTGGTTCTTTACGTGCCACATTTTAACAGCCCGGATGAGATGATCTTTGGTTTCAAACCGCATCCCAACCTTAAATTCATCACTGAAGCTCCAATTCCCAGCACTCATTTCCTGCTCATCATCGTATGCTGCATAAGTACTACCAACTTCAGCATTGAAAAACGGAACTGCCACTGAGCTCCCTATTGCATCAACATAGTAGCAATGAAACGGTCCCAGCTATTTTCCCTTCTTTGCACATCAGGCAAAGCATATTGTTGTGGAAAAACTTCCACATTATCGTTTTCATCATCATCATAGTCGTCACTGGATTCACTTACTGATGAGTCTTGCACAGCCTCCATATCATCACCACCTATCGAAGTACCGCCACAAAATTCAAAGTTACCTATTTCCAGTTGTGCACTGCCTATTGTCTGAGCTGGGGTTGAGTTTGAGTCTACCAGCCCCTGGCTTCCAATATTTCTATCAATGCCCCTATCCCCTGCGGGTACCTGTGACAATTCATTTTCAAATATCTGCACATAAACAGCCACTGATCCCTCTGTGTACACCAACATCTCATGCGCCGCATCATCATCGGTCACTGGAATATATCATAACGTAGCGTCCTATCTCCAATAGCTACCCTATGATATAGCTCCACCCGATGTGTACACCTATTTACCTTTAATCTATTGCAAATAATCTCCACTATCTGCTCATATGTTGAATTCCTACTGATACTGACCATAGCAACCGGCCGCTTATCATAACAAAAACCATCATCCTCTTGTACAATATTACCATGAGCATACAGTATGAACTTTGCCTTATCCATTTCCTCAACAATCCTGCCATCTCATCAAAATTAGCTTCAATGCATCAAATTCGCAAAATCACACTTATGAGTTTCATTCCTCATAATATTCAATCAAATTCCAAATGCAACATTTCCAAAGTTCTATTTTTTTTTCCTAAGAAACTCTGATTTCCTACAAACATTATCTTTTTTCACCGCACATTTCCATGATAAACCAACACTACAGTACCGAATACACCCCCTTCACGACATTACAAGTTATTTTTTTATTTCTTTCCCAACTACATTTCCTAAAATAATTTTCCAACAACCAATAACTACATTAATTTTTTTCCCCCCAATGTACAAATATATATATATATATGTATCCATATAATTAGAAAATTTTCTACCGTATTGGAATCGCTCAACAATACCCGTTGCCGACATTACAAGTTATTTTAAATTATTTTCCCAACTGCACTTCCTAAAAAATTATCCAACAACTAATCACAATATTATTTTTTTTCCCAATAATTTCATATATGTATACGTATGTATCTATCTATATAACATACAACAACCGGATTAAATCCTTTCACTTACTAATTGCACAATTAAATGATTCTAACAGCACATACTATCACCATTGAACAATGTAGCAACATTCATTAACAAAAAAAAAAAAAATCACGAAAATCATACCTCAAATTTCGCCGGCGGATTTCGGTGATTTATCGCGCGTATCGCTCCTCCAACCCACAAATTGCAATGTAGACACCGTCTGGGGGCTCTGAGATTGCCCAATCACAAAAAAAACCTAAGAAGCCGTGGAGAATCTACCAATGCCGATTGAGAGAATTGGGATTTAGGGTTCTTTTTTTCAATTTGGGGGAAATGGGGAAAGAGGCGCGCGGCTGCAGTTTATGCGCAGACCTCGTCTCTTGAAGAGACGAGGTCACTAACTAATGACCTCGTCTCTTCAAGAGAGAGGTCACACACGGAGCAACCTCGTCTCTTCAAGAGACGAGGCCGCCTCTTTCATTGGCCTCGTCTCTTGAAGAGACGAGGTCAGGCACTAACGACCTCGTCTCTTGAAGAGACGAGGCCGTGTTGCCTATTTCTGGGATTAAATTCGTCCCAGTGGCATTTTCGTAATTTTTTTTAATTTTAATATATTTTTTTCCTTTTCCCCCATGGACCCATCTCAAATCCAAATCCATCTAACGCTACACACAGCGGAAATCCCTAAGCATACTATACATGCGATTAGCGCACAACTGCTTCAATTTAATCAAAACTTCACATGGTCTAAAAACAACACAATATCCATTGTCATTCCTCAGAAAATGGAAGGGGTGGGGGGTGAGGGAAACAGAGGGATGGGAGGAAGAAGGGGAGAAATATCACAGCAGAAATGGGGCAAATACGATCTTAGTCCAAATTGACATGCAATTGGAAAATCGCGAATAAAAATTAGATCAATCCCCGTGCAGGCATGATCGAACAAACTGTAGACATACTAATTTGCTAAAGAAACTTCTCAAAAATTCATTGAAATTTCATGAGAGTCATGGTGAAGTGGATGACTGAGCTAGGCCTTTCCACGTCTTCATTCAATGTAAAAACTTGATCAACAAGTACCTTACAAAATAAGTTCCCAAGCCAGCTTTTGGGATAAATTACTTAACCTGGAGAGCACCCTGGTGCTTCGGATTCTTGGTTGACCAGACTTGCTTCGACTTGCTTTCTATCTTCCATAATCCCTTTGTTTTGTTATTAAGACATTTCTTGAATCATTTGGAAACCTTTACAGACTCTTATCATCTGTCCCTTTCAAACTCTTCTTTGATCACTTTCGAATGGATCCGTACATATTATATATACATACACTGATACACATATTAGTTACCTTTGGTGTCCTTTTAATACATCCCCAATTGCCCTTCAAAATAAATCATTATTTTCTTAAAAAACTATATGGACAATTATGGAAGAGAGAGGAGTTAAGATAAAATTCAGTCATTTTTTAAAAAAAATGAGATAAATTGACTTAATAGTAATAGATACGTATCATCATAATCAGTAGAAAATTCTATGATCCCATCATTAATTTTGACGAAACCAATCCCGTCATCATTCAACAACACACACCATATCCAACCGCAATCGAATCTCTAAAATAGTTAATACTCCATATTTATTTTAACAGTTAGATTGTTGACAAACAATCTCGTCAATGCGACCATAAAAGCGCCCATAATTAGTAACTAAACTGGTACCCATTTTTTCAAATAATAACTGCTCTCTCATTTTCTAATTTTTATTTCTAACAAAACCTATTTTTACATTTCTTTTACATCTTGAAGTTTGCATTAAAATTTTGAATAGGAGAAAACAACAAAAAAAATACCTTTTCTATTTAAATCAAAACTATATAGAGTTTTTTTTTTCAAGTTAATCATAAAGAATTTATGAAATTTTTAATAATCTTTTTATTATTTAATGGTATTAAATTTGCAAACCCAATGTGCATGCAACAACCGCTAGTGTGCGTGTGTAACTTAAACATGCACATCTTAATATAAGTGAGAAAAATAAACCATTCTCTAGAAGCATAGGCAAGACAAGGAGAAATAGGAAAGGAAAGGAGACTAAGCACAAATCTGTAGAAATTATTCTTAATTCCTGCCTTCATATTCTAACAGTACAAAAAGAATTAAGAATCCTACGTGAGGCAGGTTCCTACATTTTTCCCATATACAAGAGAAAGAAGAAAACTAAATCTGGCTATAAATTACAATATACATGTGCCTATACAAGTAAGAAGTATTCAGAGAAGAATGCACAAAAGAATTTCCAGGGATCAAATTTCAACTTATTGTTGCTGCAAGTTCTGCAAGTTTAGAATTCCAGCAGATCGATCCCGCTCTGTGAAGTTTGTGGTTGATGTACATATGGGTATCTGGAGGCTTTAAATCCACAAAAGAATCCTTACTACCAGTGTTTGCATTTTGCTGATTCATATTTTAGTCACTTGTATCATTCGACAAAATCTGAAGCGTTCCCCATCTAACTACTTTCAAGGTGCTCGCTCTTCGCCTCCTTGTGGTGTGTATACAATTTTCATGAATATTGTGCTCTCAGCTTACGCAGGAGTTCTAACGTCTCTGTGTATGAAGGGTCTGAGCGGCTAATTGGTTTACAGGAGTTTATGTGATCTGTTGACTCCAAGACCTGAGCCAAAGTTGAAAAATGAAGCACAGTTTGAAAATTCAATTCACTGCACAAACACTCAGTCCGATTCATTGATTCCAATGTCACAATAGGTGATATCTAGCTTCCAAGCTAAGATACAATACAAAAAGGAAAAAGCAGATCAACCTAAGGTGATCCAGAAATATAATCCTACACATTAGGATGAAAACATTAGTAATTAACATTTACCCATAACACAAAAAAGAAAAAGGCATAAAAGATATGGCCCCAGAAGGGCTATGTGGGCAGAATAAACCATTCTAGTAGGTATTGATGAATTTCAAAAGAGCAATATGCACCTAAACCAATGTTTTACTACGACATATTTCCACCAAAATATGAACATATCTACATATGCTCCAGATCGCCAAGCAACTTGTTAAATGTTAAGTACTTTTCACAACCAGAAGTCCAAAGAGGCAGTTATTTTCACAAGACGTATTAGAAGATCCAGTTGGATGATACTTACCACAAGTTCACCAAATCCAGGATAGGCAGACTCAAGTGGTACGATTTCCATTCGTAAGGCCCATCCACCATAGCCTTCAACTATTGGAGTCACCTTGGTCTACACCACAATCAGAAACATCATCTCGTGACAAACATTACAAAGGCATAATAAAAATGCATCAATAAATACAACATAAACCTACCTCACAGAAACTTAGTACTTCAAGTGATCCCCTCTTATGAAGGTGGCGTATGAAGTCATTTAGCTCTGCCAATCTCGGAGACCCACTTCTAAGCTCACCTATCTGTAAAAGAAAATATAAAGATATATTACAAGCTATACAATTTTACACAATTTCGGATATAAGAAAGCCTGACAAAAGGCAGCACAGTAGAGAAACTAAAAATAAGCAGTACAAAATCTATACGCACAGTGGGGGCAGGCCGCAGCACAAGGCCCATGCGCCAGGGCATATCTGCAAGTTTGCTGCCAAAGTGTGGACAGCTATAGAACACCTGAAAATACATTACAACCAAAAGGCTCAATCATGTTGATCAAAAGGCAAGAACATGAAGCTTTCGTTATAGCTAATGCAGAGCAACAAATGAAGGGATTGCTTGAATTGATAATGCACAAGGACCAAATATATATAATGAAGCGAAACATACAATTCCAACAGTGTTGTTCACAAGATTATCAACATTTTCCAACTTCGCTCTGTAAAGCAGCTGCTTGACAACAAGACCTCCCATGCTGAAACAAAGAAAATATGTGCATCATTTAGAAGCAGCATCATATCTGAGCATCACAGATGTAGCTAATATATGTAATTAAACCCAGAATCTGCATAAATGAACAGTCTTTCAACACTACACATGGAAGCTAAATATCCATAAAAAGAAAAAGAAGAAAAAAGAAAACTAAGAGAAGTGTGTTCTGACAATTGTTTTTCACTTCATTGTAAAGTGCACATCCAAAATTTACACATACATATGAAGGAGATAAGACCCCAGAGCCTCTAATGATTTCATGTCACTTGGGTAAAGGACAAATTATTATGTCTTCCTCACAAGGTACAAGTGTGATTGATAGTTAAAACAAAACAATACCAAAGGACGAGGCACATTCACAAGAATAGACATGGCCCTAAGAGAGAAATATGCTCTTTCATACTGAAATTATTAAATAAAGAAAAGCATTGATGAGAATGCTAGTGTGATCGTCCAACAAACAATCACTGGGTAAGAACAAGCAATAACAATAACAGACCTGTGGGTCACAAACACTACAGGCCGATTCCCAATACCAGCATCAACAAGCTTTTGCAGCAGCATAGAGCTCACTTCCTATTCATGGCAAGCAATAGAAGAGAAGAGGTTCACATTAGCCACATTAACATTATTTAAACAATTAGAATTTGGTATAAATAAATATAAAGGAAATTTATAATAACAATTTTCGGAAATGGCAATAGGCTGACAAAGCTCTGAACATCCTTTGTACTAGAATAATTACTGGAGAATTCCTCATAAAATAGAACAGAACTCAAAAACCGGTATACGGAAAAAACATAAGTGACCAACCTGAAGAGGAAGCGTTGCTCCAGACCATTGTGTGAGATTTGTCTGCACCAAGAACAAAATTTTGACATCAAAATGAAAGATTAATAATACTCTAGGGACCATAGACATACCATACCAAGGAAACTACTTGAAAACTAACAGTATTAGAGATCCTTGAAAAGGCAAATAAAGTGGAATAGATCCTACTCTATGAACAAAACATACACAGACCTTATATTTCAGAGTGAAGAGACGAGCCTGAGGAAAATCATTGGGAAGCCATTCGCCAGGCCAGAATGTTCCCTGTTTTCCAGCTTCCTCATCAATCTTCTCCACAAAGCCAGACTTTGTTGAAGATTTGTCCTCAGATATGCGCCATGTTTTATAAGGGCCACCTCGAAGACCATGAACAAAAACAACATCAAGCAGGGGGTTTCCTGTTTCAGAACCACCATGGGAAACATCAAAAGATGAACACTGCCTATCTTTGCTGCTTCCAGGGTCAAACACAGGGTACTTGCCCAAAAAAGGGTCAGCCAGAGGGTCAAAAGAAGTGGTTCTTGCTGAAGTTGACCCATCCTTCCCCTCAGTATCTTGATCAGTTACATCTGGACATTTCCAATGTGGTGCTTCAGGATTGATTAAAAAAATCATGTCAGGGTAATGAGGGCACCTTCTCTTGCCCTTTGCATGGCTAGAATTAGTGTCTTGATAAATTTGGTCATTGCAGAATACATTCAAAAGAGTTGCTCGAGCATAGCTTTGCATTTTAAGGTCATTGCAGCCTGGGATTTTCCCATTAGCACAGTCATCAAGCCATTTATACCAGATTTTATCTTCAACAATGGCCTTCTGCACTTCTGGAAGAAGGGAAAGGATGTTTAAAAGACGTGCAGCATGCTTGCGGATGTGTGCAGTAGGTGGCAACCGGATACTAGAAGGATCAGTATTGTCTAATCTAGAAAATTCTGAAGAAGCTGGAACCTTATCTTGTGCTTCAGGAGCCCTCGAAGCATCATACACTTCCATAGCTGCAAGTTTCTCATAATCATCACACAATATAAAGCGCTTAAGCAAACACAAGACACCAAAATCTACAATTTTCTTTTGTGAATGATGGTCTTCAACGCACAATTCAGTCAATGATTTGATCCCTCTAAGTGTTGCCACAGCAGAATCTGCAGCATCAATCTTTTGCAGACTATCTTTCTTTAAATTCTTCAATGCTCCAGAAAAAGGTTCAAGTGAAAGGAGATCATCCAGAAGAAATGTATCCATTGACTCAGTGATGTTTCCCAACTGATTTCCCGCTAGACCAACAACAGCAATTGCTAGTTGATTAGCATTTTGTCCAGCAGAAAGCACATTTGATTGATCAATTTGAGTCTGAGAAATAGGAATGAATATCTAAATATACAGAAATAATAATATAATCACAAAACAAAAAAAGGAAATTATTTTCAACAATTAATTCTGCACCAAAAGAAAGTTAAGAGTTAGATTATTCAGCTAGCCATTTCCATGATGATTCCTTAAATTCTTAGCATAGAAAAGAAAAGGGAATCTTATACCTTCACTTTGCCATTCTGGGGCTGAGCATTTCCTTTAATTGATGATGTCTTGCCAGAACTCAGAATTTCTGAGAGCAGAATAGCTAACCATCCTTGTGAAATTGGCAGAGCAAAAGGGCCATAATCTTCAAGAATACAAGAAAGGATCTTCGTGGCTGATGATCTTACAGCATCAGACGAATAGCTTCCAAAAACCCACTGAAGCAATACACCAGACCATTTTTGGCTCTCCTCAAGTGATAAACGAATATCTCCTGTAGAAATCAACTCCATTGCCTTTGATAACACCTCCTGTACTTGTTTGTGCTTTTTTGTCTGCTTAGCAGTGTCTCTCAGAAGATTAAGTCCCTTGTCCATCACAGTCTTTTGCGCACCTTGGCTTCTCTCTACAGAAACCAGGAATGCAGATAGAGCTACCTGAGCCAATGGAATGTCTTCATTTTTACTCGCTTGGAAGAGAGTTGAAAGAAGACTTGAAGTCCAATCTGGGACAGAATCATTAATAGGCAGATTATGATCCTCTAACAGGAAACGAGCTACCAGACTTCCATGCCACTTGACTGATCTCTCAGGTGCCAGTAAAGCAGCCATAATAGCATGACCATCTCGATCAAGTTCTTGAATGTGAGACCTATTCTCCGGAGATGCCATAGCCCAATTTGCTAGTGCCCATGCAGCAAAAGGTACAGCAACATGTTCATAATGCAGATCATCCCACAAACCAGGAACAACAGTGGATGATATATTGGCTTGAGGTAATGAGTCGGCATATTTATTTTCCAGCAGTCTATCTGAGGAGACAGACTTGTTATCTCGTGGAGCGCTTGCATCTGCAAGTTTTATCTCCATAGGCCCATTAGTTCTTGCAAGTCCTAAAACTGTGGTCCCCTCAATGATCTTAATACCAATTCCCTTGACACCTTTATCACCATTATCCTCCCCCTCATTTCCATTGGAATCATCCAAATGCAACCCTCCTTCTTCAATAACTTGAATGGCAGCAGCAATATCTCTCATCTCTGCATTTCTTGAAAGGGTAGGCTTAAAAGCTATCTTGTCCAAACCATCACAATTTGATGTCACAATATCCATGATGGCAGCAACAAGCATACTTCTACCTTTCAAAGAATCAGGAACATCGAATGAACTACGTCTTGAGTGCTGTTCCCAAAAAATGCAATTTATCAATTGCAAACATTATGTAAATGCATCAAGAAGAACCAATAATCACATTACAGCCTGTACATTCAATTAAACAAGTACAGCAGAACCAAAGGAAGAAGATGCCACCTAAATATTACAATATCTTCCAGCAAAATTTGATCTCGTGAGAACTTTCCAAAGGAAACTACAGAAGTGCATACTAGGTGCAAAGCATTTGCCAAGCGAAGACTTCAAGAAAGGCCAAGAAAAAACAAGAGAAAAACACTGGCTTATATCGCACTCCATTTTAATGCTAACTGACAAGCAACTCATATATATATATATATATATATATCATGATTCCAGCTTATACTGGAGTCAACAGCTGCACATGCTGAATCAAGCAAACAGTGACGCTTTCAAATGATTAGTTTAAGATGGCACCATTCCTTAGAAAGGACTATTTGCATTTTGTCAATGATACACGCGAACAAATGATTATGGCTACCATTCATTGATCTTTGGTCAGAGAATATGGCGTCATATCTGATTGTCGAGAAACAGATGGTGTTCCCAATACCAACAAAGTTTGCTATGCTGTGTATCTAAGCATATGATGTAAGCAATGCAGGCGGGAATACAGCACAACAACAAAATTTGCTTTGCCGATCCTGCTGTGACATCCAGACACTTAAATTGCTGAGCCACTAATTCTAATATACGGATCCACTACGATGTTTCAATAAAAACCGAACTAAATAACCTTATGATTCCTACAGCAATGTTTAGATTACTGAACCTAGCTTAAATATCAATGACGTAATTAAAACATCACTGCGGCCCAGTATAAGTGAATCAATTGTCTTTGAATTGACAACTTCACTAATAATTATCAACAGCAGCAGCAGCAAACCCGAACAGCATTTCGAAACATAATCAAGATTTTACCTTCTTTCTCTGCGGATGACTCGAAAAAATAAACCTCAACAAATTTGGCACAGCATGCGGCCGCCCCAAAATCGCCTCGCACACATTTGGATCCTCAATCAAATACGAAAGCGCCCTCGCCGATTCCGCTTGAGTCCCGCAAGTGTCTCCCCCCGTCGCCACCGTCTCCAGCAACCAATCCACCACCTTCCCTCCACCGGCATTAACAATCGCGGCCCTACGGCTCGCATTGGCCGCAGCAATGTCCGCAAGTAGCGCCGCAACGCGCAGCTCGAACCCGGCCCAAACCTCATGGTTCGCCGACGACATAACCGACCGCAACGACTGCCATAAAACCGATGCGGCAACACCGGTCTGCTTCAAGTGGCGGTAGAATCTACTCAACGACTCGTTTGACTTCTGTATCGTGTTATCAACGACGTCGTAAAGAGGATAGGGGTTCCGGTTAGTGTCGGCTTTGAGGGAAGTGGAAGTGAGAACAGCGGCGAGTAAGGCGGTTGCGGAGAGAGCGAGTAGGGAGGTTCGCGTGAAGGAAGAATCGCCATTGGGCAGTTGAGAAAGAGAAGAGGGAGAAGGAGAAGGAGAAAGAGAAATTTGCTGTTGCGAGTTTTTAGGCGATTGCAGTTCGATTGGATTTTTAGGGTTCGAAGAAGAGAAGGATCGGGGAGGAAAAGTGTAGTGAAATTTTCGTCGAGAAGGAGAACATAAACGAAGCATTTTTTTTTTTTTTTGTTTCCTCTTTTTCTTTATGTTTTTGGTGGTGTTGGTCAAAGATTGGATTCTGATGAATTGTGTCTTTCTGAGTTGTGGAAAGAGAGGAAGAGGGGGACAGAGAGAGAGAGAGAGAGAGAGGATGGCGGGAGGAAAATTCGGGATACGTGGGGAAGAGAAGAATAGGGGAATGCGAATGTAAGAATTTAAAAGAAGTTGCCAGGAAAACTACTTATTTTCAAAAATCTTCACAGCGAGGGTTACAAAAGTTCTGAGTAGACATTTTGTTATTTGAATCCATCATTATATAAAGCATTGCAACTCATTATTGTACTCTATTGCGGGTTCGGTAACGGCTAAAAACGAAAAAAAATGGAGGAAGCTTAAAAATTTAGAGGAAAAGAGGAGATGTTGGCTTAAATCCAAGAAGCGTGCTGCGGATTTGTTTACGTTCAATTTCGAGCGGAAAGGGAGGAAAATCAAGACAAAACATGGTAAGATTATAAAAATACCTCCGAAATAAAAAGGTAAAGAAAAATATTATTTAAGTCTTTTAAAAAATTTATAAAATTATCATTAGGATGAAAATAATTTCAGTTTTAGGCAAGCTGATCTCGTATTCTGAAAAGACGAGATTTAATGTTCAGAGGTATCTCGTCTTTTCATGAGAGAAAATAGCAATAACGGAGCTATCTCATTGATGAGACAAGATCGGTACAATCCCCCCTCCACCCTCCAAACGAAATAATTTCATGTTTACAACTCTAGTTGAAATTAATTACTTATTTAAGGTCAAAATAAAAATAATTATCAATATACAATTGCTAAATCGCATGTATAAATCAGGATATACAAACATTAAACAGTGTACCGTATATCGCGTATTGTAGTCGCGATATTCACATGAGTATTGCATTTACAAAACGTGATTGTAAGTCCTTAGATTTTTCGATAATATAAGCAAACCCTAAAAACCAGAAGTCAAAATGAAACCCTAAAAGTTAACCTAGTCCTATAAGTCTAGTAAATCTAGATCCGGCAATCCCGTATTCTTGAACCCTAGAAAATGAAATTAAGATAATTGTAAAAATGGTTCGTAATAATATAGGAAAGCTTAAAAATATCAGATTCGTAATTTTCTAGTGTTTTTCGGATCCGAACAAGATCAGTTTTCAAAAACTATGCCTCGATGCATCAGATAGTGAAAATATTCCGACAATACCAATAGATTCGTAAAAATATAAAGATTTTAAAAATATCAGTTTTAGAATTTTTCGATAACTAAAAATATCAAATATAGCTTATTTACGCGTATTTTCTTTACTACCGGTATTTTAATTGTCTAGTCTACTATTCATAGTACTTTTCTACTATTCATCTATCTCTACTTTTTCTTACACTCTACCATACCTATACCTTATAATTTACCTTCCTCATACAACTTTAATCACATCACACTTTACATATTACTTCTTTTTATTACAAAACAACAAATTTAATTAATTTTTTCTCTCTCTTTCATGGCCTTGCCGTCCACTCCCTCCCTCTCATCACTCTCAATTTGTTTTCTTTTTCAATTTATTTAATTACATCGAATTTCCACTCCAAAATTCTATAAATACCCTATTCCTTCTTCATTCTTTCACACAATTCATTTCCTACAAAAACTCTACCAAAATCACTCCATAAAATCTCTCTCTCAAAATCTCTCTCAAGTTTTCTCTTTTCTCCATAAACCAATTCCCACATATTACTACAAACCATTCCATTCTTCTTCAATAAACACATAATTAGGTAAAAATTTCTTTCACATATTCATCATGTTTATACAACTTAACATGAGTTTAGTGTATGTTTCTTAGACTCATGAGAGTTAAAGAAGCAACAACATATTCATGTTTTGTTTTTGTTCATATTTCTATTTTTTCCATTATGTTGTTACTATTATTGTTATTATTGTTTCTAATCTAACTTATATAAAGTATTATGTATATTATGTATATATATTTATTTAGAGCATATAAGCTCATTTGTTATTTATTTATTTTCATGTCTTGCAATTTATTTATTTACTTGTTTTATGCAAATTATTAAGACTAGTCTTTCTAGTCTTAAACTTGTCCATATCAAGTCAAAACAATTTTCTTTCTTTGCTTTTCTTTTCTTTTGGGACTAGTCTATTCTTAGTTCCGGGATACCTAGATGAAGTTAAGGTTCCCAATACTTGACTTTATTTTTATGCTCTTATTTTATTCATCTTATTATGTTGTTTTTCTCATAGTTACATATTCTCGTTCGTGCATAAACATGTTGATATTGTCTCAACCATAATGAAAATGAGTTTTCTTAAGTAATAAAAATAAGAACTCTCTTTAAAAATAAATTTTGTCACATAAGGAATAATTTTTCCATTAAAAACTTAAAGTTTTATCTTAACAAATATTTTCTAAGGTTAGATAAGTTTAGCTCAAGTCTTAGTAATAACACTATATGTGATTTTATCAAGAAATACATAAAGTAAAGTTATCACAAACTCTCTTTTCAAACCAATAAAATAAGAAAGTTTCTTTAAACTTAATTTCTCGTTCAACCAAAAGTTTTCCTAAACTTATTTATTAAAGTTTTCTACCAACACTCTAAAATACTAAAGTCTAGATAAGTTTTTCAAAATTATCGATCATTGATATTATTCTTTTAAAGTGGATCTAACTTTATAAAAGCTTTAGAATACATAATCATGAAATATTTAGAAAAACCATGTTTTCCAAAACACTAGAAATAAAGTTATGGGAATCTTAAAAGATTAAAATTACTTTTTGAAAATGTAATTATTAAGAAATGGAGTTAAAAAAAGGAGATGCTCACTTATAGTAAATTAAGAAATTTTCCTAACAAAACCAATTTTTTTTCAAGTGTTAGCTTTTCTCACTTTTGAGACACATTGTTTTGCAAAATCATTGTTGAGACAACACCACTATATTCATGCATATTATTTGAGTATATATATATATATATATATATATTCAAAGGATTTTTCAACCATACAATTATCCATATTTTTGTACATGAATTCTTGAATGAAGAAAAGTTTGAAACTTAAGTTTTGAAATTGGAATTTTCGTATCAAATCTGTACGTTACTATTCCGTAACCCAAATAACTTCTTTTGATAAAAAAATAATCTTAGAAATGGATAGATCTTTTCGAGTAGGTAGAAATTGGTATATAATATGCGAAATTCCGAGTTAAAATGAGCAAGTTATGGCCATTTTAAGTTGGAATTTCCATTCATACGATTTTTACGAATCCAATAAGATAGAATTATAGAGTTTGAATAGATCTTGGATGAAATACTCATTTTGGGTATTTCTTTTTTTTAGGTGTAGAGGACCAAGATCTTCTCTTCCCCGAGGATTACTTCGACTCCTAGAAGAACGCTATGGACGAGTGAGTTTCCTTTACGTTTATGTATTCACACATGTACTAGTAGAATAGAGCACTAGATGTTAGGAAAAGATAAAATTGATATACATGTGGGATATGATGGGAATTATGTATGTGAAATGTTATGTGCGATCAATGAACGACAAGTATATCGGAACCCGATTTGTGATTGATATAATTGCTTCTATGTATATATTGCTATGTGTGCAATTATTGCTTGATCGCTTTAAATGATTTAATGTCATATTGAAATCCCCATATAATAAATTGTTCATGCATATCATAGAATATCATTTCGAAATTTCTACTACTCTTCAGCGTGGGACCGAAAAGGTAAGCTGTCTGGCTACATCTTAAGGGTTAGGACGTTCAGGGAATACAGCCTCAAGGTATAGCCGAGCCGGATCAATCGCTTTGGGTATGAAAAGCCTAGGGACTAGTAGTATGGTTAGTTGGAACCCTAAGACGCATGCAAACTTTTAAGGAGGTCGCTCGGGGCCCAATTCAAAGCATTTCCTAACCACCGATGGAGGGATAAATCCATCGTACATACGAAACTGGATAGTCGTATGTAATGTTTGATCATATGGTTGTTACATTTCATATGCTTGATTAATAAACTTAGTTGATTGCCTGTTATGAGTACTTTTGCGTAAGGAATATCTCACTAAGCTAGTTATGCTTATACCCCTATAGACTTTTGATATTGCAGGATTATCTTTTTGCACCCGAGAACATCTTGATCATCCGGGTAGAATCCTTATTTTGGGAAGCTTTTGGAGGAATTCTGTTTTAAAGTCTTAGAGTAGATTTCTTCTAGAATCTTCTAGCCTTTGTTATTTATCTTAATAAGACCATGTTGTTATGGATTTTATCGGGGGAATGCCCCTTAGAAGTTGTAAGACTTTATATTTCAATGAATTATATTAAGTGATATTTTGTATGTTCCGCTACCAATATCTTAAAATGCATTACTCCACCGGTCTCCCTTTGATGTGAATATACGCCTTGTATCGATATGGAAGCTTTCGAGTGACTGAGGTAGTCATTCTTGAGTTTTAATATTGCATACGGTGGGCTGTCACGTTTAGGGTACCCGTTGGGGTGTAACAACGATTTACTTGCAAATAAAAACATTCATATCGCAATTAGCAATCGCGATATGTGATTAAGTCCTATATCGCGATTATGCGGTATAGCAATGGTATATAAAACTTTATATCCTATTTTATTCTTGCGATTTATGTGTAAATTATTATATCATGTGTTTTAAACATGATGTTGCTACGGTATATTGGTAATTAATTTCATCAGAATTGTATATTGGTAATATTTTTTCATAGGAACCCTAGACATGTATTGAACTCCCCTCCAAACCATATTTCATATATCACCCTTTACATTAGTTATTACGATGTCGAAATCATATACAATCAGCTAAGTAAATCATTTATTAGCCATCCATCATGGGTAAATAATTTCCTAACTACTTAATACAACCACAATAGTACTCTCAAACACAATCCCAAACCCAATCCATCTAACCACATAACATTTCACCGCCAACGTAATAAAAAACTCATAAAACATAATATTAAATGATTGCATTACTATTCTATTAATTATATCAAAAGTATATGAAAATTTTACATACAACAATCATAAAACATAAGAATAGATGAAATATAATCTCTACTCCTCGGCACCCTGCCTCTCTCGTCACCGCATGATAAAAGTACGAGGAGATAGTGTACGCTGATGCACATCTTGATGGGGATGCTGTAAGCTCTTAGATTTTATGCTACGGTTTATGCTTAAACCCTAAACTAGAGGTCGACCGAAAACCCTAAAATCAACAAATCGATAACAAAACCTGGTAGATTTAGATTCAACAATCTCGCGCTCTTAACCCATAAACAACGGAATTGAGATAATTATGGATAATAGTCCGTGACAATATAAGAAAGCTTAAAAATATCAGATTCGTTAAAATTTAGTTTGTTTCAGATCCAAACGACAGCAAATTTTGAAAACTGTATCCGAGTACACCGGGCGGTAAAAATATTTCAATAACACCGTTAGACTCATAAAAATATAAGGATTTCAAAAATAACAGTTTTATAATTTTTCGGTATCTAAAAATATTAGATATAGCTTAATTACGCATATTTTTTTACCACTGGTATTAATTTGTCTTATCTACTATTCATAGTATTATTTTACACTATTCATTACTATTCAACTATTTCTACTTTTCTACCACCTATTCTTACACTCTACCATACCTATTTCTTACTTTTTGCTTTTTCCATACAACTTTATTCACATCATACCTTACAAATTATTACTTTTTATTAACAAAAATACAAAATAAACCATCTCTCCCTCTCCTTCACTCAAAACCGGCACCTCCCCCTTCATGCATCTATATATTTTTTCATTTTATTTTATTCACACAATTTTCCCTCCACAAAACTCTATAATACCACATCTCCCTCCATTTCTTTCACACACTCACTTACCTTAACAAAACTCTCTCAACTTTTCTCCAAAATCTATCATCATCTTCCCATATTTTCTCTATCCATATACTACCACAACCTTTCTTTTACTACCATCCATAATTTTGCTTTAGGTAAAACTCTTACCTATACTTTCTTATCATGTCATGCAACTTAATATGATCATGGTGTGTGTTTCCTAAACATCTAAGTATTATGAAAGCAACACTATGTTTGTAAGCCCCGGAAAATTGCGATAAATAATTTCAAGATGAACTTCGAAAATAAACCCTAAAAATCACTCCAAATTAAAACCGAATTTCAACTAGTCCAAAAACACGAACGAATTCGAAACTTCTTAATCTTGAGAAAATGAAAATCTTTAACAATAAAATAAGAACACAGTGGTCTTCAAATTCAAAACCACGACGTACAAAAATTCCATATTTAACTCCGATTATAAAATCGGGTAATATAAAGCTCAAAAACAAATTATTAAAAAGCAAATAACATTGACTTTCGAAAATATAACTCAATTCAAGAATTCCGAAAACATTAAGAGATATTAAATACTTACAAAAATAAAATTTAAAATAAATTTCTCAAATTAAATATGTTGTATAAACATAAATATCAGTTTCCAAATTGGCAAAGGTCTAAACCGGAAAATCACCCGAAACCCTAACCGGAATACAATAGCGTAAGTTCGGCAATCTAGCGCCCCTAACCCTAGAGGCCGAGATGTAGTTTAAATATGTAGAATAGCTCATAGTAATATGGTTTGTTTAAAAATATCAGATTGGTAAATTTTTACCTATTTCGAACCCGTTCGGACACAGACTTCGAAAAGCGTGTCCCGGGGCTCGAGATATCAAAAATATACCAATAGTACCGTTAGACTCGTAATTTCATAATATTTCTAAATATATCAGTTTATAATTTTTCGGATTATAAAAGTTACAGTTATAACCTTTTTATCGTATTTCCATTATTACCGGTAATTGATTGTCTTTTGCACTATTCATTTTTATTTCATTACAAAATTTTATTATTCTTATAAATCTTATATTTTTAGATAAATATTTTATATGTTATAGAAATTTTTGTTTTTCTAAAATTTAGTTCGTTTCGGGTCTTTACGGGATCAGATTCTGTTTAAGACCCGGTACTAAAAATAAAATAAATTAATTTAATAATTGGAAAATATTTTAAAAATATTTTATTCCCATAAAATATTTTTTAGAATTTTTCGGGTTATAAAAATATTATTTATAGCCCATATTCGCGTATTTTGATCGTACCGGTAATATTTGTTAAAATACTAAAATAATTCAAATAATTATTTAATTTTTATTATGAAAATCTGCTACAATTATTTGGAATAAATTTTCAATTTTATTTTATTTTAATTTATTTTATTAAAAAGTACTTTTACAACCCATACCTTCAAGTACACCTTACACATATCACTTCCTTTTCACTTCAATCTTTCTACACATTATCCCACAATTGATGGCAGATTTTTGACTATTTATGGCTGCCATTGTCCTTTATCCACTCATATTTTGACTAAAATTAATTATATTTCAATCCTTTTCAAAAAGTTACATTACACATTAATTACACAATTAATTCAAGTCAAATTTCAAAATTCCTCTCTCCTCTCTCCTCATTTCACGTGCAGCAGCCCCTCCCCTTGGCTGCCTTGTTTTATTTTTTTTTCTCTCATTCATTAATTAAAACACTCATTTCTCTCTCTCCTTCATTTACTCATTTTCCCTTTTCATTCTTTAGCTTTTCTCTCTCTTTCCTCTCTTTTCTTCTTCTTTTGTTCTTGTTTCTCAAAACAAGCTGCCCCCACATCTTCCATGGCTTCCACACTTCATTTTTAAAGATTTTCTAAGCAAATCTTCATCCCAAAGCTCCATAGGTGATATAGGTAAAGTATAATGAAGGTTTCATGCATCAAATGAACTTCCATAAGCTTAAAAGCTTAGGATGATGATGCCAAAAATGAAATCTTTCTCTTCTCCACTTTTATTATCTTGTATTATAATTATTTTCTTGTTTAAAGTTATTATATTTTGTAGATCTAACTTTTTATGGCTTTGATTTTTGTTTATGCCATAGATCTTGTTATTTAAGTTGTTATTTTTGTTATTCCTTATGATTTATGCATAGATCTAGCATTCACATGTCTATCTTAGTGATTCATGCATGTAAAACTAGTTTAGAAAACTAGATCTAAAGTTTTGAGTTCATAGATGCATTAGATCTTTGTTTATGTTCATGAACAACTTGCTATAGCTTGATGATGGTAGGAAAGTTGTAGGAAACCCAAGATCTATTTTGTTTTCAACAAAAATCAATTTTGAAAATTCGGATGAAAATGGAACCTATTTAGAAAAGTGGTTTTTCAACTTTAAAATGTATATTTTTCATTTAAAATGAAGGGCTTAGGGTATAGATACCATAAATGAAAGATTTTGATAAGTGAAGTTTAGATCCATGATGTTTATAGCTTATTACCATGCATTTGTTTTATGTTTATGTTCATATTAAGTATAGATCTTAGTTATGAACTCAAACAAAATTGTGAAATTCGTATTTTGGCAAGACCCATATTTAAAAACTACTTTTCAAGTGTCAAAATGTAATTTTTACATAAGAAAATGAAGGCTTATATATATATATAGCATCAAGACTTCATTTTATATGGTTCAAAGATGATTTTCAAAGATTAATTTTCAAAACAAAGTTCTATTCTCGGATTTTGGCCAAGGCCTAGTGAAAAACATGTTTTCCAACTCAAAAATAAAGTTTTTATTCAAGAAATGAAGGGCTCTTAAGATATGATATGTAAGGAATGGATTTTCATAAGTTTAGATAGGTTTTATCAAAAGATATGTCCAAAAATGAATTTTGTAAATTCGGATCCCAACCAAGACCAATTTTTAAAACCCATTTATCAACATCAAAACTCATGTTTTATGTGAAAAATGAAGTATATAGGTAATAGGTATCATTAAGTAGTGATTTTTATAAGTTGAAATGAGTTTTGATGAGATTAATGTATAAAACAAGAAATAGAATCAAGATGAGAAAATTTTGAGTTAGTAACCAATTTGTGAAATTCGTAATTTTGAGTGAAGGCCATAAGAACACCTATTATCCAAGTTCAAAATGAAAGTTTTATGTATTAAATGAAGTCCTTAAGTAATAGGTATCATAAGGTCTTAAATTTTAATGCATTAAACAAGTTTTCCCCAAATGAATCATTCAAAAAGTGGATTTTCTAAAATTCGGATTTTTGAGTAAATCATATTGGAAAACATATTTACAAAGTGTAAAATGGGAATTTTTATGTAGAAATGAAGGTCATAAGTAGTATATATAATGAAGACTCAATTTTGACAAAAATAATTATATTTTCTTAAGTAACAAATCCAAAACAAATGGAAATGATAAAAGTTAGAAAACTAGATTTTTCATAAGTAAGTTGTCATTATGGTCTTGCAAAATAAAAAGTTATAAAATTTCCTTTTAGTAAAATCATCAAGATCATGCATGCAATAGGCTCATCTCATGTCATTCATGTTAGGAAATCACTCATATTGCATGTATAGTTAAGTTATATAGTAGGAACATTTCAAACATTTACAAAACTATTTTTCGGAAATTGAAATTGTTGCTGACCTAATCTGATCCGAACTTTTCGAAGCTTCAAAGTTTTCAAAACTTGAAAATAATATTAGAATTAGATAGATCTTTCGAAGTAGATAGAAATCGATATATAATTTGCGAGATTCCGAGTTAAAATGACCAAGTTATGGCCGTTTTAAGTTGGAATTCCCGCTTAGGACGAGAATTACGAATTTGATAGTTCGTATGAAATTGTTTGGATTAGTTTGAGTTGAAATACTTATTAAAGTATTTCTTCCTTTTTAGGAGATCCCGAAATCGACGATTCCCTACCACCGGATTACTATTACTAGAAGACCGGTGATCCAATGGCCGAGTGAGTTTTCTCCTTGTTTTGTTACCTTGATTGTGATTGTAGTTAGTTGCATTAGAATTATAGGAACAAGATAAAAATCGATATGAATGGGGATGGGATATATGATGAGACTGTGATGAATGTGTGCCAAAGAATACTAAAGCATATCGAAACCACGATTTGATTGGATAACTGCACCGTTCATATTATTTCTGTTATATGTGTGATATTGGATTGGTCACTCTAAAGAATGTATAAATATTTTTGACCTAAGCAAAAATTAAATTGGTCATGCATCGCATTGGACATATTGCATTTGGTAGCATGCTACTCCTACGCAGGTCGATCGGTATGGTCCGTGGATGACTCGTTTGGATAACGAACCCGGTGCCAGAGCTCATTCAGGGGTACTAAGGCGCATGTGGATGCATTCTTGGATGAGCCTAGCCGAGTCGAGTGCTAAGAGCCGAGGGCTTGGGGACTAGATGCGGTCGTGTAGACTCAATACCATTCCTAACCCAAGATACGGAGGGCGTAAATCCGTTCTGTGTGTGGGTTCCGGATACCCACGCATAATTGCTTGCTCACGTGTTTGTTCATGCATAGCATATGATTGACTAATACTTGTTTGTTATGGTACGGAATTAAGGGAATTCTCACTAAGCTAGTGTAGCTTATACCCCAATAGTTGTTTAAATGAACAGGTTATCTCAAGAATGCAAAGTGGGGACCGAATTGGTTGGAGCCGGGAATGACTCGGGATTTCGGCAAGAATACGAATGTTGAAGTTATCAGCTAGTTTTATGATTTGTCTTGTAATAGTTATGTAGGGAAGTCTGTGGATGAATGTAATTGGAGTTGAATGATTTGTATTTTGAAGTATAGTGATTTGTATCTGAAGTATAGTAAATTTGTATTTCCTTTACATTGTTACTCAAGTATATCAACGTAAAATGTATTACTCCGATGAGTCTCCTCCATGTGTTAGACGCCTTGTACATAGTATGGAAGCCTTCGCGTGACTGAGGTGGTCATTCTTAGGCTTTAATATTGTGTACGGCGGACTGCCACGTTAGGGTACCCTTCGTGGCGTGACAATGTTCATGTTTTGTTCTTTTTTTGTTCTTGTTCATCAATGAATCTTATTTTATTGTTATGTTGTTTTATTATTATTATATTCTTATATGTTATTATTATTGTTCTAATCTAACTTCTATATAATATTAAATATATTTATGTATATATATTTCTTAAAGCATATAAGCTCACTAACATAACCGTTAATTGTTTATTTATGCTTGCAATTTATTTATTTATTCCATACTTTTATATTAAGACTAGTCTTTCTAGTCTTACACTTGTCCTCATCAAGTCAAAACAAATTTTCTTATTTCTTTTGTTTTTCTTTTTTGGACTTGCTCATGTCTAAGTCCGGAAGCCTTGAATCAAGCTAAGTCTTCCAATACTTGATATTTATTATTTGCTTATCTATATATTTTTCATCTTTCTTATTAATTATTTTTGTCATGTTACTTAGCTATAAACTCATATTTACGCATGATCATGTTGATTGTTGCCTTAATAAAAATTAAAAGGTTCTTTCTTAAGTAAAAGAAAATAAGCTCAACTTACTTTAAAAATATGATTTTATCACTTAGGCAAAGTTTCATTAAGATTTAGAAATTTTATATCAACAAAATGTTTTTCAAAGAATTTTAGACAAAAAATCACCATAGATTTTAGTATTGTTAACATACAAGAACTTTTCAAAAATTAACTAAGAAATTCTTTGCTCTATTTTTAAACTAACATTAAAACCTTAATATTAATTATGCTTTGCTATGAGAAAATTTATTAAAATTTGTGTATAAAATCCTCACTAAAATTTTAATAAATACAAAGACCAAAACAAGCGTTTCAAAATTAGTTAAAATCAACTCACCAAGTAAAAATTACTTAGGGAATAAAAAACAAAATTGTAGATAACTTGCAAAGATTAGAATTTTTAAATCAAAATTATTTTTTAAGAGTTAAGGAAAAATAAATTGTATCACATATTTAATGACTCAAAAATCTTTAGTTTTAATTCCAAACAACTTAAAATAAGTTTGTCAAACTTTATTTTCTCAACTATTATGACAAGTTGTTTTATGAAAAATCATTGATTAAGACAATATCATTAGAATCATGTGTATAATATAAGTTGCATATGCATTAAAAGGAATTTTCAACTATATATATATATATTTATATGTTTACTATGGGATGTTTTGTTAATAAAAAGCTTTGAAAAATCATATTTTAAGGGCTAGGATTTTCGTGTCAATTCTGTACCACATCTTTTTGAAACCCAAATGACCTTTTATGATAAAAATAACCTTATAAATAGATAGATCTTTTCGAGTAGGTAAAAGACGGTATATAATATGCAAATTTCCGAGTTAAAAACGAGCAAGTTATGGTCATTTTAAGTTGGAATTTTACCACATTCGAATTTTGACGAACTTAGTAAAATAAAATTTATAAGTTTAAGTAAAACTTCCAAGAAATACTCATTTTGGGTATTTCTCCTATTTAGGCAACGAAGAGCCCAAGTTTCCTTATCCAAAGGACTACTTCACCTAGGAGCTTTTTCTGCTACCATAACTGAGTGAGTTTAATTTCCTACATTCTTGTAGTTATGTTTTTGCTTGTAGTTTAATAGCATTAAAATTAGGAAAAGATAAAAACATGAAACCACATGTGCCTTGCATATATGGTTGAAATGGTGTCAAGTATATCAAGGCTGGAATTGTTAAATAAATAATGCTTGATTTAGCATAGAAATGATATGTCTGCAAACTTTATGATCAATATTAAAACATCTAATATTATGACATAATTACTTTAACAAAATGATTCATGCATAACACGTAGTGAGTCATTGCATTCATTATTCTACCCTTGATGGGACCAGGGCATAGTAGTAAGGACCGTAAAACCCGAAAATCTACTTTATGGTGAATGTTCGCTCGATTAAAATGGTAAGTAGATGCTTGAATCAACTACATTTTAGCAGCTAATAGTGGCTCGTATAAAAACTAAAAAAGCCTCATTTACAAATTATGGCCTCACGATCCGGAACACCTAACCCCGAATGGAGGGATAAATCCATTCAACATATGATTCTTGAAAAATCATATGTATTGTTTGCTTATGTATTTGTTGCGTTTTATATGCTTGTTTAAATAACTTATTTGAATATTGATTGCTCAAGTATTTTATTTGTGAAAATAATTCCCACTAAGCAAGGATGCTTACCCTCTTATAGATATTTATTGCAGGACCCTTGCCTTTGGTTGATGCCCTGAGGATAATTTTCACAAGTACTACCATTTGGATTCATGAGTTTTTAGATGAAGTCAAAGAGTAGTTGTAGACCTAGACTTCTAAGTAAATCTCCAATGTATCTGTTTTGAATAACTTTAATGGACTTTATCTTTTGATAGGGGAACGCTTCTTTAATATTTGTAAGACTCTTATATTCCATATTTAAGGTGCTTATGTTGTGATTTCCATTTTTAATCGCTATTATGAATGTCTTCTTAAACAACTTATTTCAAAGTTGGTCCTCTATGATTGTAAAGGTATGCCTTACGCCCGATATTGAAGCTTTTGGGATGACAAAGGTTATCATACTTAAGCTTTAATATTGAGTATGGCGGACTATCGCTTTTAGGTATCATTTGGGGCATGACAGATGCTCTATAATTAACCTATGTGAGTACCTTAGCTCTACCAACTGCACTATAATCTCGAAATGGGATGAGATTTAGATCCACCTAGGTGATTCCTTCCCTCATATCATGTGGCGGTAACGGTAGCCTCTTTTGTGAAGCAAGAGGGTATGGAACTCTATGTATGAGATGTCTAGCATCGAAGTCTCCACAAAATCAGCATATGATGATGATGATGGACCAGATGTCACGTCCTGTAGGACATCCTAAACATAACACTCCACCGTACACAATATTAAAGATTAGGAATGACTACTTTAGTCATGCAAAGGCTTCCATATCATGCACAAGATGTACATCACAACCAAGGGAACGCATCAAAGTATTGCAATTTACATTGGTCATGATTAAGTAACAAGGTAAGAGAAATACTTATCATTAAACATAAATAAGGTCAATTACAATTCTTAGGTGCATACCCTCGCTAATGTCTTCAAGTTTACATACATACATTTCCTAGTGATCTCCAAAACATTAACATTGCATAAATTACACATAAAGAAATTTCCAAGAAAACAAATTCTTCCTATGCTTCCACTTCTCCCATAAAAGGCCAAAAAATTTCCTGATCATTTTCTTAATCTCTCAATCCTCGACTAGCGCCGCAAGTATACCTGTTTCAACAAAAGTCTATGGGAATGTAAGCTTACAATGTGCTTAGTGAGATATTCCATTTATTCATAACATAATTCAAATAAGTTTATTAATTTTCATGCATATTCTATGCATGCTATGCAACAAACATTTGTTTCAAACAATTATGTATGAGTATCCGGAAACCATACACAGAATGGATTTACGCCCTTCAGATCGAGGGTTAGGGAAATATTAGATGAAGGTCTTCACGATATTCACTGCTAGTCTTCGAGCGCACTTTACTCACAGCAATCAATTGATGCGGCTCATCCTCAGGATGCATCTCTAGTATGCCTTACTTAGCTAAGAATGAGTATGGTCGCACGCCTCTTCGAATAAGCTTGGCATTGGACCCTTCGGATTCTTTGTGTAGAAATAGCAGTCTTCAATATGTGACTTGACATATACAATGCGCGCCCGTTTAATTTATATTAAAGCCAAATAAAATAAGGTGTACTTAATAGTGATCCAGCAAATATCAAACGCACATAACTAACATGTAATATTAACGATATACTTAAACAATCATTTGTTGGTTTCGATATACATAGCATCCCTTGTCACACATGAATAAAAGCACATACATAAGTACCCATAACCCCATGCATGCTCATTTTATCTTATACTTATAATTATAGTGCAACGATCTACAAGCACAAGCAAGGAAACGAAATCAAGAAGAAAAACTCACCCATCCATATTGCAGTCTGCTTAGTCGTAATAATCCACCAGAAAGGGAGTCTCGTATTTCTCGTCACCTAGACAAAAGAAATAGTCAGTATAATAACCCTTAAATATAGATGGTGGAACTTTAATGATAGAAGCGTCTTTTAGTGTAATGGCTTAGAGTTGGTCAAAATTTTAAAATTAAGCGTGTTCTATGCAGAGTAATCCCAGGATGGATGATTGTAAGCCCTATAATTTATGCAACGTTTTATCCTTAAACCCTAAAGCTGAAAGTCAATTAAAACCCTAAAGTCAACAAACCTATAACTAATCCTAGTGAATTTAGATTCGGCAATCCCGCTTAACCTCTAAACAAAAAAATTGAGATAATTGTGAATTATAGTCCATAATAATATAGGGAAGCTTAAAAATATCATATTCGTCAAAATTTTAGATCGTTTCGGATCCGAACGGATCAGATTTGGAAAATCATGCCTCGGTGCATCAAACGATGAAAATAATCTAATAACACTGATAGACTCATAATAAAATAAGGATTTCAAAAATATCAATTTTATAATTTTTTGGTATCTAAAAATATCAGATATAACTTATTTACGTGTATTTTTTTTACTACCGATATTAATTTGTCTTATCTACTATTCATATCACTATTTATTACTATTTATCTATTTCTACTTTTTCTACTACCTATTCTTACATTCTATCATACCATATTTCTTATAATTTACGTTTCTCATACAAGTTTATTGACATCATACCTTACACATTATTACTTTTCATTATAAAAATTACAAAATAATCAAATCTCAACCTCTCTCCTCTCTCTTCTCCACGCTAGCCATGACACACACACACACACACACACACACACACACACATATTTATTTTTTTCTTTTTCATTTTATTTAATTACAACTAATTTCTCTCCTCCTTCATCTGTAAATACTCTATCTCTCTCCATTTATTTCATACACTTATTTATTATAACAAAACTTTCTCAAAATCATTACTCAAATTTCCTCTCTACAATTTCTCTATCTTCCCATTGTTCCTATACCACAACAATCTCTCTTTTTCTACCATTCACATTTCTACACTAGGTAATACCAACATTTCTTTACTATGTCATACAACTTAACATGATCATGGTGTGTGTATTTCCTAAACCTATAAGTGTTATCAAAGCAACACTATGTTTATGTTTATGTTTTGTTCTTATTCATGTATAAAATCTCATTTTGTTATTATGTTATTTTATTGCTGTTATATTGTTATTGTTACTCTAACCTAACTTCTATATGTTATTAAATATATTTATGTATATTTATTTCTTAAAGAATAAGCTTACTATCCTAACTTTTATTTATTTATGTCTTGTAATTTATTTATTTATTTCATGCTATTATATTAATACTAGTTTTTCTAGTCTTAGACTTGTCCTCATCAAGTCAAAACGAATTTTCTTTTCTTTTTTTTTTTTAACTTGCCCATGTCTAAGTCTGGAAGCGTTGAAACAAGCTAAGACTTCTAATACTTGATATTTATTATGTGCTATTTTCATATTTTCCATATTTCATATTAGTTATTTTTGTCATGTTATTTAACTATAAACTCATGTTTCATGCATGATTATGTTGTTGTTGTCTTAATAAGATAAAATGTTCTTTCTAAGTAAAGAAAATAAGTTCAAGTCACTATAAGAATGTAATTTTATCACTTAGAAAAAGTTCCATTAAAATTTAGAATTTTATTTCAACAAATGCTTTTCAAGGAATTTTAGATAAGTTCATCATAGATTTTAATGTTGTTGATATACAAGGTCTTTTTCAAAATTTAACTAAGTAATCCTTACCATCTTTTCAAACTACAAGAATAAAATTATCTTTTTAAACCTTAAGGTTGATAATTCTTTATTACACAAATTTTTCTTAAAAACTTATTTATGAGACCCACACTAACATTTTAATAAGTACAAAGATCAAGACAATCTTTTCAAAATAAGTTAAAATCAACTCACCAACTAAAGTCTACTTAGAGAATGAAATTGGTAGATAACTTGAAAGGACTAAAAGTTTTTAATCTAAATCATCTTCTAAGAGTTAAGGCAAAATGATTATATCACACGCTTAATAACTCAAAGTTTTTAACTGTATTTTCAACAACTTAAAATAAATTGTCAAGCTTCACTTTTTTAAACTACTAAGAAAAATTGTTTTATGAAAACTCATTGATTAAGATAACATCATTAGAATCATGTGTATACTATGAGTTGCATATATATTAAAAAGATTTTTCAATTATATAAATATTTATATGATTGCTATGGGATTTTTGGATGATAAAAATTTGGGAAATTTTAGTTTTAAGGACTGGGAATTTCGTGACAGATATGTACCTCATCTTTTTGGAACCCAAATGACCTTTTATAATAAAAATAACCTTAAAAACAGATAGATTTTTTCAATTAGGTAGAAAACGGTATAATATGCGAAATTTTGAGTTAAAATAAGCAAGTTATGATCATTTTAAATTGGAATTTCACCCCATACGAATTTTGACGAGCTTAGTGAAATATAATTTACAAGTTTAAGTAGAACTTTAAAAAAATACTCATATCGGGTATTTCTCTTGTTTAGGTTATATGGAGCTTGAGTTTTTATACCCCAAAGATTACTACGACTAGAAGTTATCTGTACCATGGCCAAGTGAGTTTATTTTCTTACATTCTTATACTTATGTTTTTGCTTGTAGAAGCATTGGCATTAGAATTAGAAAAAGATGGAAATGTGAAAGTGCATGTACATACATGGTTGAAATTATGTTAATCATATCAAGGCGGAAATTGCCAAAGAATCAATGTTTGATTTAGTATAGAAATGATATGTCTACAAATTCTATGATTACCCTTAAAACATCTAATATCATGCCATGAGTATTTAATCAAATTGACTCATGCATATCACGCAGTGAGTCATATTGCATTCATTGCTGTACACTTTGTGGGACAAGGGCATAGTAATGAGGTCCACAAAGCCCGAAACTCTACATAATGGTGAATGGTCACCCGAAATAATTTAATGGTGAGTAGACACTCGAATCAATTACATTTTTAGCGGCTAGTAGTAGCTTGCATGAAACTACAAAAACCTTATTTGTGAATAATGGTCTATATAGCTTGGAACACCAAATCCCGAATGAAGGGATAAATCCATTCAACATGATTTCTGGTAAGTCATGTGTATTGTTTGCTGACGTGGTTGTTACATTTCATATGTTTGTCTAAATAACTTACTTGAATATTGATTGATCAAGTACTTTATTATTGAAATAATTCTCACTAAGCAAGTAAGCTTACCTCCTCTTAAATATCTTTTGCAATACCATATTTGTGGTTGAAGCCCCAAGGTTGCTTTTTCCAAGTACTTCCCTTTTGAATTCATGAGTTTTTAGATGAAGTTAAAGACTAGAAGTAGACTTAAACTTCTAAGTAAATCTTCGGTATAATTATCTTGGTTAAACTATGATGGACTATATTTTTTATAAGGAAATACCCCTTTGATATTTGTAAGACTCTTTATATTTTGTGTAATATATAAATAAATATTTTATATTGAAGGGCAAATATATCATTTGATATAAAATAATAGGGTTTTATGGTCAACCTTAATGCTTATTTAATTTTTGTCGGTTTTTTTTTTGTTGGTTATCGGATGCGTAAATGAAGAGACATCATTAAAAAGAAGAGACATTATTAAAGATGAAGAGACGTCATTATTAAAAATAAGAGACATCGATAAAGATAAAGAGACGTTACTAAAGATGAGACGTCATTATTAAAGATGAAGAGACGTTACTAAAGATGAAGAAGCATTATTAAAGAGTTATTCCTTGTCTTCTATATAAACTAAGCTTCCCATCCAAAATCAATCCTAAACCTAGAAAATCCTCTCTACAAGTCTGCTAATGTCCATTGGAGTTAGAGGAGATCAAAGATTTTGGATTGGGTAAACAAATCTAAACAAGATCCATGAAGATTACAAGAATTGATGATAGTTTTCCTCATATCTCTTTTCGTTTTGAAGGAGCTTTTGTTGGAGCAAATCCTAATTCTGTGCTAGATCTGATCTTTTAGTGATTAGCAAAGGGTTTAAGGATCTAATCACAGTAAGTTTATTTCACAAACCTAGATCTATCATAAGATGTAATTTTGATGATACATGTTTATTTTTGCTGATTTGCAAAATTAGGGTTTTTGGAGTAAGATCTGTCTTATTGGAATTTTGAGGAAATTGATTAAGGAAAAAGGTGTTATTTTGGAGTTTCCTTAAAAGGTTAAGGTTTTGGAGAAATTGGATATGTTAGATTTTGTTTTCATGTTGAAGTTTTTAATTGTTTCTATTCATGTTATATTATCAAGAGGTTTAGAGATTGTGGGTTGTTGTTAAATGAGATTGTAGTTTTGGAGATTTGTTTTGAAATTGAAAAGATATGATCATTCCTTGTTTGTTGTATGTGCTTGCAGGTTTAGTATTTTTTTGTTATATTGTAGGAACAGATTAATACTAAATCTAAATCTATTCGGCTTAATTAATTTTTTCTGCTGGGTGTATTTGGCTATGACCAGTAAAGACCTAGTAGATAGTGATACTAGTGTGGCAACCCGATGATCCTTATGTGTCATTTCCGTAGTGGAGTTGCACTTGGAGATGATTCCGATAGATTTAGGTGATTTGGCAGTATGGCCGTGGTGTTTAGGGAGTACCCATTCACCAATATATGTATATAATTACTTATTTTCAAGAGTTTATTGATTTCTTAGGGGTCTGAGTTACTCTAAGTTTAGGACTAGGGATTCATAGTTCTAAACTGTGTTGTTTTGCTGGTTTAATAAAAATAATAATCTGATTGTTTGCATTAGATTAAGTTGCATTTGATATATATATGTTGTGTGTGCATATGCATTTGTTTGGTGGATTGGGCATTTCATTCATTCCTTTCATTTTTCAGGTACAGGTAAAGATGACATAGTATATGATATATCTGGATATGATATGCACATAGATCAAGGGATGGCGATAGTGGTCTAGACTCCCCTACTGAGGATTAGTAGATTTCAATATAGGATTTAGAGAAAAGAATTTTTAGATCTTTTGTAGAATTTGGAATAATGTTAAAGATTTTATATTTTCTAAAAGACTTCGGATTTTTATGTTTTTGAATATCTTTTAAGGATTTAAAGGATTATTAGGAGTTAAAATTATCTAGAATTTGGTTGGCCTATGTTTATGCCAACTTTGTTATGTTAAACAGGATCTTTTGAAGGATTTTTATTTATATGTTATACAAGTTTTGAACCTTCTGATGTACCCTCTAAGAGAGTTTGTGGAGATTATATTATGTGTTTTTATATGATGGATTAGATTGTTATAGCCTTTGTGTGTTCTATAAAGAGAGAACACGTGGCTGGTTGTAATTACCAATAAGTTAGGGCGGTACAACTTATTTGGTATCAAAGCAATAGGTTTTGATCTTATTAGATTTAAGTTATGAACTCCTTAAGACGATGAGCAAATAGTTGGGGTGGTTTGTATAGTTAGTCTTGTTGATATTTAATAGTTTCTATAATGTTTTTATCTTTTTAGTTTGCTTTGTCTCTAGATATTTTGTATCCTTACCCAAGATTGGAGATAAAGGTTGGTCTCGCATCAGGTCAAAGTAGCAGTTCAAAAATATAGAGAAGAAGTGTATATGGTGTTATGGACCCTACATATCATAGGATTGCGAGTATCTGTAGAAAGCTTAGACTTGTTATCCTTCATGAAAGATTTTCTGATTTTGCATTCTAATTATGAGTTATTTATTGTTTCTTTTCTTTCTAAATATGATTTCTTTATTGCTTCTTTCCTTCTAGTTTTTAATTTAAAGTATTGTATTTATTTTATTTGTGATTATGTTTCACAATTATTTTTTATATATCTTTCTTGTAATATTTGTTATTTTATTTTTGTTTGTTTGGTAGTTACTCTGTAAAATATGTAGAAAAGTGATTAATAAAACAAATAAAGCTCAACAAAAAAATCACAAAATGATAAATTATAAAATATAAATATGTAAATAGATATATATATATATACCTTTATTAAATATATGACATTTTACATTTTTACTATAAAACATGTAATGATTTATGCAAGAAGTTAATGGCATTCATTGAATTATGACCTATAAAATAATAATTACTAAGGTAAGTTAAAGAGAATATATATATCTATATATACATGTATACATATAAAGGAATTAATAGTCATAATAAATTTCATGAAGAAAAGTTAAAGCTACACTAGTTAATAAATACTTAATGATAGTCAACAAAACTTTAATGCTGGTTAATAAATCATTTATGGCCCAATGCCAATAAATCTTTAATGCTTGTCAATTCTGAATTTCAAACAAAGTTTAAAGAAACCATAATTTAAATTAAATTATTGACAAGAATTAAGACAAACTTTTAATGAGCATCTCTAAAGATTATAAATCATAAATAACAAAGTTAAAATATTAGAACTATAATTAATGTACATATAAAAGAGAATGAAAACGAAAAATTACCAAACCAAATTCCCATAGTGGTAATGATTACTCTATAATAATAATTTATAAAGTTTAAGAATGAGGAATAATTACGGTAAATTGAATATGCATTTAGTACACAAAAATGTAATAATCATGAATCTAATACAAGAAAATGTGAGGTCGGATTGATTAGTTCCTAGTTTGCTCTTGATTCATTAAATGTCATGTCTGCAATTCCATCGTGTTTTATTATTCCGTGTTAAGTTCAATCTTGTTATGTCTAGCCTTTTGTCTTATGTCTATCTTAAAAAAAAAATTCAAGTCATATATCAGTCTAGTACTAGTTTGTCCAGCTACTCTTGATACTTGTCAGCCCCTTTCACAATCAAATTTATGATAAAAGACTGAGAATTTCTCAATTACAAGCAAAACAATAAAATATATGAGAAAATTTGTATACAAATATATATGTATAACATGACTTAATGAATGAAGACCAAAAAAGAAAATAAAATTATAGTGTTGATATAAAAAAAGAGAAAAAAAATGACTCTAACACAAACAAAATACCACAATCAGTATACCTCATGTCACGCCCTAAAGGATACTCTAAACGCGACAGTCCGCCACACTCGATATTTAAACTCAAGTAAGACAACCTTAGTCTCTCCATGAGTTTGAACATCGGGTGTAAGACTCACGTTCAACATATAGGGACCATACTTTGCTTCGAAATAGTTTAAGGAGACATACATAGCAACAAGAATGTGAATCATAACAGTTATATCTAGTTTTAATCCATTACATGATCTAAGGGGCATACCCCCATAAAAAAAAAATTAAGAGTTATTAAGTTCTCAAAAGTCTCTTGCAACATCCATCGAATACCAAATTAAGAGATTCAACTAGAAGTCTATGCCTACATCTAAGTCTCGACTTCTTCAAAAAGCTCCTTAGAGTCCAAAAGATGTACCTAAGGATAGTGGCTTCTTGGAGATAGCCATAAATATTCATACTGCAACAGAAAACTATTGGGATATAAGCTTACATGCTTAGTGAGATTCACTTCCAAATATTTAATACTCAACACTAGTATATAACAGACAAGTTATTAACAACCATATGAAATGCACAAATAAATGAGCATACAAGCATATGACTTTCCGATAGCCATATGTGAATGGATTTACGCCCTCCATTCGAGGTTGGGGTGGTCCATAAGTCATGCAACCATAATCCCGATCTCTTTCTCTTAGTTATACAACCTCTGTTGTTTTATTGTGGTAGTTTTAAGTGCCTACCTACTTTTGTATCACCAAAGGTATATTGCTAATGCAATGTGACTCACTACGTGATATGCATGTATATTTTATTCATATAATCGTGGCATGTTAATTATGTAGGTTAAGTGCGATAATAGAGAATTTCAGACACTCCAAGTCTATACCAGCTCATACAATGATTTTACAACAAGTGTCGTTTTGATATAATTATCATTCATTCAATCAAGATTAGATCACAACTCATCGTAATTTTATCCTTTCCTAATTTTAATGCCACTACGATTACAAGTACATACATGAGCACAACTATTTAAGAAATAAACTCACTTTGACATGGCGCAAAAATCCACTTAATCGTAATAGTCAAGAAAGTCTAGTCTGTCTCCCAAGTCTCCTAATAAAAAGAAATAACCCTAATGAGTATTTGTATGAAGTTTGAATGAACTTATAAATTCTATTCTATCAAGTTTGTCAAAATTCGTCTAAGAGGAAATCCCAATTTAAAACGGCCATAACTTGGTCATTTTAACTCGGAATTTCGCATATTATATACCGATTTCTACCTATTCGACGAGAGCTATCTATTTCTAGAGTTATTTTCAACAAATAAGGTCGGTTGATCCATGAACAGTAGAGTATAGAATACTACACGAATTTCCTATTCCACAATTTAACTTCTAACCTCAAAACAAACATCATATTAAAGCTTTGATAGATACTTAGCTATCATTATATCTTGTATGACTCCATTATATACATATATAACTCAATATCATGCATGATTCATGAGTGTTGGAAAATTCTAATTTCTCTTGTACTTAGATAATGTCAAATAAGAAGTATATGACATTACTTTCCTAACTTTGTTTCTACAAGTGCATCATGTATTTATGCAACACCTACAAGCTATTGTCATGAAGGTTATGATATGAACTATTTATATTTATATTCTTAATGATATAGTATCAAGAATTCTTTTCGAAAAACTTTTACTTTGCAAAACTTTTAAAATTTACTAGACTTAAGAAATGTGGTTTTAAACTTTTGAAATTTACTAGACTTAAGAAAGGTGGCTTTCTTTCTTGAAAAATCACATTTGCTTTCATCAAAACTTAGCCTTGATGACCTATATAGCCATCATCTTCATTATTTTAGTAAAAATCTTCATTTTGGGGTTAGAAAATAAATGTTTAAATAGATGGTATGCCTAAGTACGAATTTTACAAAATTTTAAAGAATGAAAACATTGTTTAACCTATTCTTGGAAACCATTTATTGTTCTAAGATTATATTTTGATAAGCTTCTCTTCTTCTTGTCAAAATTGGGTCTTTATTACATGTATCCCCTAGGACTTCCATTTTTCTATAAAAATTATCATTTTGGCACTTGGAAATAGGTATTTAAATAATGATTATTTTTAAATCCGAATTTTGAAAAATTCATTTGAGTTTGTTTTCTTTGTAAAACTCATTTAGTCTTTCAAAAACCATTTCCTAATCAAACCTACCCCTTAAGGCTTCCATTTCTTTAATAAAAATCTTGTTTTGAAGTTGAAAAATGGGTGTTTACATTTCAAGCTTCTTTTATTGCGAATTTAAAACTTATTTTTGAGATTGAAATATAACTTTCGTAAACTTGCCTTTGTTTTGAAAATATTCCTTAGTAGATCTAAGATTTTCTCATCAAGATCATTCATTTATGATATCTATTCCCTAAGCCATTCATTTTAAATGAAAAATACACATTTTGAAATTGAAAAATAGGTTTTCTAAATATGGTTCCTTTTTTATCCAAATTTTCAAAAGTTATTTTTGTTGAAACTAACATAGATCTTGAACTTTCTAGTACTTTCCTACTACCATCAAGCTATTACAAGCTATTTAAGAACATAAAACAAAAGTCTAATGCATTTATGATCTTAAAACAACTAGATATAGTTTACCATATGTGTGGGTATGAATCCGGATGCAACGATCACGTGCGTGTCGCGTGACTATCGCGCTACGCGTGACCTAGGGAAAGAACACGTGATAGGATGATCAAGAGAGTCTTGTGTAAGGAGGAGGAGTAGGCAATCTCAATAGGCTCTAACACACGTGTGACAAGCGAGGGAGCTAAATAGCATCAACCTCACTGAGTACTATGTGTTCGTGTATGTTCTTGAGTAAATTAAATGTTTGATTCACCAAGACGGAAATCCGGCAGCACGATGGCGTTTGTCCAAGATTTCACCTTCTCCAAATGAGGTAAGGACTAAGGTATTTATAGAGAATCCAGCTGTCGATATCGTCCGTCGGATGCGACAGATGACCAACGGCTAGGATGAGTCCCTCTCATTATGGATATGGTTGTGGGCTCCCTTATGGACCCAGGCCCATTGAGGCCTTCATAGTAATGTGTGTGAGCCAATTTGAGAAAGGTTGGAATTGGGTAGGCCAATTCCAACGGGCCCTACTCCAAGCCTTCCATGCCAAAACTCCCATGATCATCCCAATTGAATTGGGTTTAATTCTTTAAGCCCTGTCACATTAGCCCAAAGAGTTAAATCCAAATAAGAATTAGGCTCAAGGCCTTTGTAATCAAACTTGTACATCTACATTTTGCCCCTGACCAAAGTCTTTCGAGCCATGTCGAAAGGATTTGGGCATTAATCAAGCCCTTTTCAAATGACAAAACTCTCATCCAGCGCATGTGTGCTAGCTGCACTGCTGCTTGGTGTGTTAATTTCTTAATGGCTTGCAATGTAGGAATCTGGTGCAACATTGTCAAATAAATCTCCTTCTTTAGGAACAAAGCCTGAGATACTCGACAAGCTGCAGCCTGTAACAAAGGCTCTTTGTCGTTTTCGAATCAACTTTCCAGTAATTGTTTGCATTTGAGAACTCTGTTGCACCCTATAGGAGTAGAATCTTGATAGAAGCTTATGACTATCTGGCCATGGCTTTCACGCCCTTGTTATTCACCGCATTGTTTTCGTTCGTTTGAGTGATCCTGTTCCTTTATTCCCAAAACAGTATGTTATGCTTGTGACATAAATCTTCCTCGCTTACTTTGCATGAATAGTTTATACTATCATAAATTGAGCCCGATTGAGCCTGTATCGATTTTTTGAATCTTCTTGCTCTTCTAATAAAGACTTTGCTTGAGTTGGGTCTTATGAAGCCCTCTACCATATCATCATTCATACTTGTCTCAATCGAATCAAAGTGAAGAGCAATATATATCATTCCTATAAGGTAGGGTATCGGAGCACTTCGGCTTCTTGCAGAAAAATGATGTTGAACATTGATCTTCCATAAAATATAGTCCCATAATATGTAGATTATAACTTCCACCGTTGATGTTCGTTGGAGAAGATCATAGAACCTTCCCGTAAAACCCTAGAATGTATAATATGCTTTTTTTTCTTTTTCTTTTTTTTTTTACCAAAAAAAGGAATTTTTACCAAAAAAGGAAACCTATCTAAATAATACCTAGAGCGAAAATAGATGAGCGGACAAGATTAATGCCACAGACGGCATAAAAAAGATTATCCTATGAAAAGATATGACATGAAGAAAAGTTACTAAAAATAGTAAAAACGCGGTTTTAAAGACCTAAACGAAGGAATTTGACCGAAAACGGCTTGGGTCATGAGCAAAGCTGATGAGTATTGCTCGTTGGGCCGTTTCCCTTCAGAATAGGGTCTCGCTTGGTAAAAATTCAAAATTCTCCAAAATTACAAAACTGCCATCTCGAAATCACGAAACTGCCATCGACACTATTTTTCCTTTTCTGCTAAAATATTTCTGAATAGGGCAGCCTTCTGTGGTGAAGCCTGTTGTTGAGCCATATCAGCAAACATATTGCTGCTGCTGTGTAATGCCAGCTGGGTACAGCAGTCTTGTTTTCCTCATTGGGATAGACACAATTGGCTATGTGTATGGTGCAACAGCAACCCACAATATTTTCATTTTCATCACACTTGCAGGCCTGCAAATTTTCGTCATGTCTAGTACAATATATTGCCCCATTTATTCCAGCACACAAGATATCTTTTTGCTTCCTTGCCTCCTTTGCTCACGTTCTTCTTCTATATATATGTCCTCATTGCCCTTCTTTTTCCTTGCCCCATTTATTCCAGCAGTTTTGTTTTCCTCTCTGCTTCATCTTCATATATATATTTTTTTTTCTGTTTCCAGTTTATTCAACCAAATTGCCCCCGAACGGAGATCCCATTTGTCCACTCACACCGAGCAATCTCACATCCATTTCAGAAACTCTCTTATGCACAATATGTGTCTCCTCTACACTCTCTGTACGGAGTTCATGATCAACAATGATTGCTAATAGACCATCAACGAACCTACATTTGTTGCAAGTGGCATCCAGGCCTTCAATTTTCCAAGCAGCAGTGAGTATGCTTTATGCATAAAGCCGTGCCATCAGGGCCTTCAAAATTTTTTTTTTTTGTTGTCTTGTCTGTTGCTTGATATATATATATATTCTCCTTACAATACCGTTTACTTTTAATGCAGCTTGGATTTGAAGACGAATCTTGTTGCGAAGAACGGAGAACTTCAGAAATCGGAATTAAAAGACCGGTGCAGCTGCTATTTTGTTGATGCTGTTGCTGTATACTTGGTAGGTTTCTTTGACCCCATCCTTTTTGTATGCGTGCGTTTAAGAGTTGTTGATGCAGTTCCACTACCATCATCTGTTTTTGTTGGTTCATAAATCTTTTTTTTTTTTACCACAAACAAAGAGCAGCCTTACTGTTTTTGAAGGATATTGTCTAATGTATTTTTCTAACATCAACATCACTAAGTTGGCTTATTCAATGGAAGAATCTTTCTTTAGTAGTTCAGCTAATATTGAATGATATATTGATGATCTAGGATGGTAGGAGCTCTTTAGCATCCTCTGTAGACATTTGTGCGTAAGAAGTATCTACGTGAATATTCAAATATAGGATTATATGTAGCAACAAGAGGAGTACAACCAGCTTTACACAATAGGATCTTTCCAAGAAAATTTTATTGGCTCTTGATGGATCTTCATCCTTTGTTTTAGCTGCTATTGTCTTTAAGTGTAGGTCAGTAAGTCACAGTGCAAGAGCAGTATCTTCAAGGTTGATTTCGACCTTGATTCATTCCAACTTTACCAAAACTCATAACATAAAAATTAAAGATCTTTCCTTAGCTTTCTATAGGATTTTGAATCACCTCAAAAGGAGTACGGGTGAGAGAAATATCCACAATTTACTCAACCCCATCAAATCTGTGAATCAGAACATTTCACTACATATCCCGTATATTCATAGCTAATTCTGTATTGATGCATCGAGAATCCATCAAAATTCAAAAAATGAAGGAATTTTGAATCACCTCAATAGGACTTCTCATGAGGGAGATATCCACATTTTCGCGAACTTCGTCAAATCTGCAAAACCAGGGATCTTCACTGTCATGCATCGACTTTGTGACAAAAACTGTATCGATTCGTTTTGAATCCACCAAAACTCAAAACACAAAAGTTTTAGATCTCCCTCTTATTTCTAAGGAATTTTGAATTGCCTCAAACGGAGCTCATACGAGAGAGATATCCACATTTTCGTGAACTTCGCCAAATCTGCAAAATCAGGGATCTTTGCTGTCATGCAGCGACTTTATAACAAAAAACTGTATCGATTCGTTTTGAATCCACCAAAACTCAAAACACAAAAGTTTTAGATTTCCCTCTTAGCTTTCTAAGGAATTTTGAATCGCCTTAAACGGAGCTCATATGAGAGAAATATCCACATTTTCGTGAACTTCACCAAATCTGCAAAACCAGGGATCTTTGCATTCATTGAAACAACATTCTTTCTTCACGACAATATTGGTATCAAAACCATTTTTCAACACAAACCCATAGGCTTGCTTTCCCTCAATAAGAGCTGCCAATATCCACATTTTGTGTGTGCTTTTTATTATATATGGTCAGCATGAGTGAAACCTTTCTTATTTGTAAAACTAACTCATCTCATTTTCTTGTAATGCAGGGCTCTAGATTGAAGTATTGAATCTCCACCGCGTATCTTCTTGACTTTGCTTTTGTAAGCATGATTTTCTTGTTTTATGAACTCATATTAATGTCATCAACTATTAATGATTCTTGCGTTCAAGAAGAATACTCAAATTCATCATTCACATTCATCATGTGTTCCATTCATTCATCTAATGACCACGGTGCCTCATGATTTTTAAGACGAAGCTCTTTGTTGTCCATGTTCCGACCGCATAAATGGCAATCTTGAGACCATACACTGTACGATGACACTCTCAGCCGTCCGTCCCAAACTTCATGTGACAATCTTGGAACCGCACATTGCGTCCGTGTTCCATTCCTCACATGATGATCTTGGCACCGCACCGCTATGAGAGAGGCTCTCCTCGGTTATTTGTGTCTCACTTGCCCATGCGACGATCTTGGAACCGCACCACTATAAGAGGAGACTCTTTCTTATCTTGTGCACCCAGTCATTTGGTGAATGAATGAGATACTCCGGTAGCCGATGCACTTGTTGCATATGTCTCATGTCACATATTTGCGTTCATGATATTAGCATCTCTTTTGATCTTGTATATGCATATAACTCCTTTATCATGTAGGTGTGCATAAAATAAACATCTTGAGGATGGTGAGGGAAAATAGAAAGGGTCGATCTCGCAGTGGCAACCATACAGACAAAAGTAATGAAATATTGGCGAATTCAGGTCATGTGCCGAAAGTTCCCTTGCCACGTAGTAAATGGCTTGATGCTACCATTCGAAATGATTTTTTCTGGAAAGATATCAAAAAGAGGGATTTGTGTGCTCATCCTCCTAAAGATGGTGAATTTCATTTCATCCAACCAGAGCCCCGAGTAAGCGATAGGAAGAACATAGATGAGAATTCCATTTTACGTTTCAGAAATGAAAGAAAGGAGCTTCCCCTTTCAGAGACAATGTTCAGTTACCCAAAACAGATATTGCAAGGATGGCAGTCATGGGTATATTACATTGTAAAGAATTCTCATTATAGGTCTCGTTTAGAAAGTGCAGGGATCAATTTTGCTATATGGATTTCTTCTAAAATGGTTATCCGTTCTCAAAGTGTTGAAGCATGGCGAGCTGTATTGGCACGTTGGAGTACATGTACACATACTTTTGTGACATCATGGGGTGAGATTACTCCAACCTTAGAAGATGTGTGCACATTGCTAAGTTTCCCTAGTTCTGGGTCAACTGATATTGTCACGGCTGAGATTTCAGAAGAGGATGAAAAATTGGTGGAAGTACTAGAAGCTGATAGACAAGAAGCGAGAGACAGTCGTAGACAAGCATCATTTTGTGCGTGGATAAGACATTTTTTTGAGCACGAAAGGACTCGATCCGAAGGCCCCCGGTATGGATGCGAGTAAGTATGCGTTCCTTGCTTTGTTTATTTATGCTTGATTGTCATCACTTCAATCTAACCTTACTCATGACTTACGATTCATTTCAGGCATGAGTTAGAAGCTTTCATCGCTTGTTGGTTATCCATGTACGTGTTTCCCGGCGGGCCAGGAAAAGGTGTCAGTCCGCGACTTTTTAACTTGGCGATTCGTCTTGCTCGTGGAGAACGAGTTGCCTTGGCGCCTTTTTATTTAGGGTCTTTATATCGGCGCTTGGACCTTTATAGTGAGACTTCAGTTCGATCAAAGGGGCGATATATCATCGTATCAAATGTAGATTTGGGATTTCTACACTTGTTTTTCAGCGAACATTACAAAAGATATCCAGGTGTACCTGTTGCAAAACCTGATCCTCCTGAACCTCGAGCTTGGGCTTGGGTTGATAGGAAGCCTTTGGGTTCATTACTTGATATTATAGATGATGCTCATGAGGTCGACTTTCGCCCTTATACAAAGGAATTGGAGGGATATGAGTGGTGCACAACATATTACCCTTCGGGTTCCAAGACCTTAGTGAATCTGATGGAATGTGGTGAGCAGCTTTCTGAAGCTGAAGTAGTATATGTTCTCTGGTGTACACCTCGAGGTTTGCCTGCGCTTCACGATTGGTGTGATTCTTCTACTGAATTCTTGGAGCATAGAGTAATGTTGTACTCACCTCATCGGGTTGCACGTCAGTTTGGGTTTGATCAAGGTGTGCCTCCTATTGTGGCTATCGACACAGATTTCAATAGATGCTGTGAGGCAATTAGTCTTGAGAAACGCCATGAGCTCTATTGTTCTGTCAGACAGATGTTTTTTCCATCTATCAATCGCTCCGGTGTTGCATCAAGTGGATGGTTAACGTATTGGACAGGGTGTCTTGAGGCATTCAAGAAATATACTCTTTCAGCTATAGATGACAGTTTGCCAGAGTCGATCATTTATAAGCATGAGTTCCACTTTCAACTTCCGAAAGATGACAAGAATAACACTTCAGGAAAAGCGGTGATTGGGCGGACCATGCCTCCTGCATCAATCATCAGTCAAATCAAGCGTCCTCGCCTTTGTGAGGTATTAAATCTTGTTACTTAAGCTGTCTATATTATCGTTTCTTTACATACTATTGATATGTCATTAACCATGGTTTCACTCCTTTTTTTCTTTTCAGGACGAGTTGAGGACAAGCCGAGTCACAAGCCAAAGTGAGGTTAACAAAAATATTTCTGGCGATGGAAACGCCAGCACTTCTGGAATATTTGCTTCATCTAAGTCTTCTTCGCCGAACACTCACCCTTATCCCAATCGATATGGTGTTGGGAAGGTATTGCAAGCAAGAGGTGATAATACATCTGCTGTAGTGATTGATGATGATGATGATGATGAGACATGGCCGGTGAGGAGCAAGCTTCTGACGACTTTGGAAGCGACAGAAGCGATCATGGAAATGAAAGCATACAGGAGGAGGATATTAATGCATATGCAGAAGCGTTGGCTGCAGAGATTCACGGTGAGGGAATTGATGATGTCCCTTGTAATAATGCCTCCGAACCCCCGGCACATCAGGATACTACTCTTCCAAATAATGAAATACCAGAGCAAGTTGGAGGGGAGAACACGCACCCGCATATGATAACTTCGGGGGAGAGTGTTTCGTTTTATGAATTCCTGGTCCCCCCTATTTACTTGGAGTCATTAAAGAGGTTGCATGCACGTGATGGGGATTTTTGGGCAGGATCAATTTGTCCTGGTTCCGAAGTCACAAATGCTATGGTTGTGATGTTAGGTCGGGCGTGTATGCTGCTAGGTAGACCATGGAATTCATTTTCTTCAGCTGACTTGGAGTTATTGGTACAAGCTTTTAATAGTGCTCGTGCCTTGGGGTTTAAAATTGATAGCTTGGAGAGTGTTGCTAGCAAGGCACAAAAGGTATTGCACCATCGACCATTAATCCAACGTTACGAGAGGCTCAAGGCTGAACTTGAGGCGACACAACTCGAATTGGAGAATTCTCTTGAGGGTCTTGATACTGCTTCTATAGCAGAATAGATTATTGCATTAAGTTATGTAACTTCATGAACTTTGTCTTTGTTTTGTTTCATGTTTCATGCACAATATTTCACATGGTGCTACTTTCTCTTAGTTTTGTTCCCTTCACTTGGTATCGTATCATAGTACGATGAACTCGTGCGCTTTACAGAATGTAAGATTCATGTGTAGCGGCACATTATATGTTATGACTTTGCGCGTTTAAATTATTATTTCTTTCGCGAGCAAAGGCTTCTTGATTTCATAAGAATTCTCAAGGGGGTATTACCCACTACTTGATTTCACAAGAATTCATATGCATGTATTATGCCACGCGCTTAGTAAATTTGAACTATTACAAGCTGCATGAATGAATGAACGAATGTCGCGCGTATAGGAGACAAGTCTCTTACCAAGCAGCAGCAACATATAAATATAATGTATAATGAAATTGATCGGTGAAAGAATCATGTGAAAGCAAGCCCATATTATTCAAGTCATCATCATCACTGATCATGCTATTACATGTGAAACTTCTTTACATATTGAAAATTTATAGGAGCCGTAATAGCATCAGTCTTTGGATTGAGGAGCTTGCAATACCCGCTATCATGGACTTCATGTATAATGAAGGGACCTTCCCATTTTGGCGTGAACTTTGGCGCAGGTATACTTCGGCGCACATGCTCGGCTGCACGAAGTACAACATCACCCACTTGAAATGACCTTTTCTTCACCAACCGATCGTAGGCCATACCAAGCTTGTGTTGGTAGTTGATCAAGTTGTTTTTGGCCATATCTCGTCTTTCATCTAAGGCTTCCAAGTCTATTATGCGTAAAGCATCTGGCTCAAGCTCAGCATTGATCGCTAATCGTGCTGAAGGGATCAGAACCTCTATAGGCACGACTGCTTCGGCACCATATACTAACGAAAAAGGTGTTGCTTGTGTTGGTCGCCGCTTTGAAGTCCTGTAAGCCCAAAGTGCTAGGGATAGTTTATCGTGCCATTCTTTATGGTTATCGTGTACCATACGACTCAGAACCTTTAAAAGAGTCTTGTTCGTAGCTTCCGCTTGGCCGTTGCCCTTAGGGTAATAAGGGGTTGACTTTACATGATCAATACCATATGATTCCAACAGTTGTCGAACATGTGAATTGATGAAAGGAGTGCCATTATCTGAAAGGATACGCTTTGGAATCCCGAATCGGCATATAATGTTCTCCTTGATGAAGCTTGCAACTATTGGTCCTGTCGCCTTCTTTAAAGGAATGGCTTCTACCCATTTAGTAAAACATTCAGTTCCAACTAGGATCCAAATACAACCTCTAGATGGCGGGTGAATAGGACCGATTAGATCAAACGCCCAAGTGTGGAAAGGCCATGGTGTTGTTAAGCTGTGAAGTGCAACTGCAGGAGCATGAATCACATCTCCATGTTCTTGGCAAGGAACGCACCGCTTAACAAAATTGGAACTATCTGATTCCATGGTTGGCCAATAGTACCCCATGTCTAGTAGCTGATAATACAACTTCCTTGCGCCTTGGTGCTCACCGCATTCTCCAGCATGTACCTCGGTTAATATCTCTTCTGTTTCAGGAGATGTAATGCATCTGAGAGGCTTTCCCATGAATGAGACTCTATACAACTCATCCTCATGCATTAGGTACTTGCGTGCCTTCCTTTTTACTAATCTGGCATCCGTACTATTAGTTGGTAACACGTTATTCTTCAAATAGTCAATGTACGGACGACGCCAATCTCCAGCACTTGCGACAAAATTACATTCTTTTGCATCTGGTAACTCAGAGCACTTAGGACAATGCATTTGCATCTGAGATGCATCCTTAGCCATTGAGGGCCAATAATACCCTGCACGTTGAATGCGACGATACAAAGGGGGTCCTTCTTCCCCACACCAGATTTTATGATACTTGTCTAATTTTAACCGAGCCTGTTTCGCGCAAATGCATCGCGATAGAACGCCCTCCGGTCCTTTAAAGTACAAAGCGCCATTGATACGAATAAAATTCTTCAAGGTTACGATGGAGGCCGCATTGGGTTGCGCTAATTGATTCTTGATACCAACACGCCAATCATCTCCTGTTTCATCATCTTCCTCCAACAATTGCAAGGTTGTGCAAGGAATAGTTTTCTTGATAACTTTGACATCTAGGCTTTCATCTGAAGCATGCATTGGAATCTTAGATGCCAATGTTGCCAATGCATCTGCGTAACGGTTCGTAGATCGTTTGGTATGTTCATACCTTACGACTTCAAACTTCCCAATTAGAGCCTGCACTGCAGCCCTATAAGGCGCAAGTGATGGCTCCTTGAGGGCATATTCACCATTGGTCTGCTTAATGATCAAATTCGAATCGCCACGAATACACAAGTGGTTTGCTCCAGCTTCCAAGGCAAAGACGATCCCGAGTAACAATGCCTCATACTCGGCTTCGTTATTAGTGCAATGAAAGTCAAGTTTGAATGCCAAAGGTATTTCTTGGCCATTAGGTGATGTTAATACAACTCCTGCTCCCCACCCTTGACTTCCTGATGAGCCATCAAATTGAAGTGACCATTCTCCTTCTGTTTCGATCATGAGTGAGTCCTCGTGAAATTCTGCTGGTATAGTATCTGTGATCACATCTTCACTTTCGTTCGGAAAATGAGCCAAGAGATCAGCTAAGGCCTGTGACTTAACAGCTTTAGGAGTCTGTATTGTAATGTCGAACTCTCCAAGAAGCAACAACCATTTTGCAATACGCCCAGACAATGCTGGTCGTGACAATAAATACTTGATAGGATCTGACCGTGTGACAAGGTTAACCTTATGTGCCAGAAAGTAGTGACGTAATTTTTGAGTTGCAAACACCAGCGCGAGACAATGCTTCTCGCAAGCTGGGTATTTGACCTCACTTCCTTGAAGTGAGCGACTCAAATAATAGACCGGGCGTTCTTGGCCGTCTATTTCTTGTGCAAGTAAAGCTCCGATTGATCTGCTGGTAGAAGTGAGATATAATATCATCGGTACTTGCTTCACAGGCATAGTCATGGTATGAGAAGAAGTGAGAATTCCCTTAATTCTTTGAATCGCATCTTCATGGACTTGTTTCCATTCAAATGCAATTCCTTTCTTCATAAGTTGATGTAAGGGATGCGAAATCTCTGCAAGTGCAGGCATGAATCTCCTAATATATGAAACTTTCCCCATGAAAGTTTTCAACTCTTTCAAAGTAGTTGGCGAGGGCATAGACAATATAGCTTGTATTTTTGCAGGATCAACATCAATTCCCTTCCTATGGACCACGAATCCAAGGAATTTTCCCGAAGCAACTCCAAAGACACATTTCAAAGGATTCATGCGAAGCTTATACAATCGACATCGTTCAAAAACCTTCCGAAGATGGACCAAGTGGTCCGGTGCATGTTTTGATTTCACGACTATGTCGTCCACGTAATCCTCCATGAAATCATGCATCATATCGTGAAAAATGGCTGTCATTGCCCTTTGATAAGTAGCACCAGCATTCTTGAGTCCAAAGGGCATGACAGTATAATAGAAATTCCCAACAGGCGTTCGAAAGGCAGTACGCTCAGCGTCTCCAATCGCCATCTTGATTTGATTATACCCGCTGAAACCATCCATGAATGAAAATAATTCATGTCCTGCCGTGACATCCACTAAGGTGTCTATATTTGGCAAAGGGAAATCATCTTTAGGACAAGCCTTGTTCAAATCACGAAAATCCACGCAAACCCTTATTTGACCATTCTTTTTTCTAACAGGTACGACATTTGCGAGCCAAGTAGGGTGCTCGATTGGTTTGATAAAGCCTGCATGAAGCAACTTCTCAATTTCATGTTTGATTTGAACCTCAACCTCAGGACGGAAAACTCGTTGTCCTTGCTTAATAGGAGTAGTGCCCGGGGCGATATTTAGTCTGTGCACTACAAGACTAGGATCTAAACCTGGCATCTCATCATATGCCCAAGCAAACACGTCCCTATATTCTCTCAACAAATCAATGAGAGGACTTTTAACATCTTGCAACAAACCTTTGCTGACAAAAATTGGCCGCGGCGACTCTCCTGGTCGCGCTAGATCCAATTCCTCAATTTCTTCATTCTGTGGCTTTATTTGATCTTGCATTTGTTGAGGGGCGGGTTGAATTTCTTGAATCGGTACAGGGTCTGAAGAAGAACAAACTTCCTTAGACCCTGGAAACCGTCATAAGAGATATACTCTTCGCCCATCCTCTCTAACATAACTTTCAACAGCGTCAGCTTGCTTGTTCTTCTTTTTACCTCCTCGACAACCACGCATTTTTCTCTTCTTTTGTTGACCCTCTTGAATTTCTTCCCAAGTGGGTAATGGTACACCTGAAGCTCTAGCAATAGCTGTCTCACCTTCATCCGAGTACTCATTGAAGAAGGTAGATTCAATGAAATTTGCCTCATCGTGCTCGAAGGGATTCTTTGTAGCAGGAATAAATACATCCTTCCCTTTCCAATGTCCTTTGATACATTGATGCATCGTTGATGGCACTAAATTGTGATCGTGCAGCCATTTCCTACCTATCAAGAGGTGGTAGGACACAGGCGCATCAATCACGTGAAAAGTAACACTACCACGGATAGGCCCAATCTTAAGATCAACATTAACTCTTCCAATGGTCTTTGTTGTAGTATGACTAAAGCCATTAACTGAAATGGGTTGCCTCACCAAACGACGATAGTCAATACCGCAGCTTCAAATGTAGTCTAGGCAAGATGTTGAGAGAAGAACCAGCGTCAATGAATGTCCTCTTAACTGGATAGCCATTAAGTGTGCCCTCCACATATAATGTCGATTGTGATTTGGACCGTCTACACACATATCTGCATCATGAACAAGATTGCAATAATGCGCTCGAGCCATTCTTTGACTGGCTGCGCTGCACTACACTCGCATATTGTCCCTCGAAAATTTGCGCGAGCATAGTTGCTGCTGCAAGCCTTGCCTTCTCATCAAAGCCAAGTAGATCAAAGAAATTTCTAAATTTGAAGTCTTCAAAAGCGCCGCAGCAAGGGTGCACAATCATTTTCCTCAATTACATGTTGTTTTCCTTTTGTGTTACTTGCCCAGTAAGTGGTGTATCACTGGCCTCGACCATGGCAGGATCATGAATAACGACGTTGACAGCACCACGCTGATTGTTATGGGTTGGAAGTGGATTGTTCCTAACATCATTATTTTCAATAACAAGCTCTCCACTTCACTCTTTCGTTGAAATTCTCTTCAAAGTAAAACAATCCCTAGTAGGATGGCCTACAATCCTGTGAACCTACAAAACTTGGGATCATTCCTCTCCTCTGGGTTGGTAAACGCTCTACCCTCGGGAGCTTAAGATTTCCATCTCTCAACCATTGATCGACATAGCATGCACTTTCCCATCGAACAAGGATATGTGGCACTTCCTTTGTTCTCTCACGTCCAGACTTTTCAACTCTTCGTTCTTCTCATCTTTGGGATCCTCACTTTGAGTTGCATTCACAACGGTCCTCTTTTGTTAAAATTCACGCTTCCTCCTCTCTGTCGCATGACAGAATTATTAGTCCTTCGCGCATTCTCAACCAAAGTGAGAATGAGGCTAAAGAGAGATTTTCCAGGTGTACCGCATATTCGGTGAACATGCCTTGGATGCAAATTTTCACCAGCTCTCTTTCGTCACATATGTCTTGGATGTCTAGTGAACGTTCCCTGAAACGCTCAATATAATCCATCAAGTCTTCCTTAGGCTTCTGGCGAATCCATCCCATATCAGTCAAGGTCACTCGTTCCTGTGTGGAGAAGAACTTCTCTAGGAACATCTTGCACATAGTTGCCCATGAATCTACTGATCCAGGAGGAAGGTTAACCGTACCATGTGCACGCTTTCTCTGTAAGGGACTTAGAAAATTCTTTCAACTTGAGATCATCATCAATCTGTAAACCTCTAGCGTTTCAATGAACTTCAACAAATGTTCCTTGGCACTTCCTTTCTTACCATTAAATAGCATGAATTTGGGACTCACATAGTCTTGAGGGTATGGCTTAGCAGCAATACGTTATTGTATGGGAGTTTGAGATCCAATACTCCCACATCAGACTTAGCTTGTATTTCCCCTCAAGTACGTGTCTAGATCTTCCTTTGTGACGAAAGTAACTTTAGGAGTTGAAGTATAACTTCAACTGGTGTAGCAGGAGTGACAGTCTGGAGTGGAGTTATTTGGTTTGAGTAGCAGGTCCACCAATGACAATCTGTAGCGTAGTCTGTGAGGATGAAGATCCTCCGGGTTGAACATGTACTGTAGGCTGGGAAGTTGAGGGTCCTCCTAACTGAATTCCAGTGTTTCACTACCTGAGGTACAGGCAATTGTGTAACTATAGGCTCCAACGGAGGGGCTTGCTCCCTACTTCCAATAGTGTCATGTTCAGGAGTAGGAAGAGGATCACAGGTCGAGCAACTTGAGGTGCCTGAGAAGCGCGTTGTTGCGCAACAACAACAGGGTTCGACGAAGTCGCACCTTGTTGCGTAGCAGCAATAGCAGCTATTCCAGGCAGGTACTGAGCAAATATTGTCATGAATTGTTGGAATTGTTTTGCAGACTCTTGCATTGATTGATTGACTTGTTTGGTATTTTCTTGCACAGCACGCAAGATCGTAGCATTGTCTATTTGAGCACCAGCAGGTTGGTTCACATCCTCAAGTGCTGGCATGTCATGTTCAGTAGCCTCGGGATCAACATTAAGTTCTTGAGTTGTACCCTCAGTGGGATCGGTAGGTCTCTTCCTTGGAGGTGCCATCACACAAGTGTTGATTTCCCTGTCCCCAGAGGAGTCGCCAAAATGTGTGGGGTATGAATCCGGATGCAACGATCACGTGCGTGTCGCATGACTATCGCGCTACGCGTGACCTAGGGAAAGAACACGTGATAGGATGATCAAGAGAGTCTTGTGTAAGGAGGAGGAGTAGGCAATCTCAATAGGCTCTAACACACGTGTGACAGGCGAGGGAGCTAAATAGCATCAACCTCACTGAGTACTATGTGTTCGTGTATGTTCTTGAGTAAATTAAATGTTTGATTCACCAAGACGGAAATCCGGCAGCACGACGGCGTTTGTCCAAGATTTCACCTTCTCCAAATGAGGTAAGGACTAAGGTATTTATAGAGAATCCAGCTGTCGATGTCGTCCGTCGGATGCGACAGACGACCAACGGCTAGGATGAGTCCCTCTCATTATGGATATGGTTGTGGGCTCCCTTATGGATCCAGGCCCATTGAGGCCTTCATAGTAATGTGTGTGAGCCAATTTTGAGAAAGGTTGGAATTGGGCAGGCCAATTCCAACGGGCCCTACTCCAAGCCTTCCATGCCAAAACTCCCATGATCATCCTAATTGAATTGGGTTTAATTCTTTAAGCCCTGTCACATTAGCCCAAAGAGTTAAATCCAAATAAGAATTAGGCTCAAGGCCTTTGTAATCAAACTTGTACATCTACACCATACTAATCACAAATGTATGAACACTAAGATGGTTATGTGAATATGAATAGATGATGAATATATGCACAAATCATTAATAATAATAACATAACTTAATAATAAAACAAGATAATAGCAAAATGACTTAAATAACAAGATCTAAAATATTGTGATGGCAAGGATATCATGCTCAAGTATTTCCATATCCCTAACTAGAAGCTCATGAGGATTTTTATGTGAAATCACACATGAATGAACTTGCCATTACATGTTTTTAAGATACTAAGGTATAGATCTATTATCTATTGGTTGCGTGGAGTAAGAAACTTTGAAAGAAAAACAAAGTGTGTGTGTGTGTGTATAAAGGGAGGGGGGAGCTCACAGTTTTGAGAGAAAAGAGGGAGAGAGACTTTGCAAAAAATTTTCTGAAGTTAAAAGGAAGAGAGAAAGAAAGTGAAATGAAGTGGGCATAAGGGGATATATATAGAGAAATGAACTAGGGTTTGCTTTGGATTAAACAAAAGAAAATAAAACAAATTGGGGAGAGGGGAAAATGGGAAGGGGCACCGGTTCTAGAGAAAAAAGAGAGAGAGGTGTTGTGTTGTGTAAGTTTTGGAATTAAATAAGTAATTTAAATGATAGAAGTTATATTGGAAAAGTAAATTATAAGAAAAATGATGAAATTATAAGAGTAGGGTGCAAGGATGTAAGAAATAGGTTATGGGTAGTTGTACTTGTGAATAATGTAGAAGAATTCAAAAAGTAAATTTGACGTTTAAAGTACCGGTAGTAATGAAAATACGATAAAAAGGTTATAACTGTAACTTTTATAACCCGAAAAATTTTATAACTGATATTTGAAAATCTTATGAAATTATGAGTTTAACGGTATTAATATCATATATTTAATATTTCGAACCCCGGGAAACGCTTTTCAAAGTTGTACCCGATTGGGTTCGAAATAGATCGAAAACTTGCTAATCTTATCTTTCAAAGCATCCTAGTATTATTACAAACCAAACTACATCCTTTACTCATATTTCAACTCCTTAGTTTAGGAATACGGGATTGCCGGATCTAAACAACTAGGGTTTCCTAGGAATTTGTTGACTTTGATTTTTTAGTTGACTTTCCAGTTTAGGGTTTGAACTTGATATTACCCTAAAATTTAGGGGTTTACATGAACTACTATATTCCACTTAGGGTTCCCGGGTGATTTTCCGGTTTAGATCTTTGCCAATTTGGAAATTAAGGGTTTATATTTATACAACACATTTAGTTTGAGAATTTTATTTTAAATTTTATTTTTTGTAAGTATTTAATATCTCTTAGCGTTTTCTGAATTATTGAATTGGGTTTTATTTCCGAAGGTTAATCATCATTTACTTTTTAATAATTTGTTTTTGGGTTCTATATTACTCGATTTTTATAAGTCAGAGTTACGTATAGAATTTGTTATACTAGTGGTTTTGGATTTGAAGACTGTTGCATTCTTATTTTATTTTTAAGGATTCTCATTTTCTCAAGATTAAGAAATTTCTAGATTCGTTCGTGATTTAATGCTAGTCGAAGTTCGGTTTTAATTTGGAGTCATTTTTAGAGTTTATTTTCGAAGTTTATTCTGGAATTATTTACCAAAATTTTCTAGGGCTTACACCTCATAATTGTAACATCAACAATAATAACAAATGTAATAAAAGTTGCCAATTATGACAAATGTCAACATTGTTAATGTAATAATAAATCAATAAACTAAAATGAAAAGAAAGAATGTAACATAATTCCGGGTAAAATCAAGAATCAAAACAACATAGTATAAATAATGATAATACAAGCACGTGACATATACAAATATACAACTCATCTATTAATGATTAATTGGGAGCGTAGCAACTAAATTTATACAATTAAGCATACTCTGTGCAGAGCAATCCTAGGATGGGTGACTCCCTAAGAAGCACTGGCACCAAAAGGTCAAAACCATGCGGTATATGACTAAGGCGGACAATACTTCGATGGATGGAGTTTCAGAGTGTTACACCCAAAATGAGTATTTCATAGAAGTTCTACTTAAACTTTCTAATTTTATAATATATTTTGCATCAAAATTCGGATGAAAGGAAATTCCAACTTAAAATGGCCATAATTTGCTCATTTTAACTTGGAATTTCGCATATTAATAGTCATTTTTTATTTACTCAAAAAGATCTATCTATTTGTAAGGTTATTTTTAACATTTAAATCCTTTTGGGTTTTAAAATGGGTAAGTACATATTTGACCTAAAAGTTTTAACCTTTAGTTTTGCATTTTTCCAAGTTTTACATTATCTACATACTTTATAGCAAGCACCAAAATACTTATATATTTGAAAATCCTTTTAATATAGACATAAACTCATATTATATATATAATTCTAGTGATGTTATCTCAAAATAAATTTTGTAAATAATTCTTGGTAGATAGCAACAATATTGAGCTTTATGAGAAACCACTTTCTTGACTTGTGATAAAATTTGCTATTTTGTATACGTGCATCTTAACAATAAAAACCATAGTTACATATATATTTTTTGAAATTTCAATGGTCTTATGTTTATTCAAAAATTTTATTTAATACTTTATTTTACAAGATATTGTTTAATTTATTTGTGACATAAAACTTTAAGTGTATTCTCTTTTAAAGTTTTCCTAAGTTTGGTTCTTAAATGAGATTTTATTCATTTGATTTTGCAGATGTGAAACTTAATTAAAGAAAACCACGATTATATATATATATATATATTTGTGTTCGTAAATATTTCATTTTCATGTCAAACTTCTTTTAACTAATTATTTTCCAAGATATGAATTTTTATGTGATTGTGAAGATAAATCATTCTTAGTTGTATCATTTTTTTTAAAGTGTTTTAAATTTTAACTATGAGAAAAATTAAGTGAATGGCTTACTCTAAATTTTTATTCACATAATAACTCTTTCTCAATTAATAAATTTTTTTTCAGCACATGGACCTTTAGGGGGTTATTAGATGAAAACTAAAATTTTTAGTTTGCTACGAGTGGTTGTCTAATTACTATAACTATTATTTTTATATTTCCTTAGCTTCATGAAAATGAATTTACTTTTCAAATTTTGATTCTTTAAGTCATAACCTGATTTTTGTCTTTAAGCGGACTTTAACTTAGTGAGTTGCTTTTAGGCTTGTCTTGAAAATATTTGTTTTGTTCCTTAGAGTTTAACAAAATATTGGCTTAAGCCATATAAATAATTTTTCAAGAAAATTTCATATAACAAAGAATTATCAACATTTAAAAATTTATGATATATTTATTTTAATGTTTTGGAAAGAGAGTAGTTGAACCATTATCTTAAATCTTGGTAAAAGTCCTTTTTAAGTGTTGAAAATCATTGCCTTTAATTATTCAAATTCATTTTCATAAAAAATGAGATATCTTATAATTTTATTTTGAAAACTTTTCTAAGACAACAACATCACTTTATGCCCATGCATGAATACGAGCTTAATAATTATATTATGAGAATATTATAACTCATGTAGAAAATAAAAGAATAGAAAAGTAAACACAAGAACAAAAATATGGAAGTCTTAGCTTGTTATCAAGACTTCCTGAAACTTACAAATAGATAAGTTCAACAAAGAAATAGGATAAGCATAATAGAGAAAATTATAAAAGTCTTAGATTGATTCAAGGCTTCCCAGGACTTAGAGATGGACAGGTCCCATAAAGAAATAAGAATAATAAGAAATAATTATATGAGTCTTAGGCTTTAGCAAGGCTCCCTTAGCAAGAAATATTTATGGGAGTCTTAGACTTTAGCAAGGCTTACCGAGACTTGAATATAGCTAGTCTCATAAATAAAGTAAAGCAAATAAATAAGAAAACTATAGGAGTCCTAGATTAATTTTCAAGGCTTCCAGATACTTAAATCATAGATAAGTCCCTTTTGTTTTGACTTGATTAAGGATAAGTCTAAGACTATAAGATGATTAGTCTCATTTATTTGCAAGGAAATATATATTGAAAGCATGAAATAAGCAATGAAATAAAAGCAATAATAAGGAGTTAGATTAAGTTAGAAAAAAAAAGAGAGAGTTAGATTAGTGAGCTTTAAGCTCTAAAAATATATACATACTTATACATAATAAAATATAGAATGTCATGTTAGAAGCATAAATATAACATGTACATAACAAGAATCATAAATGAACATGGTGTTAAACATGAATATGATGTTGTTTCTATGATTTCTTCCCTAGAACGGGCTCATGAGGTTTTAGAAATTATAACACACATTTGTTCATGTTATATTAACATTAATGAAAGAGATGGTTGAATGTTTATCTAAAGCTTGAAGATGGGAGGTGGGAGATGGAAGATGAGTGAAGAGAAAATTTTTTGTGAAAGATACTAAAGAGGGGGAGAGGCGTCATGGTTTGAAGAGAAGAAAGGAGAGAGGATTTGAGAAAAAAATTTGCAAGAGTTTTTTATATTTGGAAAGTATATGTAAAGAATGAAAGAGGGATGGGATATTTATAGAGTTTTAGAGTAGAATTTAGTATAAATTAAATTAAATGAAATTGAAAAGAAATTAGAAAGGGAAAGAGAGATATGGCGTTGGCCAAAGAGAGGTAGAGGGAGATAAATTGGTTTTTGTAATGAAAAGTAAGTAAAGTGTAAGAGAAATTTAGTAAAAAGTAATATTGGTAATATAAATGCAAGAGATAGGTGTGTAGGTTGTAAGAGATAAGTTGTAAAAAAAAGTAGAGCTAAATAAATAGTAGTAAATGGTAGACTAGACAAATAAAATTCGGTAATAAGAAAAATACCTTGTAAATGAGCTATATTTGATAATTTTAGAAATCGAAAAATTTTGTAATTGATATTTTACTATTCCCCATATGAGAAGTTTAGATATGTTGTCAGAATATTTTCACTGTTTTGTATGCCAAGATCCTGATTTTAAAAACTGATCCCGTTCGGGTTCGAAATGAGCGGATTCATGATGAATATGATCTTTCTAAGGTATATGGCATTATTTCGGGCCATAATCTAAGGTTATCTCATTTTTATTATTCTAAGATTTCAAGTGCGTGATTACTGGATCTAAATCCTCTAAAACTCAATACTGCTCTAGTTGACTTTAGGACTCCGATTTGAATGTCGGTCCTATGGTTTACTTATAATTACTGTAAAATCTAGAGGTTTATAACTATATTATATAAGTAGATGTCGCACTCGTGATGCTTGTGCAAATAAAACAATCTAAAATATATAAATTAAATCGATATATTGTTTGATAGGTTGGAAGAGGATAACATTAATTAGTCCTAAAAATTGGAAAATTAATTGCAAATCATAATTATAGTTGTATTTTCTACAGTTAACTTCTCTATGTTGGGTAACTGTCATGCATAAATATAGTATCAAAGGTTTAGATCGGTATATAAAGATACATGCTTAGGCTAAAAAAGGAAAAGACTATGTCTATTCAATCATTATTTAATTCTATTCAAACCCTATTTAATTTCATGATTTCAAGGATATCAAAAATATTTTGTGCCCATATGCTAAAAAGGAAAAAACTATGTCTATTCAAATCCTATTTAATTCTATTCGAATTAATTTATTGTTTAGGACACTATAATTCCTTAAATGAGGTCAAAATGAAAATAATTACTAATTTAACACACAAAAATGGCATTTTTATCACATGATATACAAGTGAACAGTAAATGCACGTATATCGTGTCTTTAAAACACGATATACACATGCACATCACGACTATAAAATGCGATATTTACGTGCATATCGTGATTATAAAACGCGATATATATTTGACGTATGGAGTAATATCACGATTAATAATCACGATATTCTTACAAAATACTTATATCGCGATTAATAATCGCGATATTGCAACTGTAGTCAAACATTAAATCACGATTCTTTCATGCGATTTTTGTATAAAATAGCATATCCTGTTTCTTAAACGCGATTTTGCAACTGGAAATTGATAATTAATTTCATCCAAACAGTATATGTCACGCCCCAATGGGTACCCTAAACGTGACAGTCCGCCACACTCAATATGAAAGCTTAAGTATGACAACCTTAGTCATTTCCAAAAGCTTTTATATTAAGTGTAAGGCTTACTTTCACAATTTTAGAGGACCATATGTGGAATACTGAAGTTTAAGGAGATATAAAAACATATTAAGAAAAGAGGATTCACAATAATTATTTGTTCATGGTAAAGACTTTACAAACTTAAGGACAATTCCCTAAATTACTAATCTAGTATACAAATATTTGCATGCTAATACTATGCTAGACTTTATCCAGATTCTAATGCTCAAAAGGAATTACCTGCCCGCATGGTCCACGTGGCCTTAACCATAAGTACGGGAACTGCAAAAGATAGCTATTGGGGTATAAGCTAATAGGCTTAGTGAGAACTATTTCCATAAATAACTTCTTGTAACAAAATTCAAACAAGTTGGTTAATCACACATATGTAATGCATCAAACACGTGGGCAAACAATCATATAGCTTTCCGGGAACTATATGTTGAATGGATTTACGCCCTCCATTCGGGGTTTGGTGATACTCAAAACAAGTGGTTTTAATAATAGAAAATTTAAGCTTGTGAGCACTCATCGCCAAGCATTCATTAAAAACTTTTAAACTTGCGAGCACTCATCGCCAAGTATTCCGAACCTACTTGATTTGACCTTGCTTTTGGATCAACCGCCAAGCATATTCCATTAAGCCGCCAAGCAATCGCTTTCGGATCTTCCGCCAAGTGTTGCTTTCTACATGAGCTTATTATCCTTCTCACCCAAGGATAATAACCCAACCATGCAATGTGACTCACTTCGTGGTATGCATGAGTTCATTAATTTATAAAGTCATAACATAATTATTTTCAACTTTATGGCGATCAAGGAATTCCACACAAATCAATATTAAACTAAAATAATCACTTAGAACAATTCGAGCTTCGATATTCTTAAAAGTCTTTCAAGGAATTATTTTACATGCATATCGGTTTATCTTTTCCTAACTCTAGTGCAACTAATTTACAAGCACAACAAGTGTAGCATTTAATGGAAATAAACTCACGATGCCATTGTCGTATATTCCTCTAAGCGGATGAGTCGTTCACACATTCCACTTAATCGTAATAATTCTCGGGGTGAAGAAATCCTTCCTCGGGGTCACCTAACCAAAGAAAATACCCATGATGAGTTTTTCTTGAAGATTTTCTTGAATTTTGACAAAACAATGTCAAAGAACGTTAAAGTTCGTATAGAAGAATGTTCCAACTTAAAATGGCCATAACTTGGTCATTTTAACTCGAAATCGCACATATAATATACCGATTTCTATCTACTCGAAAAGATCTACCCATTTCTAAAATTATTTCCCACAAACAAAGCCATATTGGCTCCGAAAAAGTGGCGACAAAATTCACCACGGATTTCCAAGTAAAAACAACTTTGGTTCAAGAAATCAAAATTTGTTTGATAAATACTTAGTTATCTACATAGTTGAAAAATTCTTTTGTTATAACTATATAACTCATATTTAAGCATGCTCAAGTGTCTTGTTGTCCAATTATTTTTCTTAGGTAAAACAATGTCGGGTTGAAGCTTTTCGGAAATTGTTTTTGTAAATTTCTTTAAAATGAATACCTTGCTTTCTTCGTTTTCTAAAAACGTTTTATGTTGGTTTTATTTATCTTTTTCTAAGTGACCTTTGAAAATAAAATTTTCTCCTTTCTAAGTTACATTAATACTATATTTGAAGTTTTCTTAGGAAATATGCTATTCTTCATTTTTCTTGTGTAAATTCTTTTGTTTACTTGTTTTGCAAAAATTCCTTACTTGATATTTCTCATTCTTTTTCTCATGTCTCATATTTTTCAAAAATAATCATCCACGCATGAAAAATTTGTTTTCTTCATAAAAACAATGTGGGACAATTTAAGGACTTTTTGTAGAAAAACTAATTTCTATAATCTTATTAACTTCTTCTTGTAACTTGAAAAGAAATAACTTTATTATTTTCAAACCATAAATTTTCTTTGCCTATTTGTTTGCAAAGGTCTTTACTTAAGAATTTCCTTAGTCATCCTTCTTATTTTCTTTCCTATGCGAAGAACCAATTTTTTGTCAACAAAATATTTTCTTTTGAAAAACAAGGTGAAATAATAAGGATCTAAGTGGTTTTTAAAGTAAAAGTAGTTTATAAAATTATAGTGAGTCTTTTTGTAACATGAAAAGGAATGAGTTTATTTTGTGTTGCTTTATAGATTTTATACTTTACATAAACTTATTTCTAAGTGACAAAATTCTTCTTTTTGTTTAAATAAAATTATGGACAACGATCTAAATGAACATGATTATGAGAATAATAATAATCAAAATAACATAAAGCATAATAATAAAATCAAGTATTGGAGTCTTAGCTTTTCAAGGCTCCCGGGACTAAGAAATAGACTAGTCCCATAATAAAATAAAATGAATGAAAGAAAATCTTGTTTTGACTTGATGAGGACAAGTCTAAGACTAGAGACTAGTCTTAAAACAACTTGGAATAAATAAAATGCATTGAAGTAAATAAATTGCAAGATCATGAGCTTATATGCTCTAAATAGTATATATATAGCTATATAGATATAGTAGATAGTTATGAACATAAAAGAGACATAAATGAACATAAGAGAAACATAAATGAATATAAAGGAAATATGAACATAAAGGAATTATGATTATGAACAAAAACAAAGTATGAACCTATTGTTGCTTTCTTAACCTTCATGGTTTTAGAAAACACACACTAAGCTCATACTAAGTAGATGAACATGGAGACTTCTTGAGGAACTTTTACCTAAAGAAGATGAGCTTAAAGAGGACTTCTTGAAGAACTTCTTGGAGAGAAATTCTTGAGAGATTTTGAGAGAGTAATTTTAGTGTAGAAGTGGTGTGAAAGAAGTGAAAGAGGAGGGGGGTGTTTATAGGAAAATGGGGAGTGATTTTTGTGTGATTTAAATAAATAAAATTGAAACAAAAATTGAGGAGATGTGTCACGCCCCGAAGGGTACCCTAAACGTGGCAGTCCACCACATATAATATCAAGGCTTAAGAATGGCTACCTTAGTCATACGAAAGCCTTAGTATTATATGTAAGGCGTCTAACACGGTAATAGGAGATGCTTTTGGGAAGCATAGTTTAAGCAAGTAAAGATAAACATACAAAAATTCAGAAATAAAGTATATCATATCATAAATAACCAAAGGTCTATTACATAATCTCTTAGGGGCATACCCCTGTTAATTCCAAGGATCGAGATAAACTTCATAACATCCAAAATTAAAGATTTCAAAGGAATTCTAATCTAAGTCTTCGAGTAGATTTCCTCCAAAAGCTTCAACATAAAACGTATACGGATACTGGAAGGCCTCGGGCACAAAAAAATAGGTGTTCCTGAGAATGCAAATATCTATAGGGGTGTAAGCTTATGGGCTTAGTGAGTAAATCCCAAAATTCATACTTGAAGAAAATTTATCAATCAAGATTATTTTTCAAACATATGAAATGCAACAACCACGTGAGCATACAAGACATATGACTTTCCGGGAATCATATGTTGAATAAATTTACGCCCCTCATTCGGGGTTGGGGATTCTGGCCAATTACAGCCACAACTTTTAAAAACACTTTTATAGATCTTACCGGCTCCTATACACCATCAAAAACTTGTAGTTATTACAGGCTCCTACTAGCTACCAATTTTGTAGTTCTTACAGGCTCCTACTCGCCACTTACATAATATACCGGTTATGTCTACCACCACTATTATACACTTGTCCCACCAATTGTATAGTAGTGAATGCAATGTGACTCAACATATGAAGTGCATGAATAATTTCTTTAATTAAAGTCTAGTAGTTACATTTAACTTCTTTCAAGTGATTAATCAATTTCAAACATTTCAAGATATTGATTCACATACAACTTTATTACAAATAATTCGAGTTTCGATATACTTAGTATTCTTTCAACGTATTATCATACACTTTCTTTTGATTTTTCTTAAATTCTAGTGCAACTAATTCTACAAGCACAATCAAAAGTATGAAAAATAATGGGAAGTAACTCACTCGGCCATGGTGACACCTTTCTTGAATTGGATGGGTCGTTCGGAAATTCCACTTAATCTTAGTAATCCTCGGGATACAAACAATCCTCCTCGTGATTATCTAATCAAGAAGAATACCCAAAATGAGTATTTCATAAAATTCTATTCTTAAATATTCTAATCTTTTCTTAAAATCGTATAAGGGGAAATTCCAACTTAAAATGGCCATATCTTGCTCATCTTAGGTCGGAATTTCGCGTATAATATACCGTTTTCTACCTACTCGAAACGATCTACGCATTTCTAAGCTTATTTCCATAAAACTAAGTCGTTTGGGTTCCGAAAAGGTAGCGATCAGATTTGCCACGAATTTGTAAACACTTGTTTTCCTTCTTGTAAACAAAGCTCATTTTGAAAAGATAAACATTTCAATTATTTTGTAAACTTTTGAAAGGTATATATATATTTGTAATGACTCATAACAAATGTATGAAGTAAATGAAGTTGTCTCAACTTAAAAAGTAAGGTTTTTAAAAGTCTTTGAATTTGAGATTCTATTTTACTTTTGAAAGATCTTTTAGTCATTAAGATGAATATTTTATTTCTAAATGAAATCTCTTGTAATTACTTTAATTTCCTAAAGTGTGGTTTTATTTTCTAAACTTGGATTTCAAAAGTAGCAAAATGACATTTTTAATGTTTCCAAAAGAATTTCTACTTCTTGATAAAAGATAAGTTTTCATAAAACCTTTTGTTTATGTAAGAAAAATCATTCCCATACATGTTCATGGGTTTTAAGAAATCCATTTTTCCATATTTATTTCTTTTAGAAAGAATCTTTAATTTCAAGAAAACACTTTCTCATTTATTTTTGTTGAGACAAAAACATTATGTTCATGCATGAATATGAATCATAAGCTATAGAAATGTAAATTAATAACTTGAAGCTAAAGTAAATAATAAAGTAAATCAAGTATTGGGACCTTAGCTTCATCAAGGTACCCCGGGACTAAGAAAAGACTAGTCCCAAAAAGAAAAAGAATTATTTTGACTTGATGAGGACATCTAAGACTAGAATGACTAGTCTTAAAATCAACTTGAAATTAAATAACTTGAAATGAAGTAAATAAATTGCATGAAAGATAATAAATTGTAAGACAATGAGCTTATATGCTCTAAATAATATATATAGCTATATAGATATTTTAGATAGTAAAGAACATAAAGGAAGCATAAATGATCATAGAGGAATTTTGATTATGAACAAAAACAAAGCATAAACCTAATGTTGCTTTCTTAACCTTCATGGTTTTAGAAAACACACACTAAGCTCATACTAAGTAAATGAACATGAAGAAATCTTGAGAAATTTCTTACCTAAAGAAGCTAAACTTAAGAGGACTTCTTGAAAGAACTCTTGAGAGAAATTTGGAGAGAAATTTTAGTAGAGTAACTTTAGAGAAGAAGAAGTGTGAAAGAAGTGAAGGTATGAGGGGTATTTATAGGAAAATGTGAGAGATAATTTGTGTTAATTAAATAATTGAAAAACAAATCAAATTGATGTATGGAGAGAGAGGGGCCTGCACCATTTTGGCATATTGGGGAGAGGAAAATTAATTTTTTTGTCTTTTGATTGATTAAAAGTAAGAAATGAAAGATGTGAAGTTGTATTGGAAATGAAAATGTGCAAGAAATAGGTGTATAGGTTGTAAGAGTAGGTTGTAAGAAAAAGTAGAGATAGATGAATAGTGTAGAATAGTAGAAAATAGTGCAATGTAAAAGTAGACATGATAATTTAATGCCGGTAGTAAGAAAATACGAGTATAAAAGCGATATCTGATATTTTTAGCTACCGAAAAATTACGAAATTGATATTTTTGGAAATCTTATATTTTTACGAGTCTAACGGTGTATTCGGAATATTTTTCCTATTCTGGGCTTTCGGACTCATTTTTCAAGAACTGTGTCCGTTTGGGTTCGAAGGACATCCGAAATTCGCGAAACTGAAACTTTTATAAAACCTATGGTTATTACGAACTATTCGAGCTAATTATCCTAACTTCGTTTTCTAGGGCTTGAGAAAACGGCAATGCCGGACTTAAGCGGTTACTGTAAACTAGGGTTTGGTTGACTCTGGAACTCCGGTTGACTTCCGGTTAGGGTTTAAACTATAATTCGGATCCAAAAATTTTGGGGATTTACAAGATGGGCATAGGGGGGCACTGGCCATGTACTTCAAAGGGGCATTTGATTTATTTTTTTGACTTTTTGGAAAGATAAAAGATGTAATATGTAAGGTAGATGTGATATAAAGTCATGGGAAAGGTAAAAAGTTAAGATTATTGATTATGTAGAGTGTAAGAATAGGTGTAAGAAAAAGTAGAGATAAAAGAATAGTATAGAATAGTAATGAATAGTGTAATGTAAAGTAGATATGACAATTAAAGTACCGGTAGTAAGAAAATACGCGTATAATAGCTATATCTGTTATTTTTACTTACCGAAAAATTACGAAACTGACATTTTTGGAAAACTTATTTTTTTACGAGTCTAACGGTGTATTCGGAATATTTTTACTATTCCGGGCTTCCGGACAAGTTTTTCGAGGACTGTGTCCGATCGGGTTCGAAGGACACCCGAATTTCGCGAAACTGAAACTTTTATAAAACCTATGGTTATTACGAACTATTTTAGCTAATTATCCCAACTTCGTTTTTCCGGGCCAAAGAAAACGGCAATGCCGGATTTAGTTTGATACGGTAAACTAGGGTTTTGTTGACCTTTAGGGTTTCATTTGACTTCCGGTTAGGGTTTTGTGCTAAACCGATTCCGAAAATTTAGGGGTTTACAGTATATTAGTAATGATTTTGTATAGGAACCTTAGAAATGTATTGAACTCAATTTTATTCAAGCCTTATTTAATTTCATGATTTCAGGGATACCAAAAATATTTTATGCGGAAAAAGACTATGTCTATTCAACCCTTATTTAATTATATTCAAACCCTATTTAATTTCATGATTTCAAGAATACCAAAAATATTTTACGCCCACATGCTAAAAAAAGAAAAGACTATGTCTATTCAACCTTTATGTAATTATATTCAAACCCTACTTAATTTTCATGATTTTAGAGATATGAAAAATATTTTATGCCCATACGATAAAAACATTATATTAAAAACATTTACACTAAAAATATATACATTAAAGACACAAAAGGGGATGGTTTTGCTTTAATAGTATAGATATTTAGCCCATAATTTGAGTTTACACTATTTTTATTTATTATTTTAGGATCATCAGGATTGTCTAATTGAGTCTAGGGTTATTAATGTTATATGTTGACTTAGTTTGACTTTTGGTAATAATTTTAAATTTTGACTCCAGATTCACTAAAAAATCTAGATTTTTATAATTTTGTCTTTCAATATTATTTGAACGTACAATCCCGATTCACATGTTAGAGATGAGATTGATGAATTGTTTAGCATAAGGATTTTAAATTCAATGATTATTGGATTTTTGTTCTATTTTTTAAGGTATTCTTTTTCTTAAGGTTATGAAACTTCGTATTTGATCTTGTTTATAGTTTCTATAGTTCAGCTTTAACTTGGGTTGGTATTTAGGATTTTGATTTCAATATTTAACTCTATGATTATTTTTCAAGAGTACCAAAAATTTAAGGGTTTACACCAGACTCATCATGATGAAATTGTGAAGGGCTAGGATCATCAACTACACGTACAAGCGAGGGCGAAAGCTCATCTTTGATATCTACAACTCGGCCTCACCCTCGCTCCTGATTCCATCCTTACCCACGCCTCACTCTCTATGGCTGTCATCTTTATACTAGCTGAGGTTGTGGTTCATCCGATGCTTGTGCTAGTGTTGGTGCTAGATCATTTATATAAAGTCCCATGAATTCATTTACTACATGAATGATATCTCGTGCAGTGGCAGGAGTGTTTATCAAGCCCTAACGGTTACCATAAACGTAACAGTCTACCGCATGCTAAACGAGACTTAAGAATCACTACTACAGTCATTTAGAAGTCTTGTTTTAGTATGTAAGGCGTTCCCTTACGACAATAGAATACATGAACAATTGGAGATAAATAGTTCATTTTAATAAGATAAGCATAAAAACATAAACCACAGATATCTCAGGATCAGTTACAAAGCATTAAGGGACATTGTCACGCCCCGTAGGGTATCCTAAACGTAACAGTCCGCCACATACTAAGTAAGACTCTCGAGTTCCCTAACCGGGGCCTTCGGGAGTCTTAAGTAGATGTAAAGCGTTCCCTTACGACAATAGAATACTTCGACAAATGGAGTTTAACAGTTTAACAAGGCATTCATTAGCCATAGATAATAAATCAAAACGCATAAATCTTTAAGGTTTACAAAATCTAAGGGGCATTCCCCCGCAAAAGAATAACAGTCTATTACAGTCATCCAGAGTCCTTAGTTTCCAATGGAAGTCTATACAAAAGAAATGAATCAAACTTCTATGGGAAACTCCTATCTCCGGTACCTGCGCTGTGGCTTGCCTTGGCCTAAGCCATATAAACTCATGCTGCAAAAGATAAACACTATCGGGGCGTAAGCTAACTAGCTTAGTGAGTAATACTTCCATAACGCAATTAGATACAATCATTCAAACAAGTGATTATTCAAGCAAGTGCATGCACCATACAAATGAAATCATCAAACATATGACCAACCGGAAATCATATGTGGATGGACTTGCGCCCTCCATCCCGGGTTAGCAGATTAACGAATCCTGCGGTACGACGCCGTTTAAGCTCACGGTCAACTGATTAAAAGCTCGTTTTATGGATCACGATTAACCTCACATTCGTTTTATGGGTCACGAAAAACCAACCAATGCAAATGCTCCAACCCCATTGTGACATGAATGAACTCAGTTATAGTCGGAGTCGAATAGTCATTAATTCGATTCTTTTAAGTGACCAACAAGTATACGCAGACATTCATCATATGATTCTAATAAACAATCAATATCTTAACACCCGGTTTCGATATGCTTAAGTTCCATTTCACATATCAACAATTCTCAACATAAATAATTCCCACATACCCCATCATGCTTGTACAATTTCTTTTATCTTTGCCTACATCACTAGTGCCACTACATTACATTCACAAGCATTAATTGAGAGTGGAAGTACTCACTCGGCCATGGGTCACCAAACTCCTTAATAGTAATAATCGGGTGGTAGAGAGTCGTCCTGCTCGGAATCACCTACCAATCAAGAATAATCCCTATGAGATTCTCACCATGTAATTAAATCAAACTATACATCTAGACTAGTTGAATTCGGATTTCTCGCTATATTTGGAAGTTCCGACTTAAAACGGCCATAACTTGGTCATTTTAACTCGGAATTTCGCAAACTTTATATCGATCTTCATCTACTTCGAAAGATCTATCTAATTCAAGTATTAAATCCAAGTTTTGAAAATATAGGGTCACGGAACAGTGGGATCAGTTCTGTCCGCAATTGATCCAACTTTGAAAATGTGTTTGCTTTTGATAAGAAATGTTCCTAGTTAGTGATTTATGCATGAAGATTTAGGAATGAACTACAATGTGTATGCTATGTAATGAACTCCATTGTGCATGGTCATGATGATTTTTTGTAGTAATAACTTTTAGGAATTCCTAAGTGTTGGGGAAAGTTTCATAAAGGCTAATCTAAGAGTTATTCTCCCACATTATACTCCTTAGGGTTTCTTTGGTTTTAATCTTATAATCTACTTATTATTTGCTAAAATAGGTTCTCAAAGTCTATAATAGTCATGGCCTCCATTCATGCACAAAATTCACATTTTCATTTGGTAAACATGTTTTCAAATAAGCTAGTTGTAAAAATCCGAATTTTCCAAATTTTCTTTTCTTACATTTTTCTTAAGGAAATCTAGTCTAATGCATTAAAAATTGGGGCTTCAATGTATACATTATCTAAGGACTCATTAGCTTATAAAATATCCATTTTAGACTTAAATACTAAGTGTTTATATAGGCATTACACAAAGTTACGAATTTGACTACACATTTAAAGTCAACATTTTTCATCCTAACTTCACCTCTTGTTTTCCTTATTTTTATCATGCCTAAACTCATCTAAACTTATGAAAATAATTCCTTCAACATATCTATTACACATACCCTTCATTTTTCTTATGAAATATAAGTTTAAAATGATTTTGGAGGTCTTTAGGGTAGGGTTTCCATTTCATCCGAATTTTCAACTTTCCATATAACAAAGTCTTTCCTTTTTCAATGTTCTTGCCATCTATATGTGGAGATATACTATCTAGCATCTCTATACATGAACAAGACCTCATTTTTATGATCAATAAAGCACATAAACAAAAATGAACCTATGATCATGCATGTACATAAAGTGGTGGATGTCTAAACCTTAGATCTACTACATATGATGTATAACATGAGTCTCATGGCATGAACATCAATATAAATACAAGGTCATTACTATATATGCATGAGCAACATGAAATCTTAACAAATGCATTTAAACACAAGATCCATGTCTTGTGATGGCTTGACATCCTTGTTCATGCATTTCCATATCCCTAGCATGAGCATCATAGGGTTTTGATGAGGAAATACACAAGGTATACCTTTGCCATTACAAGAATAGGAAGAACAAGGCTCACATACACATACCAATGGAGGATCTAAGATAGAAATGGAGAGCTTGAAGTTGAAAGCAAGAGGGAGAGGGAGGGGGATGCTCGGCACAAGAAGAAAGGAGAGAGGTTTTTCTCTTTTCAATTTGAAAGAAGAAAATGAGAGAGAGAGAGAGAAATAGTATATATATCAAGTGATTTAGGGTTTAGTTAATTAAAAATAAAAATTCACAATGAGGGGAAAATAGGAGGGAGGGGCGCCGGCCATATGTGTGTGTGTGTGTGAGAGTTTTGAAAAAAATGAAATTTGTAATTTAGTAAATGAAAATGTAATAAATGAAATAAATGTAATAATTATTTAAAAGACAAAATTTCTTGGAAAAGAAAATTGAAATGAGTAGTTGTAAGGATGTAAGAATAGGGTATGGGTAGTGTGTAGTGTAGGTTGTACTTGTGAATAGTAGACAAGACATCTACTTTACCGGTTGTTCCGAAAACACGGGAAAAGCTATAACTGTAATCTTTATAGCTCGAAAATTATGAAATTGATATTTTTGGAATCCTTATAAAATTACGGTTCTAATGAATATTCCGGAATATTTTTCTGAATCCGTGGCCCGGGGCACGCTTTTCCGTAATTGGGCTCGGGAAGGCCCGGAATTGAAAAATTCCCGAATTTAAAATTTCAAAGGTTTGAAATGTACTTAGGAACAACAATTCACTTTCATTTACTCCATAATATTTATTTTACTATGAAACCGAAGGAAAGCCGGATTTAGGGTTCCTAGGCTCATTTACTAAACTCAATCTGATCGGGTTAGGGTTTCGTCCACTCCTGGGGTTTTCTAGCTACTGAGAATTCCGGGGTTTACAACCTCCCCACCTTAAATAAAGTTTTGTCCTCAAAACGGAACTGACGTACCTTTCCTTCAAATATCTCGGGGTACTTTCTCCGGATTTCATCCTCCGTTCCCAGGTTGCTCTTCAAAGCATGATTCCTCCATAATACTTTCACGTAGTGAATGTCTTTGTTTCGTAGCCTTTGAGTTTTCTTATCCAATATCTTTACTGGGTGTTCTTCATAGTCAGGTTTTCCCTCAACTGGATTGGCTCCAATTCCAGAATCCTCTCTGGGTCGGCCACATATCTCCTCAAGACTGACACATGAAACACATTGTGAATCCCGGACAAATTAGGTGGTAGGGCTAGCCGATACGCCAGATCTCCGACTCTTTCCAAAATCTCAAAAGGTCCAATGTATCTCGGGCTTAATTTCCCTTGTGTACGCATCCTCTTGATACTTTTGATCGGGTTTATCTTCAGGTACACATGATCACCCACTTTAAATTCAAGCTCCCGTCTTTTCAAGTCCGCCCAGCTCTTTTGTCGATCCTGGGCTTCCTTCATCTTTCCGCTGAATCAACCTCACTTTCCGCGGCTTCCTGTACCAATTCCGGCCCAATTGCTACCTTTTCCACCTCATCCCAAAACAAAGGGGACCTACAACGCCGTCCATATAAGGCTTCATACGGGGCATCTGGATAGTGGAGTGATAGCTGTTATTATAGGCAAACTCATTAGGTGAACATGATTATCCCAACTCCCTTTGAATTCCAGGGCACATGCCCTTAACATGTCTTCAAGGGTTTGGATCGTCGCTCAGACTGTCCGTCGGTCTGGGATGGTAAGCCGTACTGAAATGCAATTTAGTACCCAAGCTCTTCTGCAAGCTTGTCCAAAACTTGGACACAAATCTCGGGTCTCTATCCGAGATGATCCCTGCAGGTATGCCATGTAATCTTACTATCTCTCTGATATAAATCTTGGCTAACTTTTCCATTGAATAGGTCATATTTATGGGTAGGAAATGCGCCGACTTAGTTAACCGATCCACTATTACCCATATTGCATCACAGCCCGATGGAGTCTTTGGGAAGCCACAAACAAAATCCATGGATATTTGATCCCACTTCCATTCAGGAATAGGTAAGGGCTTTAGCATTCCGCCCGGTCTCTGGTGCTCTACCTTCACCTGTTGGCATACTGCACTTCATTACATAATCTGCCACATCTCGCTTCATTCCATTCCACCAATAGCAACTCTTCAAATCTTGGTACATTTTGGTGCCTCCCGGATGCATGGTATACCCGGAGTTATGCTTCACCCATTATCTCCTTCTTCAACTCCTCATCCTCTGGTACGCACAGCCTTCCGTTCATCCGGATCACGTCTTCCTCATCCACGGCAAAGTCAAGGTATTTCCCCGCTTGGGTTTCCCTTTTTATCCTTTGTATCACCTCGTCGTACCTCTGTGCTTCTTTGATTCTTTCCACGAGGGTTGGTTCCAGCACCAAGTTAGATATCTCCAGCTCAGCACTTCGATCTGTGAACTCGATCCTTAACTTCTCAAATTCCTTAATCAATCCTTCTGGCTTGTAATCAAAGCGGCTACCTCTCCATGATTCTTCCGACTTAGGGCGTCTGCGACTGCATTCACTCTTCCTGGACAGTAATTTATTCCCAGGTCATAATCTTTTATTAATTCCAACCACTCCTTTGCCGCATGTTTAACTCCTTCTGTGTGAACAGGTATTTAAGGCTTTTATGATCGTGTATATCTCACACCGTTGCCATACAGTAATGTCGCCATAACTTCAAGGCAAAGACAACTGCAGCTAGCTCCAAGTCATGCGTAGGGTAGTTCTGCTCATGCGGTCTCAATTGCCGAGAAGCATACGCAATGACCTTCCGTTCTTGCATCAAGACGCATCCAAGACCATTTCTCGAAGCATCACTATGTACCGTGTAAGACTTTTCCGGATCTGGTAAAACCAAAATCGGTGCCGAGACCAGTCGTCGCTTTAGTTCCTGGAAACTTTGTTCTCTCTTGTCTGTCCAAATGAATTTTTCGTTCTTTTGAGTCAATTGAGTCAACGGCTTAGCTATCTTTGAAAAATCCTTCACAAATTTGCGATAATAGCCAGCCAATCCCAAGAAACTCCTCACTTCAGTAACGGTTTGTGGTGGCTTCCAATCCACTATTGCTTTGATCTTTTCGGGATCAACTGATATCCCATCTCCCGTTACCACATGTCCGAGGAAGGATATCCGGTCTAACCAAAAGTCACACTTGGACAGCTTGGCGTACAGCTTGTTATCTCGTAAGGTTTGCAATGCCAAACGGAGATGCTCTTCATGTTGCTCTCTGGTCTTTGAATATATGAGGATGTCATCATAAAGACTATTACACATTTATCCAAAAGCGGCTTATAGACTCTATTCATTAAGTCCATGAATGCAGCCGGTGCATTCGTCAGTCCAAATGACATTACCAAAAACTCGTAGTGCCCATAACGAGTACGAAAAGCTGTCTTAGGCACATCCTCAGGCTTAATCCTTAGCTGATGATACCCCGAACGTAAGTCAATACGTGAGAACACACAAGCTCCTTGTAGCTGGTCAAATAAATCGTCGATTCTTGGTAAGGGATATTTTTTTGACAGTCACCTTATTCAATTCCCGGTAGTCTATACACAACCTCATCGATCCGTCCTTCTTCTTCACAAACAAAACGGGTGCGCCCCATGGCGATACACTTGGTCTAATAAATTTCTGGTCTAGGAGCTCTTGTAGCTGCGTCTTTAGCTCTTTCAGCTCAGCCGGTGCCATCCGGTATGGCGCTTTGGATATTGGTTCGGTATTTGGAGCCAACACAATCTCAAAGTCGATCTCTCTCCTTGGCGGTAACCCCGGCAAAATTTCTGGGAACACATCCAAGTATTCATTCACCACTGGAATATCCTTTTCCTCACGGTTTCCCCTTCATCCAAGACGTCCTCAATCGGTATCATTTCCTCATCCTCCATCATCAGCTCGAATGAGCTTAGATCAATCCTTCTCGGGACTAAGGCCTCTCCCATAAATTCTACTTTCGCTCCCGATTGATCATAAAAACATACAGTCCTCTTTTGGCAATCCACTATTGCCTTTACTTTACTTAACCAATTCATCCCGAGGATAACTTCGTATTTATTCATTTCTAGCACAATTAGATCACTTTTGGAGTGGTGATCATGGATTTCCAATGGACAGTCTTTTATTAGATCTCGGGTTGACACCACGCTCCCCGTGGGGGTCTTAATCCTCAAGCTAACCATGGTTGTGGCTATGGGCAATCCGAGTCGGGTTGCCAAACTATTTGTGATGAACGAGTGGGTCGCTCCCGTGTCAAACAAGGCATAGGCTTCCACGTTATTTACTTGTATATGTCCTGAGGTCACAAACACCCATCACATATGAACCTTAAAATACTCGTAAGGCTATCCATAAAGGGTCTCTACTTCCAGCTTTCCATAATATATACAATTTCATTTAAACAGCAATCAATTTAAACAACTTAATTTCAACTTAGGAGGGGTTTCTGTTACTAACCTGTCACCAGGCCACCATCAGAACTCTCGCTTGGATCCAAAGCTGCCAACTCTACGTCCTCATCTTCGTCTTCTTCCACCATCCATTGGCCTTCTAAGTTGTACAGCCTCATCCCGTGCATCGCGGAAGCTGCTCGACTTCCGCTCTTGTTACCAGACCTCAAGGGGTTAGCATTGCTCGAGGCTCCGAAGGGTCGGGCGGTCACACTCTTTCGCTGTGAACACTCGGAAGCTAAGTGCCCTTTCTCTTTGCAAATAAAGCAAGTTACTGCCAGCTTCTTTGGGCATGTAAAAACCATGTGGCCAGCATCGCCACAAAAATAGCACTTGTTCCGCAACTGCGGGCATTGCCTAGGTGCATGTGTTCCCTTACATTTCCAACATGTGACGTTGGCTTTGAATTGGGTTGGCTTGCCGCTAGACTCCTCTTTAAACCCTTGGTACGGCCTGTACCGTTTACCCTTGAATCCTGAGCTCGAGGCATCAAACGGCCTCTTCCCGAATACTCTCTTTTCGGGCTCCTGATACTTTCTTTTCCTAGCCCCTTCAATGACTCGAGCCTTTTCTACCATCTCGGGATAGGTTCTTACTCCAAACTCTTCTAGCTTGATCGTAGTTCTTCGTCCAAGCCTCCCAGGAATACCTGCTTCTTTAATTCCTCACTATCCCTGAAAGATTCAGGGCATATTGCAGCAGGTGAACAAATTCAGTTTCATATTGCTCTACCGTTCTCCCTTTCTGCTTTACATGAAGGAAGTCCGCACTATACTTCACCCTCAAGCTAGAGGGAAAGTAATTATTCAAGAATTCCCGGCGGAAGGTTTCCCAGGTGGCCGGGGAGGTCAAATTCCTTCTCTTGGAGTCCCACCAGACTCGAGCATTGTATCTTAACATGTACGTCCCATATTCTAGCTGCAAGTAAGGTGGAATCTCGTATGCAGCAAAAGAACGTTCCACTTGGGCCAGCCAATCCTCAGCTTCATCCGGCTTACCGAATGCCCCATCAAAGTACCTGTTGCTCTTAATGAAGTCCGGTAAAGAGCTTCGGTGGGGTCTCCTGTATGGTGGGGGTGGCGGCAACCGCACATTATAGGAGTGCTCCTCCTGTGGAGCAGGTGCTTCCGCAGTCATTTCCCGATGATCTGCGGGCGGCGGATGTGGTGCTGAATCCCGAGCACTCTGACTTGGGGGTGGGTTCCGCACCGGATTCTGATTCTGGATAAAGGTGTTCAGGAGATTGGCCAACTGCCCAATCGCGTTTAGCACATCGCCCTGTTGGTTTTGGGGTGCTACTCCTTGGGGGTCAGGTTGCTGTATAGCCGGTTGATCGGCTTCATTAGGGTTAGACCCTTGTCCTTGGTTCCGAGTTCGTCGGTTTCGTCTGCTTACACAATGTTTAATGGAGTTTTAGCATATATAGGGTTTTTAGGTTTCAAAGGAATAGGATTAATAACAAGCTCAGAAGTTGCGAAAGTCTGAAATTTAAACTCAGAAGGAAAAGGAATACATAATTCCATAAAGTCATAAGATGAGTCAAACATCAAACCGAAAAGGAAACAAGGAATAATTAAAAGAACCACAAGGGAAATAAAAGAATCCACACACAATGTAACTAATTGATATTTCACCACAAAAATGCAAATGAGTGGATGCTTATGCAACCTATATGCAGTTAATGCTCTCTTATGTATCAAGACTAGAATGCATGCTTTTCACAATCCCATTTCTTTAAAACAAAAGTGATCCTTTTCATTTCTTTAGCGAGCCAAACAAATATTACATCAACTTTTAGTCCCATAATTTGGCTAGCTAAGCTTCCTTCCTATCTAATCAATTTCCCTATTCCCGAAAACATGTCAAAATACAGGGAAAAAGAACAACAAAACACTAACTATCCTGAAATCCTAAGGCAATTTGGCATCCCGCATTGCCTACTACAAAATAAGAAAATCAGGATTCCGCTTGGACTTTATGGGTTAGCTAACATCCCGGTCTCTAATCATCACTAGAGCTGTCGGGGGTCGGGCTAGGAAGTCGTCCCCTGCTGGTAGAACCACCATCGTCCTGTCGGACGAACAAGCTAAGATACTCCCTGGTGGTCATCCTCCGCTTCCTAGCGGGTCGAACTAGAGGCTCCTGATCCTCACTTTCTTCTTCCTCTTCTTCTTCTTCAGTCCCTTGCCCCTCATGCGGGCTTACTTCTTCCTCTTCCCTCTTATCTCGGGCTCACCTAGGCGGTTCACCTCTACTTCAGGTTCTCTCACGGCTCATCTGCCACATTCTCTGTCTCCATAGGCACTGGGGCCTCGGGTTCTACTACTGCTAGGTCAAGCACAGGTGGGTTCTCACCCTCCACATACACATCTCTCCATAGCCTGGAATCTACCTCGGGTTCTACCCTCCCACTCTCTGGTATCTCCAACATCCGGTTAAAATCCCATATAATTTGATCGGGTTGGGTTTACTGCACTCTGGTTCAACAGGCGGGGTAGGGGTCCTAGGTACCTCATTTTGTTCCCAGTTCGGATCCTCCTCGGGATCCTCCTCCTCCTCCTCTTCTTCCTCTTCAATCACAGGTGCTCCATTCAGCTGCATACCTATATCCATAGCTGGAGGTGGAGCAATTACACGGGGGGGGAGGATGTCCAGATAGATTGCATGCCAGGTGATATGATTCCATGCATCAGCTATGTTCCAGTCATGGTGATCAAACAAGTTATCATGAGCATAAACATATAGGGCCTATGGGGATCCATACCCTAAAATCTGGAGGGGTTCGGTTTCCTCCACTTTTCAAGATAAACGTGGCTTCTCTTGTCATGGGCTCACGCCCGTAATCAACCATGATCCTCTCTAATGTGTAGATGGTCTCTAACTTCGTCCAGCTCCTTCTTCCCATAGGATCATAACTCAATTGATCCACTACTGAGCCCATCGGGTATATCTCAGCCCATCCTTCCATAACCTGTACATTTCCCCTAGGGTCCGGGGATGTCGGGCCAAGGCAAAATCTTCACACAGTTCTCTCAGCCTCAGTCTATATTCTACCATGGTTTCATCATTCTTTTCGTAAAATTCCTTGCCCTTTCCCTAGTCTCACCCAGAGAGACCTACATCAAACAATACTACTAATTAGACTCAACCAGAAAACGTTTTTAACTCCATTTAACCTAGTAATTAGATTCTAGGTCCGTTTATTTTAATTCTATTGTCTTGTTTTATAACCTAGGCTCTGATACCAACTTAAACTGTCACGCCCCGTAGGGTATCCTAAACGTAACAGTCCGCCACATACTAAGTAAGACCCGAGTTCCCTAACCGGGGCCTTCGGAGTCTTAAGTAGATGTAAAGCGTTCCCTTACGACAATAGAATACTTCAACAAATGGAGTTTAACAGTTTAACAGGCATTCATTAGCCATAGGTAATAAATCAAAACGCATAAATCTTTAAGGTTTACAAAATCTAAGGGGCATTCCCCCGCAAAAGAATAACAGTCTATTACAGTCATCCAGAGTCCTTAGTTTCCAATGGAAGTCTATACAAAAGAAATGAATCAAACTTCTATGGGAAACTCCTATCTCCGGTACCTGCGCTGTGGCTTGCCTTGGCCTAAGCCATATAAACTCATGCTGCAAAAGATAAACACTATCGGGGCGTAAGCTAACTAGCTTAGTGAGTAATACTTCCATAACGCAATTAATACAATCATCAAACAAGTAATTATTCAAGCAAGTGCATGCACCATACAAATGAAATCATCAAACATATGACCAACCGGAAATCATATGTGGATGGACTTGCGCCCTCCATCCCGGGTTAGCAGATTAACGATCCTGCGGTACGACGCCGTTTAAGCTCACGGTCAACTGATTAAAAGCTCGTTTTATGGATCACGATTAACCTCACATTCGTTTTATGGGTCACGAAAAACCAACCAATGCAAATGCTCCAACCCCATTGTGACATGAATGAACTCAGTTATAGTCGGAGTCGAATAGTCATTAATTCGATTCTTTTAAGTGACCAACAAGTATACGCAGACATTCATCATATGATTCTAATAAAACAATCAATATCTTAACACCCGGTTTCGATATGCCTTAAGTTCCATTTCACATATCAACAATTCTCAACATAAATAATTCCCACATACCCCATCATGCTTGTACAATTTCTTTTATCTTTGCCTACATCACTAGTGCCACTACATTACATTCACAAGCATTAATTGAGAGTGGAAGTTACTCACTCGGCCATGGGTCACCAAACTCCTTAATAGTAATAATCGGGTGGTAGAGAGTCGTCCTGCTCGGAATCACCTACCAATCAAGAATAATCCCTATGAGATTCTCACCATGTAATTAAATCAAACTATACATCTAGACTAGTTGAATTCGGATTTCTCGCTATATTTGGAAGTTCCGACTTAAAACGGCCATAACTTGGTCATTTTAACTCGGAATTTCGCAAACTTTATATCAATCTTCATCTACTTCGAAAGATCTATCTAATTCAAGTATTAAATCCAAGTTTTGAAAATAATAGGGTCACGGAACAGTGGGATCAGTTCTGTCCCGCAATTGATCCATCTTTGAAAATGTGCTTTGCTTTTGATAAGAAATGTTCCTAGTTAGTGATTCATGCATGAATGATTTAGGAATGAACTACTAATGTGTATGCCATGTAGTGAACTCAACTTGTGCATGGTCATGATGATTTTTGTAGTAATAAACTTTTAGGAACTCCTAAGTGTTGGGGAAAGTTTCATAAAGGCTAATTCTAAGAAGTTATTCTCCCACATTATACTCCTTAGGGTTTCTTTGGTTTTTAATCTTGTAATCTACTTATTATTTGACTAAAATTAGGTTCTCAAAGTCTATAATAGTCATGGCCTCCATTCATGCACAAAAATTCACATATTTCATTTGGTAAACATGTTTTCAAATAAGCTAGTTATAAAAATCCGAATTTTCCAAATTTTCTTTTCTTACATTTTTCTTAAGAGAAATCTAGTCTAATGTATTAAAATTTGGGGCTTCAATGTATACATTATCTAAGGACTTCATTTAGCTTATAAAACATCCATTTTAGACTTAAATACTAAGTGTTTATATAGGCATTACACAAAGTTACGAATTTGACTACACATTTAAAGTCAACATTTTTCATCCTAACTTCACCTCTTGTTTTCCTTATTTTTATCATGCCTAAACTCATCTAAACTTATGAAAATAATTCCTTCAACATATCTATTACACATACCCTTCATTTTTCTTATGAAATATAAGTTTAAAATTGATTTTGGAGGTCTTTAGGATAGGGTTTCCATTTCATCCGAATTTTCAACTTTTCATATCTAACAAAGTCCTTCCTTTTTCAATGTTCTTGCCATCTATATGTGGAGATATACTATCTAGCATCTCTATACATGAACAAGACCTCATTTTTATGATCAATAAAGCACATAAACAAAAATGAACCTATGATCATGCATGTACATAAAGTGGTGGATGTCTAAACCTTAGATCTACTACATATGATGTGTATAACATGAATCTCATGGCATGAACATCAATATAAATACAAGGTCATTACTATATATGCATGAGCAACATGAAATCTTAACAAATGCATTTAAACACAAGATCCATGTCTTGTGATGGCTTGACATCCTTGTTCATGCATTTCCATATCCCTAGCATGAGCATCATAGGGTTTTGATGAGGAAATACACAAGGTATACCTTTGCCATTACAAGAATAGGAAGAACAAGGCTCACATACACATACCAATGGAGGATCTAAGATAGAAATGGAGGAGCTTGAAGTTGAAAGTGCAAGAGGAAGAGGGAGGGGGTTGCTCGGCACAAGAAGAAGAGAAGGGAGAGAGCTTTTTCTCTTTTCAAACTTTGAAACAAGAAGAAAATGAGGAGAGAGAGAGAACATTTAGTATATATATTAAGTGATTTAGGGTTTAGTTAATTAAAAGAAGTAAAAATAACACAAATGAGGGGGAAAATAGGAGGGAGGGGCGCCGGCCATGTGTGTGTGTGTGTGTGAGAGTTTTGAAAAAAAAAATGAAATTTGTAATTTAGTAAATGAAAATGTAATAAATGAAATAAATGTAATAATTATTTAAAAGACAAAATTTCTTGGAAAAGAAAATTGAAATGAGTAGTTGTAAGGATGTAAGAATAGTAGGTATGGGTAGTGTGTAGTGTAGGTTGTACTTGTGAATAGTAGACAAGACATCTACTTTACCGGTTGTTCCGAAAACACGGGAAAAGCTATAACTGTAATCTTTATAGCTCGAAAATGTGAAATTGATATTTTGGAATCCTTGTAAAAATTACGGTTCTAATGAATATTCCGGAATATTTTCTGAATCCGTGGCCCGGGGCACGCTTTTCCTAATTGGGCTCGGGAAGGCCCGGAATTGAAAAATTTCCGAATTTAAAACTTTCAAAGGTTTGAAATGTACTTTGAAACAACAATTCAAATTCATTTACTCCAAAATATTTATTTTACTATGAAACTGATGGAAAGCCGGATTTGGGGTTCCTAGGCTCCATTCACTAAACTCAATCTGATCGGATTAGGGTTTCGTCTCCAACTCCTAGGGTTTTCTAGCTACTGAGAATTTCCGGGGTTTACAGACATTCCCCTGCTACACATAAGGCTAAGGATTAACCTTTTTGGTAACAATGATCTTTCTAGGTTTACTACTAAAAACTATACGAACCAATCGTAAATGTCTAAGAAGATAACTCCTAGTCTCTCATTAACTGATTTGGCCAGGTCCGGGGATGCAGTCATAAGTACAGGAACTGCATTAGAAAGAAACTGTGGGGGTATAAGCGATGCTAGCTTAGTGAGTTCCACTTCCAAAATTAAATGCTCAACAAGTGATATACATCAGACAAGTTATATTAACAGCCATATGAAATGCATAAACACGTGACAATACAATACATGAGACCGTTTGAAAGTCTTATGTAGAATGGATTTACGTCCTCCATTCGGAGTTAGGTGTTTCAGGCCTATATGACTATAGATTTCAATTTTTTTCTCATTTCCATTGTGGTTGATACAGGTGCCTACCCACACGCATTTTAAATTCCGGCCCTTATGCCAACATTTCAATTTTCGGCCATTATGCCAACATTCGAGTTACAAGCCCCTTGTTGCCTAGCTATTATGCCTTCTTTCCATAAATGTATAATAACCTATGCAATGTGACTCACATATGGTATGCATGGTCAATTTGATTATAAGATCATAGCATATTAATTAACAATTTATGGGCGATCATAGATATTGTAGACACTTCAATGCTATACTAAATCGTACAAATATTTACAATAAGCTTATTTCAATATTCTTATCATCGATTCACCCAAGTAGAACTCATATACACACAATCAAATTTTTATGTTGTCCTAATTCTAATGCCACTAATATTACAAGCACAATCACAAGCATATAATTTAAAGATAGTGAACTCACTCGGTTATGGTCTCTGGTCTCTAACGATAGCGATCCAGAAACAAGAATTTCCCCCGGTTCCAAAATCACCTAAACGAAAGAAATACCCCTATGAGTATTTCATACCATAACTAATTCCAAGATTTTTAATTAAAATTCTTTAAATTCGTAATTTTCGTGGTAATTGAAAATTCCAACTTAAAACGACCATAACTTGGTCATTTTAACTCGGAATTTCGTAAATGAGTTATTGATTTCTATCTACTTTGAAAGATCTATCTATTTATGATGTTATTACTAAATTTTGAAAACGTTTAGGTCTCAAAATGTTCGGATTAGATCTTATTAGTAACTAAAATTTGAAAATTTGAAATTGTTTTGTGGAATTTGCATTATTTCTAACAAGTAGATTATATGTACATGCAATATCTACAAGTTATGATCATGAATGTCATGATATGAGCTATCTACATGTAATTCCTTAATAATTCTTGATTAAAATGAATTTCGCAAAAACTTTCACTTTTCAATAATATCATGAATACTTGTTTAAGAAAACTAGTTTTATTCCTTTGGAAATCATGCATACTTTTACTATAATAAGGCCTTGAAAACCTATACACCTAATATCTTCATTATCTCAATAAATTTCCTCATTTAAAGGTTGGAAAATAGATGTTTTAAAGTGAGTTTTTCCTAATGATGAATTTTACACAATTTTCAGAAAGAAAAATATTGTTTGATCTTAGTTGGAAAACTTTTCCTCTGTTTTAGGTTTCTACTTTGATAAAACATATTTATTCTTATAAAAATCAAGTCTTTATTATATCTATTCCCTAAGACTTCTATTTTTTCATTAAAATACTCATTTTGGCATTTGGAAATAGGTATTTTAAGTAGGGATCATTTTTAGATCTGAATTTTGGGAAATTATTTTTGAGATTGTTTCTTGTGAAAAACTCATTTAATCTTTCTAAAATTAAGTCCTAATCAAACCTACTCCCTAGAGCTTTCATTTATTTAATAAAACTCTTGTTTTAGGATTGGAAAATAGGAGTTTTCTTGGTATTTTACCTTAGTTACGAATTTCTACATTTTTGTTGGGGTTGAATCATGGATCTAACTTAGCTTTTGTAATCATTTTCTTGTTTTAAAAAATTCTCTTAGTAAAACCATGATCAACTTATAAAAATCACTATCTCATGATATCTATCACCTAAGCCCTTCATTTTACGTATAGAACTTTCATTTTGAAGTTGGAAAATATGTTTTTTAAATGGGTCTTTTTCAAGATCCGAATTTTAAAAATAAAATTTTGATAGAAACAAAATGGATCTTGAGTTTTGATCAACACCTTCATTAAGACTTTAATGTAGCAAGAATTTCATGTATGTAAGACAAATAGCTATGTTATTTTAACTACTTTAAACAAGTAGATCTACTATACTACTCATGCTATGAATGTAAATGCATTATGAAAAATATGTAGATGAGAATAGAAATTAAAATATAAGTTCAAAGATTCCATAAAAATAATAGATAGCAAATGATATAGCAAAATACTAGTATATCAACTCTAATAACAAGATCTACACATTGTGATGACAAGAATATCATGTTTTAGTGTTTTCCACATCCCTAGCATAAAGCTCATGGAGATTTTAGTGGAACCATACATGTATAACCTTGTCATTACATGTTTCTATATTGGTAGGGTTAAGATCTATTACCTATTTAGTGTTTTGGAGAATGAAACTTGAAGTAAAAAAAAAATTATTTGTGTGTGGGGCTAAGGGAGTCACTGTCACTACCCAATGGTACCCTAAACGTAACAGTCCGCCACACTCAATATTAAAGCTTAAGTATGACAACCTTAGCCATTTCCAAAAGCTTTGATATTAAGTGTAAGGCATGCTTTCACAATTTTAGAGGACCATACATGGAATTATGAAGCTCAAGAAGATATAATAACATATAAAGAAAAGAGGATTCATAATATTCTTTTATTCATAACGATGTTCTTACAAAACTTAGGGACATTTCCCTTATTCACAAATCTATTACAGGAGTATTTCTACATCTTATCTACTAAACTTTATTTTAAGAGATTTCTTAACCTAAAAAGAAGGTACCTGGCTGCAAGGTCCTCGTGGCCTCAACCATAAATAAGGAAACTACAAAAGATATCTATAGGGGTATAAGCTAATAGGCTTAGTGAGAACTATTTCCATAATTAACTTCTTGTAACAAAATTTCAAACAAGTTGTTTAATCAAACAAATGGAATGCAACATACATGTGGGTAAATAAAGCATATAGTTTTCCGGGAACTGTATGTTAAATGGATTTACGCCCTCTATTCGGGGTTTGGTGATACATAACCTCAAAACAAGTAGTTTTTGTTAAAAAGATTTATCCTTTCGACCAATATCGCCAAGCATATGAAGTCTACTTGAATTGAGTCTTGCTTTCGGATCTTCTGCCAAGCATTTCCTTAATGTCGCCAAGCAATCGCTTTCGGTCACTCCGCCAAGTATTGCTTTCGACCCTAGCTACAATCCTTCTCACCCAAGGATAATAACCCAATGTAATGTGACTCACTTCATGGTATGCATGAATCCATTTGTTTATGATATCATAACATTATTATTATCAGATTTAAGATGATCAATGAATTTCATACAATTCAAGTGTTATGTTAAAACAAACATTAAATCAATTTCGGCCTCAATATTCGTAGGATTCTTTCAAAGAATTACCCTTACAAACATATCCATTTGTCTTTTCTTATTCTAATGCAACTAAATTACAAGCACTGTCACGCCCCAAAGGTACCTTAAACGTGACAGTCCGCCACACTCAATATTAAAGCTTAAGTATGACAACCTTAGCCATTCCTAAAAGCTTTTATATTAAGTGTAAGGCGTACTTTCACAACTTTAGAGGATCATATATGGAATTATGAAGTTTAAGAAGATATAAATAACACATTTAAGAAAAGAGGACTCATAATAACCGTTCATTCATATCAATGGTTTTACAAATTTAGGGACATTTCCTTTGATCACTAATCTATTACATGATATTTGTACATTAATACTAATGCTACACTTTATCTATATTTCTAGTATCCAAAAGAGATTACCTGCCCGCAGGGTCCTCGTGGCCTTAACCATAAGTAAGGAAACTGCAAAAGATATCTATTGGGGTATAAGCTAAAGGCTTAGTGAGAACTATTTTCATAAATAACTTCTTGTAACAAGATTCAAACAAGTTGATTAATCAAACAAATGTGATGCAACAAACACGTGGGCAAACAAGCATATAGTTTTCCGTGAACTATATGTTGAATGGATTTGCGCCCTCCATTCGGGGTTTGGTGATACATAACCTCAATTCAAGTAATTTTAATTAAAAAGTTTTCATGCTTGCGAGTACTCATCGCCAAGCATTCCGAATCTACTTGATTGACCTTGCTTTCGGATCTTCCGCCAAGCATTTTCCTTAAGCCGCCAAGTAATCACTTTCGGATCTCCCGCCAAGTATTGCTTTCGACATGAGCTTACTATCCTTCTCACCCAAGGATAATAACCCAAAATGCAATGTGACTCACTTCGTGATATGCATGAATTCATTTTCTTATAAAGTCATAGCATAGTTATTTTTGAATTTAAGGCGATCAAAGAATTTCATACAAATCAATTGTTATACTAAAACAAACATTTATAACAATTCCGGCTCCGATATTCTTAAAATTCTTTCAACAAATTATTTTACATACACATCGTTTTATCTTTTCCTAATCCTAATGCAACTAATTTACAAGCACAACAAGTATAGTATTTAATGGAAATAAACTCACGATGCCATGTCGTCTATTCCTCTAAGTGGATGAGTCGTTCACACACTCCACTTAATCGTAATAATCCTCGGGGTAAAAGAATCCTTCCTCGGGGTCACCTAGCCAAAGAAAATACCCACAATGAGTATTCCTTGATGATTTTCTTGAAATTTGACAAAACAATGTCAAAAGAACATTAAAGTTCGTATAAAGGAATGTTCCAACTTAAAATGGCGATAACTTGGTCATTTTAACTCGGAATCGCACATATAATATACCGATTTCTACCTACTCGAAAAGATCTACGCATTTCTAAAATTAATTTTATCAAACAAGGTCATTTAGACCTCGAAACAGTGGCGACAAAGTTCACAACGAATTTTCCAAGTAAAAACAACTTTGGTTCAAGAAATCAAAACTTGTTTGATAAATACTTAGTTATCTATATAGTTGAAAAATTCTCTTTTTATAATTATATAACTCATATTCAAGCATGCTCAAATGTTTTGTTGTCCAATTATTTTTCTTGAGTAAAATAATGTTGGTTTGAAGTTTTTAGATAATATAGTTTTCAAAAATTGTTTTTGTAGATTTCTTGAAATGAATACCTTGTTTCCTTTTTGTTTTAAAAATAAAGGCTTTATGTTGGTTTTATTATTTTTCCAAAGTAACCTTTTTGAAAATAAAATTTCCTACTTTCTAAGTTACACTAATACTATTTTGAAGTTCTTAGAAAATATGCTGTTCTTCATATTTATTTTTCTTGTGCAAATTCCTTTGTTTATTTGTTTTGCAAAATCTTTACTTGAAATTTCTCATTCTTTCCTCATATCTTATGTTTTCATAAAATCACCCATGCATGAAAATTTGTTTTCTTCATAAAAAACAATGTGGAACAATTAAGAACTTTTTGTAGTAAAACTAGTTTCTAAAATCTTATTGATTTCCTCTTGTAACTTGAAAAGGAATAACTTTATTTTTGTTTTCAAACCATAGATTTTCTTTACCTACTTGCTTGTAAAAGTCTTTACTTGAAAATTCCTTAACCATTCCTTTTGTTCATCTTTTTATAAAAAGAACCATTTTTGTATCAACAAATAGTTTCTTTTGAAAAACAAAGTGGAGTAATAAAGTTCTTTTTAAAGTAAAAGTAGTTTCTAAAATTATAGTGGGTTCTTTTTATAACTTAAAAGGAAATGAGTTTATCTTTTGTTATCTTATAGATTTTATACTTTACATAAACTTATTTCTAAGTGGCAAAATTCTTCTTTTGTTTAATCATTTTTAGAAATTAAAATTTTGGGACAACAATCTAAATGAGCATGATTATGAGAATAATAGTAAACAAATAACATAAAGCATAAATAATAAAGTCAAGTATTGGAGTCTTAGCTTTTTCAAGGCTCCCGGGACTAAGAAATAAACTAGTCCCAAAATAAAATAAAATGTAAGAAAGAAAAACTTGTTTTGACTTGATGAGGACAAGTCTAAGACTAGAGGCTAGTCTTAATTCAACAAGGAATAAATAATAAATTGCAATAGAATAATAAATAAATTGCTTTGCATGAAATAAATAAATTGCAAGTGAGTTTATATGCTCTAAAGAATATGTATATATATATAGATAATAATATATTAATAATAATAAAACAACATAAACATAAATGGATTGGCATGAACAAGAACAATGCATGAACATGTAGTTTCCATAACTTGTAGTCTTTGGAAACTCACACTATGGTCATGTAAAGTTACATGACATGAAGAAGAAGAAAAGAAATGTAAAGTGGTTACCTAAAGAAGACTTTGGTATGGTTATGTGGTTATGGTTTTGGTTTGTTGTAGAAGTGGTTGTAGAATTATTTTGAGAGAGTTTTGGAATGGTATTTTGAGAGAGTTTTTGAGAGGAGATTTTGGGAGAGTTTTTGTAAGAATTTGTGGGTAGTGAATGTGTGAAAGAAGTGAAGAGGAGAGGGGTTTTATAGGAAAATGTGGAGTGATTTTTGTGTGATTAAAATAAATGAAAAATTGAAACAAATTGGGGCACATGGGGGGGGGGGGGGGGGGGGGGGAGGGGTAGCGCGGCCATGAGGGGATTTGAGGGGGAGTGATTTTTTTTTTTGACTTTTGTTGAATGAAAGATATAATGTGTAAAGTAGATGTGAAATAAAGTAATGAGAAAGGTACAAAGTTAAGGTTATAGGTTATGTAGAGTGTAAGAATAGGTGTAAGAAAAAGTAGAGATAAAAGAATAGTGTAGAATAGTAATGAATAGTATAATGTAAGATAGACATGACTAATAAAGTACCGGTAGTAAGAAAATACGCGTATAATAGCTATATCTGTTATTTTTAGCTACAGAAACATTTTGAAATTGATATTTTTGAAAACCTTATATTTTTACGAGTCTAACAGTGTATTTGGAATATTTTTATTATTCCGGGCTCCTGGACACACTTTTCGAGAATCGTGTCCGATCGGGTTCGGAGGACACCCGAAATTCGCAAAACTGATATTTTTATAAAACCTATGGTTATTACGAACTATTCTAGCTAATTATCCCAACTTCGTTTTTCAAGGCCAAAGAAAACGGCAATGCCGGATTTAAACGGTTACGGTAAACTAGCGTTTTGTTGACCTTTAGGGTTTCATTTGACTTCCAGTTTAGGGTTTTATGCCAAACCGATTCCGAAAATTTGGGGGTTTACAAGCACAAACAAGTAAAGCATTTTAAGGAAATAAACTCACGATGCCATGACGACGATTTCTCTAGCTGATGAGTCGCTCACACACTCCACTTAATCGAAATAGTCTTCGAGATATAGGTATCCTTCCTTGGAATCACTTAGCCAAAGAAAATACCTAAGATGAGTATTTATTGATGATTTTCTTGAATTTTGACAAGACAATGTCATGAGAACGTTAAAGTTCGTATAAAGGAGAATTCTAATTTAAAACGGCCATAACTTGGTCATTTTAACTTGGAATTGCGCATATAATATATCGATTTCTACCTGCTCAAAAAGATCTACCCATTTCTAAAACTATTTTTAACAAAAAAGATCATATAGGCTCCAAAACAGTGGCGACAAAATTCACCATAAATTTTCCAACTCAAAATAATTTTAGGTTCAAATATTAAATCATTCAAAATTTGTTTGATAAATATTTGATTATCTATATAGTTAAAAAAATCCTCTTTTTATAGCTACATAGCTTATATTTATTCATGCTCAAGTGCTTGTTGTCCATTCATGTTTCTTTGAGTAAAACAATGACAATTTGATGTTTTAGAAATCTATAGTTTACAAGAAATTTATTTTTGTAAATCTTTTAATTAAATGATTATTTTTTTTTCAAAGAATCACTTTATGTTTGACTTATTATTTTTCCTAGATGACCTTTTTCGGAAAGTAATTTTCTTCTTTCCTAAATTTTCTACGTTGGTGTTATTTTTCCTATTTATTTTCTATACAATTGTTTCTTTGTCCATTTGTTTGAAAAGATCTTTATTTGAAAATTTCTCATCCTTTTCTCATGTTATGTTTTTCATAGAAATCATTTTTGTACCAAAAATAATTTTCTTTTGAAAAACGAAGTGAGATTTTAAATGATTTAAAAAAGCTTTTCATAACCAAAGTAGTTTCTAAAATTGTAGTGGGTTCTTTTAGTAACTTGGAAAGGAATGACTTTATTTTTGTTAAACCATAGATTTTATATTTCATATAAACTTATTTCTAAGTGATAAAATATCCTTTTTATCAATTATTTTTAGAGCTTGAAAAATTTGGACAACATTCTTAATGAACATGGTTTATGAGAGATAATAGCAAGCAAAATAACATAAATAATAAATAAAGTCAAGTATTGGGAGTCTTGGCTTCTTCAAGGCTCTCGGACTAAGAAGTAGACTAGTCCCAAAAGAAAAATAAAATGAAAGAAAGAAAAATTTGTTTTGACTTGATGAGGACAAGTCTAAAACTAGAGGCTAGTCTTAAAATAGCAAGAAATAAATAAATTGCAATGGAATATATAAATAAATTACATTGCATGAAAATAAATAAATTGCAAGTGAGCTTATATGCTTTAAAGAATATGTATATATATATATATAGATACATAATAATACTTAGATATAATAACAATAACAAAATAAAACAATATAAACATAAATAGATTTTCATGAACAAGAACAATACATGAACATAGTGTAGCTTTCATAACACTTAGTATTTGAAAACTCACACCATAGTCGTGTAAAGTTACATGACATGGGAATAAGAAAACAATAGGAAAAGTTTACCTAAAGAAGGTTTTAGTAGTGTTATGTGGTTATGGGTTTTGTTGTAGGTAGAAAGTGGTTTTGTGATTATTTTGAGAGAGTTTTGGGAAGATATTTGGAGAGAGTTTTGAGAGAGTTTTTGGTAGAGAATTTCTAAGTAGTAAATGTGTGAAAGAAGTGAAAGAGGAGGGGGGTATTTATAGGAAATGAGGAGTGAAGTTTTGTGTGATTAAAATAAAGATAAAATAAAACAAATTGAGAGGTGCATGAGGGGGAGGAGGCGCCGGCCATAGAGAGTAGAGGAGGGAAGAGAGAATTTATTTTGTATTTTATAGATTAAATGAAGTAATGAGTAAGGTAGATATGAAATAAAGTTATGAGAAAGGTAAAAAGAAATAAAGTTATGAGAAAAGTAAAAAATAAAGGTTATAGGTTATGGTATGTGTAAGAGTAGGTGTAAGAAAAAGTAGAGATAAAAGAATAGTGTAGAATAATAATGAATAGTGTAATGTAAAGTAGACTTGACAATTTAAGTACTGGTAGTGAGAAAATATGCATATAATTGCGATATCTGTTATTTTTACTTACCAAAAAATTATAAAATTGATATTTTTGAAAACCTTATATTTTTACGAGTCTAACGGTATATTCGGAATATTTTTACTATTCCGAGCTCTGGGACACGTTTTTCAAGAACTGTGTCTGATCAGGTTCAAGGCGATTTGCAGTTTTACTAATCTGATCTTTTTAAGCTTCCTAAGGTAATTACACACTATTTTATATTCTAAACTCCTACTTACTTTCACCGAGTTGCTTATTCGGCATTGCCGGACTTAAGCTATTACGTCTAACTAGGGTTTTGTTGACTTTAGAGTTTTGGTTGACTTCCAGATTAGGGTTTTAGGCTAAACCGATTCCAAAAATTTGGGGGTTTACAGTCACGACAAAGGAGAATAAAGAGGGAGAGAAAAAGCTTTCCAAAGTTTGATTTGTCAGAAAAAGAAGGAAAGTGAAAAAGGGAAAGATGAAAAAGAGATTATATAGGAAAATGAATTAGGGTTTTGTGTGATTATTTAATCGAAGAAAAACAAGTCAATTTTTAGCTTATTGGGTAGGGGGGTTTCACGCTGGCCATAGTCGAGGGGGAGAGAGAGAGTTTTTTATTTTGTTTTGTGTAATAAAATTAAATTTTAATGAGTAACTTTAAATACTAAAATATATTGGAAAGGTAAATTTATAAGAAAATGATGTAAAATTGTAAGGATGTAAGAATAGGGTATGTGTGGTTGTACTTGATCAATAGTGTGAAGGAAAATAAAAGGTTGATTAGACACTTAAATTATCGGCAGTAATGAAAATACGATAAAAGGTTATAATTATAACTTTTATAGCTCAAAAAATTATATAACCGATATATTTAGAAATATTATGAAATTATGATTGTAACGGTACTAATATCATATATTTAATGTCCCGAGCCTCAGGACACATTTTTCAAGATTTGTATCCGAATGGGCTCGCAATAGGTCGAAAATCCACTCATATGATATTGTTAAACATCTTAATACTAATACGAACCAACCTACTCTTTCCACTCATATATCAATTTCTTGTATCAGAACACAGGATTGCTAGATCTAAACTGTCAAGGTTTCCTGAAGTTTTGTTGACTTAGGGTTTCCGGTTGACTTTCTAATTTAGGGTTTTATTTGGAGTTATCTCATTCCTATTGTTCCGGGGTTTTATTCTTGGAATTACCAAACATAGGGTTTCTAGGTCCGATTGGTCCAGAGATATTCTTTTAGGATTTCGGTTTCTGGTTTCAAGTTTTTCCGAAATTGAACTTAGGTTTGCTAAGAAAACGAGGGTTTACAGATCTCCTCGGATCCCAAATCTACAATTGATAATGCATGTAGTTGGATCTTCGTGTAATTCTGCAAATTGGTCCTCTGATGATCACGGTCATATCATGGGCTATGATCTTCACTGTGCTTTGTTGAATCCTTTTGAATAATGGTCGTAACAAGCATCTATCAAAAGTTAGTGGAGATCACTGCCTTGGTATAGTTATGATGTGGGCCGTTGTCTCTACTGTTAACTCCTTCTCTTCTCCAAATAACCATATCACATGTGCGTAGAAGTTCCAAGAAGATCACCGCCAAGGTTACGACTGCTTCAATGCCTGTGATCTTCTCCATGGTTAAATTTCTCTACTTTTCTCCATTGTCATGCCCGTTATAGGTCCTCTATAACACATTCATGATGATCACTATCCCTGTCACGAACATGATGTTACTTAGATGACATGTTCAAGTCCAATTCTTGTTTAATGCGATCCACATATTGATGTTTTTCCTTTTTAAACTTGAAATGAATATATTTACTAATTAAGTACCAATCACCATAAATTAAAGCAATATTCATCCAAAATTTGGCCTTAATAAGTATGGTAAATTGCTTCTATCAAACTTTCCCACACTTAAGCTTTGTTGCCGTCAAGCAAACAAGCTGATAAAAGAATAAAACAAAGATTCATCCTAGGGGTAGGAGAACTACTATTATCTCATTCAGTTTTTTATGAAAAGCAATAATGAATATATCTCTCATTGAATTTAAAAATTCCATTAAGTGAGTCTATAATTTAGATGTGATAATGTCCTATCTGCTTTACTATGACCTGCCTTTCCATTAATTTGTTTAGAACTTCAAAGCTAATCTAAATAATCTAGCCTTGACCTTCGTCACTTAAATAGGGATTCACATATCAAAAATCAGACACAAGATCTCTAAGTAAAAGAGAATTAGCCAATCCCATCTCTTTAACATGAAAGTATATGGTATCATTAATCATCCATAAAGCCTATTTCAATTCAGGTGACAATCCATATACCATTAGCCCTTTTTTAAATTATATTTAAATATTCAAATGTTTAGTTTTTGGTGAATCTTGCAACCCATGTAACAAGTTTTTGGCCAATAATCGTAGATTTGTCACCCAAGTTAACAGATGTTATTCCCCTTATAAGGTATCTCATGGGCTTAATTACTCGAGAGACGAGACTCTTTGAATAGTAATTCTTTTGTTAAGTATGTGTCCTTGGTTTGTCAATCCCAGGCTGGACAACCTTAGGTAATTAGGTTTTTAAGGAACCCTATCATACCTTTACATACTTAACTACTTCTTTCTTTCTTTGTTTTCTTTTTTTGGAAAATAGAATCATAAGGGGGCTTATAGTGCAATAAATTCAGTTGGACTTTTTGTCATGAAACAAATTAAACTTGCAAGATAATTGAATGAAAAGAAAGAAAGATAATTCAGTTGGACTTTTTGTCACACCTCACGTCTTGATCGTGATAGAGGATTAATAATTTAGGACGCACGCTTCATGTCCTATGTTGCGGCCATGACTCAGCTAGATATGATGATACAGATTTGATTTATTTAATATTTTCCTTTTATTTTATTTGATATCTTTCATTGGATTTGATTGGTTATTACTATTTTTCCCTTAGCTTAAGTTGTGGGTATTAAAGAGACTTTCTTTATAAACAATGACAAGTTTTATTAGTTTAATGATAATTGGAAATTATCTTGGCATCAAATAAAAGTATATGCCTTAAAATGATGATAATATTGAGTAAACTAGAAAAATGGGATGAAATGGAATTATGAACCAAATAAAAGTATATGCCTTAAAATGATCAAATTCGCTACAAGTTCAATCGTTTCGAACCTTTATGATATCATTTTTCGTATTCAAATACCAACACACAAAATGAGGCAAAATATTCTAACAAACAATCTAGGCTAGAAATATATTAAGGTATTTGTGAGATATCAAATACAGTTTTATTGGGTCATGAAAACGTCAAATATAGCTTTCATATGCATATTTTTATCTCTACCATTAATTTATTTATCTTGTTTACTATTCACTATTATTCACTTTACTCTACTTTTTGTTGCAACTACTCTTACAACTTACATACCTATTCTTGCATTTACTTTACCAATACAACTTTATACTATACTTTACTTACTTTTTACCTTTCTTAATCAAGATTTATTAAATTTCTCTCTCTCTTTCTCTCTCAACTACCGACCACCCCTCTCTCCCTCATATGTATTTTCTTTTTCGTTATTTTTCCTTCTTTAATTTCCCTCAACTTTTCTCTATAAATACCACCCTCCTCTTTCACTTCTTGCAACCTTTTTTCACCATAACAAAACTTTACCAATTTTTCCTCTCAAACAGTGTCCCTCTCCCTCTCTCTCTCACGGTAATTATTCTAAACCATCTTAGATATTATGCATGTGATATGTGTATGTGTATGTCATTTAATGTTTTTCATAAATATCCCCATGATGCAAATGCTAGGATTAGAAATACAAGATAACACATTAAATTCATATCACAATGTTATACTTAAATTCATGTTTATGCCATGACCCTTGTTATTCTTGTTTCTAATCTAACTTTTCTATATGTTTATATATGTATATGACTATGTATATTTTTAGAGCCTACATGCTCACTAAATAATTCTTTTATTTCGAGCACTTAACTTTATGTTATATAATACTAGTCGATCTCTACTCTTGGACTAATTAATAAATCAAGTCCAAAGGAGATTAAAGTAATTTAAGTCTCGGGGAGTCTTGATACCAATTTAAGACTCCCATGCTTTTCCTATTTATATATCTTGATTTGATTTATGAGACTGGAAAATTTCAAGTCTTAGGGAGCCTTGATAAAATCTAAGACTTCCATTTCTCATTTCTTTATGCTTTGATTTTACTTATTATATATGGTGATTGAATAAATTCAAGTCCTTACAAGTCTTGATTATAACCTAAGACTTCCATGCTTTTATTTTGATATTTCTTATAATTTCATTTATGATCTTGTTCATTCATTGTTTTGAGTAAGTTTTGCTAAAATTACTGGGTGTGATTTAGTTCATATATAGATTTTCACAGTGATGTTATCATAATAAACTCTAAAAATTTTTATATTGATAATTCTTTGTTTTGCTATAATTTTCTATGTCTTATTTTTCAAGCCATAGAACTCATTTGAACACTAGAATAATTTGAAAACAAAAATTTGTCGCCTACTTTTTTTGAAAAGCCATGAGCCCTATATGATACTTGGGAAATTTTACAACTTGAAATTCTTTTCTCAAAAACACATAAAAGCTAATTTTTGGTAATCAAGAAATCCATAAAAGTAGTAAACAAAAATCCTAAGGTACTAACTACAGAATGGCATTTATTTTCAAATTCAACTTAATTATTTTAAAGCGTTAAGAAATTAGAGTTACTACAAGTTTTCAAAACTTAACCTTTCTGAACTTGAGAAATTCTATTACCATGAATCTATCTAACGAATAAATTTCTTTGTAACAAGATCATTAAGATCATATTTGTATTTTGAACCATCTTTAAGTCCCTAGTATGTTTTACGTCTAGGAATAAATCATAGGGATGTCCTAGAAAGTCTAAATGAGATAAAAATTGTAAAGATGTTAGAAATCAAAACTAGAAAGGGTCAAGATGCGATCTTTACAATGCAATTTTGAGACCTTATTGACTTTAAATGTTTGAAATAACCATATAAATGGATAGAGCATCTGAAGTAAGTAGAAATCGACCACTCATATGCAAAGTTTCGAGTATCAATGAGCATGTTATGATTGTTTAAAGTTAGAAATTTTATGACTGGAAAAAACACCACAAATAGAGTAAATAGAGTTAGAAAAATTAGTGAAACCTATATGAAATACTCATTTTGGATATTTCTTTCGTATAGGTTACAAGGACTTTGAAACTCCATTCCCTGAGGATTGATTTGATTAATCCAATTGAAAAATGGTCAAGTGAGTTTTTCTTTGCTCTTTCGTACTCTGCTTGTTTTTGTAGAATAAAAGTACTAGGATTAGTAAAAGATAAAAAATGAAATTTGCATATGGGATTATCATGTGTTATGTGTGCACTTTGTGATGCTTGATGAATGAAAAGTAAGCATATTGAAGCTTGAATTGTTGATTAATATCTTGTTTCGATATTTTGTTGATGCATTGGTGTAGATATGGATGATCACCTTTAAATTAAAAATAACTCTATTGGGAATCTAACTTATAAAATTGTTCATGCATGACACAGATGAAGTCTCATAATTGATGGGATCAGGTCAATTAGGTTACAACACCAATCACTAGAGGCTGAGCTCGAGGATTACAAAATCTTGCCATGAGAGTTTTGTCAGATAATTTGAAGTTAGAAGAAGCCAATTTGATTGATGTTCCATCCATATATTATGACTTCAATGAACTACACGTATCGGTGCTTCAGAAGGACGAGCAGATAAAGACTGAAGCGTCATGGCATGTAGGCTGCCGCTTAAGCTGCCATAACTTATGTATTTGGCTGAACTATCCTTTATTATTTTCACTAGTTTTTAATAGTTTTTGCCTTGTTTAAGGGTTTTACTATAAATAACTTTTTATGTAATAGACTCTTTAGTTTTTGGATGTTATTGAAACCCTAGTGAGAATTTTCTCTTATCAATCAATTGCTTGATTGTGGCGAGATCCCGTTCTTATCGATCCTTGCGATCGTGGTGAACAACTTGTTCTTATCAATCTATTTACAGATTGTGACGAACAAATCTTGATCCCTATTTCATGAGTCATATCGACCTAAGGTTAACGTATTTCGAGTTGGTTCAATGTGTCATATCCTTATCAATGTCGATCATATCCATTTTATTTCCTTTCAATCAAAGTACAAAAACCCATAATAACACCATTTTTATTTTGTTTGAGCATTTGAAATTGAGATCCACAATGTGCTCGTTTGAGATCACTATGTCTAGGGTTTTAGGCACACCAATCATTTTCACTACTATTCTTTTATGTGGGAACGAAGATTAGTAGTGGTGGGAAGTCGAAGCCGAAAAATCTACAAATTATGGCATGTAGAAGCTTGAAAATCTACAAATTAATATGGTGGTTGTATGGTGTTACGCCATAAAGGTTACCTTAAACGTGATAGTCTATCATACTTAGTACTAAAGCTTAAGTATGACAACCTTAGTCATCCCATAAGCTTCAATACCGGGTGCAAGACGTACACTCACGATCATAAATAACCAACTTTGAAACAAGTTGTTTAAGAAGACATTCATAGAGCAGTTTAAGAATGGAATCATAACATAATATCTAGATATGGAAATATAAAGATCTTACAAATATCAAAGAGGCATTCCCTTATCAAAAGATATTGTCTATCAAAGTCTATTCAAAATCATTACATGGAGATTTACTTAGAAGTCTAAGTCTGCATCTAGTCTTTGACTTCTTCTAAAAACTCGTTAGGCCAAAAAGGTATTACCTGCAAGAAATAACCCCAAGGCTTCAACCATAGATAGGGATGCTACAAAAGGTATCTATAAGGGGGTAAGCTTCTTACTTAGTGAAAATTAATTCCACAAGTATAGTACTCAACAATCAATATTCAATCCAGTTAATTAACAAGCATATGAGATACAATCAATCACATGAGCAAACAATATATACGATTTTCTGGGAATCATATGTTTGAATGGATTTACCCCTCCATTCGGTGGTTTGATGTTCCAGGCAACAAGGCCATAGTTCACAAATATTGTTTTTGTAGTTTTTTTTATACAGATTCTGTCATGCCTCAAAGGGTACCCTAACTGTGACAATCCGCCACACTTGATATTTAAACTCAGGTATGACAACCTTAGTCATCCCATCAGTTTAGACACCGGGTGTAAGGCTTACGTTTACCGTGTAAGGCTTACGTTTACCATGTAAGGGACCTTACTTTGAATCGAAATAACTTAAGAAGACATACATAGCAATAAGAATATAAATCATAACAGTTATTGTGTAAGCCCTGGAAAATTTCACTAAATAATTCCAAATAAACATCGAAAACAAACTCTAAAAATGACCCTAAATTAAAACCGAACTTCGACTAGTCTTAAATCACGAACGAATCTAGAAATTTCTTAATCTTAAGAAAATGAGAATCCTTAAAAATAAAATAAGAACTCAACGATCTTCAAATCCAAAAACCACTACGTATGACAAATTTTATATGCAAATCTGACTTATAAAATCAGGTAATATAGAACCCAAAAATAAATTATTAAAAAGTAAATAACGATTAACCTTCGGAAATAAAAACCAATTCAATAATTTCAAAAACGCTAAGAGATATTAAATACTTACAAAAATAAAATTTAAAATAAATTTCTCAAACTAAATGTATTGTATAAACGTAAACCCTTAGTTTCCAAATTGGTAAAGATCTGAATCGGAAAGTCACCCAGGAACCCTAAGTGGAATATAGTAGTTTAAGTCCGGCAACTCATGTTCTTAGTCCTAGAGGCCGAGGTGTAGTTTAAGTGTGTAGAGTAGCTCCTCGTAATATAAGGTCGTTTAAAAATATCAGATTGATAAATTTTTAACCTATTTCGAACCCGTTCGGATACAGACTTTGAAAAGCTTGTCCTGGAGCTCGAGATATAAAAAAATACCATTATACCGTTAGAATTGTATTTTCATAAGGATTTCAAAAATATCAGTTTTATAATTTTTCGATAACTAGAAATATCTGATTTCGCAATTATATTCGTATTTCTTTACTACCGATAATTAACTAGCCTTTTACACTATTCACTACTATTCATTACACAATTTTATTATTCTCATAAAAAATAATAGTTTTAGAAAAATATTTTATATATCATAGTAAATTCTGTTTTTCCAAAATTTAGTTCGTTTCGGGTTTTTACGGGATCAGTTTCTGTTTAAGACCCGATACTAAAAATAAAATAAATTAATTTAATAATTTGAAAATATTTGAAAAATATTTTTATTTTCATAAAATAATTTTTTAGAATTTTTCAGGTTATAAAAATATCATTTATAGCTCATATTCGTGTAATTTGATCATACGGGTAACTTATTTGATAATTCACTATAAATTAATTATTTATCTTATTTTAATGATGAAATTTTTGCTACAAAAAATTTGGAATGCATTTTCTATTTTTTTCTTATTTTTATTTTATGTATTAAGAAAGTACTCTTACAAACCCATACTTTTAGTACACCTTTCACACATCACTTCTTTTTTACTTCAGTCTTTCTACACTTCACTCATCACTTCATGGTAGATTTTTGACCTTCTTTTGGTTGCCTTTTTTCCTTCGAAACCCTCCAAAATTAATTAAAATAACCCTCTTTCAATCCTTCTTCAAGAAGCTACACATACCATTAATTACAGATTACTATTTCAAGTCAAAAACCAATAAAATTCCTCTCCTTCTCTCCTCTATCTTTCACGCCAGCCCTAGTGATGTCTTGGCTGTCCATTTTTTTTATCTCATTTAAGTGTCTTAAAACTCTTCTATCTTCTCTCTCATTTACATCTTCAAACCTTTACCATTCCTTACATTTTTCCTCTCTTTCTCTCTTGATTTGTTCTTGTTCTTGTAAGAACACTTGCTGCCCCTATTCTTTATTGGAGATCCCACACATATTTTTTCAAGATTCTTTGGTAAAACTCTTATTCCAAGCTTCCATAGTTGATGTAGGTTGAGTATAGTGAGAGTTTCATGCATCAAAGGACCTTCCATAAGCTTAAAAGCTAAGGATGATGATGCCAAAATGAAACACTTATCTTACTCATGATTATTCTCTTGTAATATTATTATTTTCTTGCTAGAAGTAATGATATTTTGTAGATCTAACTTTTATGTAACTTTGATTATATTTATGTTTAGATCTATGAGTTTATAGTTTACTACCATGGATTTCTTTTATATTTATGTTCATAGTACGTGTAGATCTTAGTTTTGAACTCAAATAAAAATTGTGAAATTCGTATCTAGGCAAGACTCATTTTTAAAAACCACTTCCCAAGTGTCAAAATGGAATTTTTACTTGAGATAATGAATGCTTAATGTATATATATATCATTAAGACTTCATTTTATATGGTTCGAAGGTGATTTCCAATGATATTTTTCAAAACAAAATTCTATTTTCGGATCTAGACAAAGGCATGACTTAAAACATGTTTTCCAACTCAAAAATGAAGTTTTTATTCAAGATATGGAAGGTTCTTATGATAGGATATGTAAGGATGGATTTTCATAAGTTTAGATGGATTTTATCAAAAGATATGTCCAAAAACAAATTTTGTAAATTCGGATCTCAACCAAGACCAATTTTGAAAACCCATTTTTCAACACCAAAATGAAGGATTTGTTTAAAAAAATGAAAGGCTTATGGAATAGGTATCAATAGGGGATTTTTTGATAAGTAAATGGTAGATCTACTAATAGAGATTCTCAAATTAGGAAGAGATTAAAAAGTATAAAGTTTGAGTTTATCCTAACCTCGTGAAATTCGGATGGTTTCAAGACCATGCCTTAAAAACCCTTTTATCACATCAAAAACTTGTGTTTTATATGAAAAATGAAGAGTATAGGTCATAGATATCATCAAGCAATGATTTTTAAGTTGAGATGAGATTTGTTAAGAAAAATATGTAGAACAAGGAGTAGAAATAAAGTAGGAAAATTTGAGTTGCTTGTCATTTTAAGAAATTCGTAATAATAGAGTAATGACATGAAAACACTTACTTTCCAAACTCAAAATAGAAGTTTTATTAAAGAAATGAAGTCCTTAGTGGATAAGTATGGTTGAGCCATAATTTTGTAAGTATCAAATGATTTTTACTTAAAGGAATCACCACAAAACAATTTTTTTTTACAAAATTCGGATTTTGGGATGAACCATATTTAAAAACATGTTTACAAAGTGTAAAATGGGAATTTTTATTGAGAAAAAAGGCCTTAAGAAATATACATAATGAAGGCTTAATTTTAACAAGAATAAATAAATTCTATCAAGGAATTTTTCAAAAACAAAGTGGGGATTATCAGAATACAAGACTAGCCTTTCTAAGTTGATTTTTCTTAAAGTCTTACAAAGAAAAAATTTTCTAAAATTTCTTTTATTAAATATCATCAGAAGATGACATATATATTCATGTATATCATTTTATGATAGTAACTTGTTCATATTGCATGAATACTTGCTTTGGATAGTTGAAACTTCATGAACTTTCACAAAATCATTTTCTAAAAATTGTTTTCGCTACTAATCTGAACTGATCAGATCTTTTCGAGCTTAAAAGTTTTCAAAACTTAAATATGATATTAGAATTAGATTAGATCTTTCGAAGTAGATAGAAATCGGTATATAATTTACTAAATTTCGAGTTTAAAATGGACCAAGTTATGACCGTTTTAAGTTGGAATTCCCGTGTGTAGGACGAGGAATTACGAATTTGATAGTTTGTTGAGATAGAATGGATTAGTTTTGAGTTGAAATATCATTTGGGTATTTCTTTCCTTAGGTGACCTTGCTTTCAAGGATTTGTTGCCACCCGACTATTATGATTAAAAAACCGAAGTCTAATGGACATGTGAATTTTCCTCTTATTTTGTTATCTTGCTTGTACTTGTAGCTAGTTGCATTAGAATTAGAGGAACAAGATAAAAGCCGATATGAATGGGGATGGGATAATCGATGAGACTTTGATGTATGTATACTAAAGAATAATAAAGCATATCGAAACCATAATTCAATTGGATAACTGCACTGTTCATATTATTTTTGCTTATATGTATGATATTGGTTGGTCACTCTAAAGAATGTATGAATAATTTGACCTCAACAAAAATAAATTGGTCATGTATCGCATCGGACAAGTTGCATTTGGTAGCGTGCTACTCCTACGCAGTCGATCGGTATGGTCCGAGGACTCGTTTGGAGAATGAGACCCGGTATCAGAGTTCATTCATAGGGAACTAAGGTGCACTAGGGATGCATCCCATGTATGAGCCTAGCCAAGTCGAGTGCTATGAGCCTGAGGGCTTGAGGACTAACAGCGGTCGTGTAGACTTTCAATATCATCCCTAACCCTTGATACGGAGGGCGTAAATCCGTTCTGTGTACGGGGTTCCAGATATCCATACATAATTGTCTGCTCATGTGTTTGTTCATGCATAGTATATGGAATATTTATAACTTACTTGTTATAGTTCGAAATTAATAGGAACTCTCACTAAGCTAGTGCAGCTTATACCCCAATAGATGTTTGAATAAACAGGTTAACTCAAGAATGCTACATGGGGAACGAGATGGTTGGAGCCGAGTATGTAAGCCCCTAGATTTTTCGATAATATTAGTAAACCCTAAGAACCGGAAGTTGAAACGAAACCCAAAAATTAACCTAGTTCTATGTTTAGTCTAGTGAATCTAGATCCGGCAATCCCGTGTTCTTAAACCCTAGAAAACGAAATTGAGATAATTGTGGAATATGGTTCGTAATTATATAGGAAAGCCTAAAAATATCAGATTTGAATTTTTCTAGTGTCTTTTGGATCCGATCGGGATCAGTTTTCGAAAACCGTGCCCCATGCAGGATAGCAAAATTATTCCGACAACACCAATAGATTCGTAAAAATATAAGGTTTTCAAAAATATCAGTTTTAGAATTTTTCGGTAACTAAAAATAACAGATATAGGCCTTTTACGCGTATTTTCTTTACTACCGGTATTTTAATTGTCTAGTCTACTATTCATAGTACTTTTCTACTATTCATTACTATTCACTTATCTCTACTTTTTCTTACACTCTATTCTTACACTCTACCACACCTATACCTTACAATTTACCTTCCCCATACAACTTTAATCACATCACACTTTACACATTACTTCTTTAATCACATCAATTTTATTTTCTTTTTCAAATTATTTAATTACATCTAATTTCCACTCCCAAAAATCTATAAATACCCCTTTCTCTTCCATTCTTTCACACAACAAAATTCATACCAAAACTCTCCCAAAATCACTCCACAAAATTCCTCTCCCAAAATCTCTCTCAAGTTCTCTCTCTTCCTTAGAAAATCCATTCCCACATAATATTACAACCCATTCTTTTCTTCTTCAACCAACACATAAACTTTAGGTAAAAATTTCTTATTTACTCATCATGTTCATATAACTTAACATGAGTTTAGTGTATGTTTCTTAGACTCATTGAGTTAAAGAAGCAACAATTTATTCATGTTTTGTTTTTGTTCATGTTCTATTCTTTTCTTTATGTTATTATGTTGTTATTGATTTCTAACCTAACTTATATAAGTATTATATATATATATTATGTATATATATTTATTTAGAGCATATAAGCTCACTTGTTATTTATTTATTTTCAAGTCTTGCAATTTATTTATTTACTTGTTTTATGCAAATATTAAGACTAGTCTTTCTAGTCTTAGACTTGTCCATATCAAGTCAAAACAATTTTATTTCTTTGCTTTTCTTTTCTTTGAGGACTAGTCTATTCTTAGTCCCGGGATACCTTGATGAAGCTAAGGTTCCCAATACTTGACTTTACTTTTATGCTCTTATATATTTTGTTTATCTTATTATGTTGGTTTTATTTTATCCTCATTCATACATGAATATGTGATATTGTCTCAACCATAATGAAAATGAGCTTCCTTTAGTAATAGAAAGTAAGAACCCTCCTCAAAAATAAATTTTATCTCATAAGAAATTATTTTTCCATAAAGACTTAAAGTTTTGTCTTAACAAATATTTTTCTAAAGCTAGACAAGTTTAGCTCAAGTTTTAGTAATAACACTATATGAGATTTTATCAAGAAATACATAAAGTTATTACAAACTCTTCTTTCAAACAAATAAAATAAGAAAGTTTCTTTAAACATTCCTTAATCAACCAAAAGTTTTCTTAAACACATTTATCAAAATTTTCTACCAACATTTTAAATACTAAAGTCTAGATAAGTTTTCAAAAATTTACTTATAAAGATCATTTCTTTTAAAGTGGATCTAAGAAAAGCTATAGAACATATACCCATGAAGTATTTAGAAAAACTATGTTTTCTAAAACATTAGAAATAAAGTAGTAGGAATTTAAAAAGATTAAAATTAATTTTATTTAAGAAAAAGAATTAAAAGAAGGAGATGCTCACTTTTAGTAAAATAAGAAATTTCTTAACAAAACTAATTTCTTTACAAAACTTAAGCTTATCTCACTTTCAAAACATAATGTACTACAAGAACATTGTTGAGACAACACCACCAAATTCATGCATATGGTTTGAGTATATATGTATTCAAGGGATTTTCCTTCAACCATATAATGTATCTATATTTTTGTACAAAAGCCCTTGAGTGAAGTAAAGTTTGAAAACTCTAGTTTTGAAGTTTGGAAAATTCGTCAAATCTGTACGCTACTATTCCGAGGCTAAATAACTTCTTTTGATAAAAATAACCTAGAAATAGATAGATCTTTTCGAGAGGTAGAAATCGGTATATAATATGCGAAATTCCGAGTTAAAATGAGCAAGTTATGGCCATTTTAAGTTGGAATTTCCATTCCATACGATTTTTACGAATTCTCTAAGATAGAAGTATAGAATAGATCTTGGATGAAATACTCATGTTGGTATTTCTTTTGTTTAGGTGTCGAGGATCACGATCTTGTCTTCCCGAGGATTACTTCGACTCCTAGATCGCTATGGACGAGTGAGTTTCCTTTACGCTTATGTATTCGCGCATGTGCTTGTAGAATAGAGCACTAGATGTAGGAAAAGATAAAATTGATATGCATGTGGGATATTATGGGAATTATGTATGTGATTCATTGTGTGCGATCAATGAACGATAAGTATATCGGAACCCGATTTGTGATTGATATAAATGTTTCCATGTATGTATTGTTATGTGTGCAAATATTGTTTGATCGCTTTAAATGATTTAATGCCATATTGAAATCCCCATAAAATAAATTGCTCATGCATATCACTTAGAATATCATTTCGAAGTTTTGCTACTACTCCTCAGCGTAGGACCGGAAAGGTAAGCTGCCTAGCTACATCTTGAGATAGGACGTACGGGGAATACGGCCTCAAGGTGTAGCCGAGCCGGATCGATCGCTTGGGGCATGGAAGGCCCGGGGACTAGTAGTACGGTTCGTTGGAACCCCAAGACGCGCGCAAACTTGAGGAGGTTGTTCGGGACCCAGTTCAAAGCATTCCCTAACCACCGATGGAGGGGTAAATCCATCAAACATACGAAACCGGATAGTCGTATGTAATGTTTGATCATATGATTGTTGCATTCATATGCTTGATTAATAAACTTGTTTGATTGTTGTTATGAGTACTATTGCGTAAGGAATATCTCACTAAGCTAGTCATGCTTATACTCCTATAGACTTTTGATATTGCAGGATTATCTTTTGCACCCGAGACCACCTTGATTTCCCGGGTAGAATCCTTTTTTGTTTGAGAAGCTTTTGGAGGCAATCTATTTTGAAGTTATAGAGTGGATTTCTTCTAAAATCTTCTAGCTTTAGTTATGTTATATTTAGAACCATGTTATTATGAAATATCGGGGGAATGCCCCTTAGAAGCTGTAAGACTTTTATTTCAATGAAATATATTGAGTGTTATTTTGCATGTTCCGCTGCCAATGTCTTAAAATGCATTACTCCACCGGTCTCCCTTTGTTGTGAATGTACGCCTTGTACCGATATGGAAGCTTTCGAGTGACTGAGGTAGTCATTCTTAAGTTTTAATATTGCGTACGGCGGCTGTCACGTTTAGGGTACCTGCTGGGGCGTGACAGAGTATGACTTCGGAATTCCGGCAGGAAGTAAGAATACTTAAAGATATTAGCTAGGTCTTGTGAATTGCTTTGTAGTAGCTTTATGTAGTGAAATCTTTTGATGAATTGTAATTGAAGTATAGTGAATTATATTTTCTTTACATTGTTACTTAAGTTGTATCAATATAAAAGTATCACTCTGATGTGTCTTTTCATGTGTTAGACGCCTTGTACATAGTATGGAAGCCTTTGCGTGATTGAAGCGGTCATTCTTAAGCTTTAATATTGTATACAGCGGACTGCCATGTTTAGGGTACCATTCGGCGTGTGACATATGGCCTAGATTAATCTATTACTAAGATCTAAGGAGCATAGCCCCGTCAAAATATTAAGAGTCTTTAGGGTCCATAAAAGTCTCTTACAACAACATAGATATATATATATATATGTAATTAAGGAGATTTAACTAAAGTCCATGCCTAACATCTAGGTCCCGACTTCTTCAAAAAGCTCCTTATTCCAAAAGCCGTACCTAGAGAAATGTCCCTTAGGGATAGCCATAGATAATTGCACTGCAATAGGAAACTATAAGGGTATAAGCTTGCGAGCTTAGTGAGTTTCACTTCCAAATTAAATACTCCATCGGACAATAAGGCAAGCAAGTTATATTAAACAATCATATGAAATGCACACGCATGTGAGCATACAATACATAACACTTTCCGGAAGTCCTATGTTGAATGGATATACACCCTCCATTCGGGATTAGGTGTTTCAGGCCCATATGACTATAGATTTCAATTTTTCTCTCATTTATTTAGTGGTTATTTCAGGTGTCCACCTACTCGTTAATTATGTAGTTGATTCAAGTGCCTAATCCACTTCCATTTTAACTCAGGTGACCTATCACACCCCGGAGGGTACCCTAAACATGGCAGTCCATTGCACATAATATTAAAGTTAATGAATGACAACCTTAGTCACGCAGGAACTTCGATATCTCATGTAAGGTGCTTCCAAGATAGTAGGAGACTCACAGGGGTATTACGTTTAAGCAAATAATAAAAGCATGCAAGAACTTATATAGAGAAACATGTAATATTCATTAGAATAAAAGTCTCTTACAACTTCTTAAGGGCATTTCCCCATTCTAATAGTCTTGTTCAACTAAGCCATCATCAAAATATACATAAATATAACATAAGTCTACTATAGAGATTTTTCTTAGAAGTTTACATTCAAAACTAAATACATATAAACTTCTCCCAAAAACTCCTAGTAGCTTTGGCTCATACCCGACAAAAGGGGCTCCTTGGTGCCAACCACAAGTAATTATACTGTAACAAAAAGCTATAGGAGTATAAGCGAAACTATCTTAGTAAGATAACTCCCATCTACAAAACATTTCCATAAATCACACAAGTATTTAGACAATCATATGAAAATGCATCAATCACATGAGAGAACAAAATACACACGATTAACCGAAAACCATGTGTAGCATGGATTTTACGCCCTCCATGTCGACGTTGGATGGTTACTGGCCCATATGATCATCAATAATTGCAGGCTTACTGACTTCTACTTACCCTGTAGACTTTCCGGCTTCTACTTACCCATGTAGATTTCCGGCTCCTACTAGCCACCACTACAACTCATCGTTTCCCCACACGAGAATAGTAGTGAAAAATAAATGTGACTCACAAATATGATATGCAATAATCGTTTTCAATATAGGGTTATTCCATTATTGTCGAGTGATCAAAACAATATTCATCATATCATTACAAGAAAACATAAATTATTCATCAATTCCTGTTTCGATATTCTTAGTTTTTATTCAATCAATCATGAATCCAAATCACACAACATTTGTTCATTTATCTTTTTTCTAATTTTCTAGTGCTACTACTTACAAGCACAAACAAGGAAATGTAACTAGTAAGGGATTAACTCACTCCATGATGATCGCTCCTAGTCGAAGTAATCTTCCAGGAAGGTGATATCGGTTCCTTCTCCACTTAAACAAGATGAAATACCCAAAATGAGTCTTTCATAGAATTTCTATTTTTGAAGATTCTAAATCTGTCTTGAATTCGCGGTAAAATCAATTGGAGGAAATTTCAACTTAAAATGCCTACAACTTGCTCATTTTAACTTGGAATTTCGCATATTATATACCGTTTTCTACCTACTCAAAAATATCTATCTATTTTTAAAACTATTTTCATCAAACTAAGTTGTTTAAGCTCCGAAATAGTGATGATCAGATTCACCACGAATTTTCACAAAAACTCATATAAAAGAGATTGATACTATAATAGTTTGTAAAACCTTTGAAATGTATTTATATATGTATTCATTGACTCATATCAAATGCATGAAATTAATGAAGTTGTCTCAACCATGAATTTTTGGTCAAAGTAAAGTTTTCTAAAGATTTTGGAAACGTGAAACTTTTAAAAATTTCCTCTTATCTTGCTAGAAAATATCTCAAGTTATTATAAATGAGTATTTTTTTTCCTTAATTTCATTTCCTTAGTCTTTTTAAATTTCTAAAGAAGGAATTTTATTTTCTAAGCTTAGTTTCTAATACTGTTTGAAAGTAGTAATAATTCTATATTTATAGAAACAATTTCCTTATTTCTTAAGATCATTCTACTTTTATGAAAGGAAATTTCTTGGTGTTTGTCAAACTAGTATTGATAAAAGGTGAAGTTTAGTAAAACTTTTGTTTGATGAAGAATTTCTTTCCATTTTATGACTTTGTAAAGTATATGTATGTTAAAAAAAAAAAAATTCCTATGTTCTTAAAATTTGTAATGAACTCCTCTAGATTTCTGGAAAAAGTTTGTTAAGATAATTTCCTAAGTTTTTATGAAAAATTACTTCCTTCATAACAACATTTATTTTTAGAGAAGAACTTCTCATTTTAAGAAAACTTTTTCCTCCTTTATCTTGTTGAGACAAAATCAATATGTTCATGCATGATCATGAATATGAATCATAAAATTATGATAACATAAGAAATATATAAAAATTAAAGAAATAAGCTAGTAAAGAAATATGTCAAGTATTAGAACCTTAGCTTCATCAAGGTATCCAGGAACTAAGAATAGACTAGTCCCAAAAGAAAAGGAAAATTGTTTTGACTTGATGAGAACAAGTCTAAGACTAGAAAGACTAGTCTTAAAATAACTTGAAAGTAAGTAAATTACAAGGTAAATAAATAAATTGCAAGGAAAGTAAATAAATTACAAAACAAAGGAGCTTATATGCTCTAAAGGATATATATAGCTACATAGATATATTTAGTTAAATATATATGAAAGCAACATAAAAGAAAATAGATTTATGAACAAAAACAAAGTACGAATATATTGTTGCTTTCTTAACCTTCATGGTTTTAGAAAACACACATTATGCTCATACTAAATAAATGAACATAAAAGAAATTTAAAGAAGTATTACCTATGTAAACTAAACTTGAGAGAACTCTTGTAGAAATTTTGAGAGAGTAATTTTAATGTATAAAAGGTGTGAAGGAAGTAGAAGGAAGAGGGGTATTTATAGGAAAATGTGGAGAAAAATTTGTGTTAATTAAATAAATGAAAGATAAAACCAATTGAAGGGAAAGAAGAGGGGGCCGGTGCATGCATGAGTGAAAGAGAGGGAGAGAAATTATTTTTTTTCGTATTTTTGTTAATGAAAAGTAAGATGTAAAGATGTGAAGTTGTATTTGAAATGAAAATTGTAAGAAAGTAGAGGTATAGTTGTAAGAGTAGGTTGTAAAAAAAAGTAGAGATAAATAATTAGTGAAGAATAGTAATAAATAGTGTAATGTAAAGTAGACATGATAATTAAAGTACCGGTAGTAAAAAATATACGTATAATTGTGATATTTGATATTTTTAGTTACCGAAAATTTTGAAACTGATATTTTTGAAAACCTTATATTTTTACGAGTCTAACGGTATATCTGGAATATTTTTACCATTATGAGCCCCGGGACACATTTTCGAAAACCGTGTCCGATTGTAGTCAAAACAATCGTAGTTTAACAAATCTGATTCTTTTAAGCCTTCTCATGCTATTACGAACTATTCTATATACTAATCTCTTACGTACTTTCTTAGGGTTGCTTATACGGGATTGCCGGACTTGAACGGTTATGTCTGACTAGGGTTTTATTGATCTTTAGGATTTCCGTTGACCTTCTAATTAGGGTTTAAGCTTAATTGATCACAAAACTTTAGGGGGTTTACACGACCCCACGCCAATACTTGAGTTTTCAGGCCCACCCGTTGCCTAGCTATTATGCCTTTTTTCTCAAAAGATATAATAACAAAATTAATGTGACTCAATATATGTTATGCATGGACAATTTAGTTATATGGTCATGGCATATTATTTAATTTAGTTATAGGCGATCATAGAAATTTTAGACACTTTAATCTTATACTAAATCATACAAATATTTATAACAAATCTTTTTTCGATATTCTTATCATCAATTCAACCAAGTAAAATTCACATGCACATTCCAATTTTATCTTGTCCTAATTCTAATGCTATTATCATTACAAACACAATCATGAGCATGTAATTTAAAGAAAGTGAACTCACTCTACCATGGTGAGAAATTCCTCTTAATCGTAATAATCCTTGGGAAGGTCTAGTCCATCTCCTAAGTATCCTAACAAAAGAAATACCTACGATAGTATTTCTATGGAGTTTAAATGAAACTTATAAATTCTATTCTAACAAGTTCATCAAGTTCTCCTAAGAGGAAATTCTTACTTAAAATGGCCATAACTTTGTCATTTTAACTCGGAATTTCGCATATTATATACCAATTTCTACCTATTCAACGAGAGCTATCTATTTCTAAAGCTCTTTTCAGCAAACAAGGTCATTTGGTTCATGAACAGTAGGGTATAGAATGTTATACGAGATTCCCACCCCACATATCAAATTCTAATTTCAATCCAAGCATCATTCATAAGCTTTGCTAGATACTTAGCTATCATTATATCTTGAAAGACTCTTTTATATACATATATAACTTAATATCATGCATGATTCATGGGTTTTGATCAATCTATTTCCTCATGTACTTAGATGATGTTTTATGGGGTTCGAAAGACACTATTTTCTTAAGCTTTGTTCCTACTAAGTATATTATATGTACATGCAATATCTACAAGTTATCATCATGAATTCATGATATGAACTATTTATATGTATATCCTTAATGATATTTGATTACAAGAATTCTTTTAGAAAACTTTTGCTTTGCAAAACCTTTTAAGTTACTTGACTTAAGAAAACTAGTTTTATTTCTTGCAAATTCACACTTGTTTTTATTAAAATACAACCTCAATGACCTATATGCCTAACACTTCATTATTTTAATATAATTATTCATTTTGGAGTTGGAAAATAGATGTTTAAATAGGGGTTTTACCTAATTACGAATTTTACAAAATTTTAAGGAATGAAGACATTGTTTGATCTATACTTTGAAACCTTTCCTTGTTTTAGGATTATACCTTGATAAAATCGACTTATCCTTGTCAAAACTAAGTCTTTATTACATCTATTCCCTAAGGTTTCTATTTTTCTATTAAAATCCTTATTTTGGTAATTGGAAATAGGTGTTTAGGTGGGAGCCATTTCTAGATCCGAATTTTGAAATTTGTGTTTGAGATTATTTCTTATATAAAACTCATTTAATCTTTTTAAAATTAAGTCCTAACCAAACCTACTCCCAAAGGCTTCCCTTTCTTCAATGAAACTCTTGTTTTAGAGTTAGAAAATAGGTGTTCACATATTAATCTTTCCTTATTACGAATTTTAAGTTTTTTTTTTGGGGTTGAAACATAATGCTAACATAAGTTTTGTAAACTTTTCTTATTTTGAAAATATCTCTTAGTAGATCTAAGCTTTACTCCTTAAAACCATACCTTTATGATACATATTCCCTAAGCCTTCATATTTAATGTAAAATATTCATTTTGGAGTTGGAAAATAGCTTTTCTAAATGGGGTTCTTTTTCCATCCGAATTTCCAAAAATCATTTTTATTGAAACAAAGATAGATTTTGAACTTCTTAACATATTCTCACTATTATCATGCTCCTACAAGTCTTTTATGTACATAAGACAAAAATCTATGGTATTTATGTACTCAAAACAACTAGATCTAGTATATCATGCAAGTCATGAATGCAAATGCACTATGAATATTATGCAGATGAGTTTAATAAAAGAATACATTCACAAAACATCAAGAAGAACAACATAAAGCAATAATATAGAAAAATAATAATAAAACAACTTAAATAACAAGATCCACAATATTGTGATGGCAAGAATCATGCTTAAGTATTTCCATAACCTTAGCATAAAGCTCATGGAGATTTTAGTGGAACTACACATGTATGATCTTGCCATTATATGTTTTATTGTGGTAGGATTAAGATCTATTACCTATTAAATGTGTGGAGTAAGAAAAATTTAAAGAGAAATTGTGTGTGTGTGTGAGAGAGAGAGAGAGAGAGGGTGTAAACCCTGATAATCTCAGTAGTTAAGAAAACCCCGGAAGTTGAAAAGCGAAACCCTAATCCAGTCTAGTTTAAGTCTAGTGAGAGAAGCCTAGGAACCCTAAATCCGGCTTTCCTTTGGTTTCATAATAAAAGAAGTTTTATAAAGTAAATGAATATGAATTATCATTCTAAAGTATATTTTAGACCTTTGAAAGTTTTAAATTCGGGAATTTTTCAATTCCGGGCCTTCTCGAGCTCAATTACGGAAAAGCGTGCCCTGGACCACGAACTCAGAAAAATGTTCCGGAATATTCATTAGAGCCGTAATTTTATAAGGATTCCAAAAATATCAATTTTATAATTTTCGGGCTATAAAAATTATAGTTATAGCCTTTTCCCGTGTTTTCGTTACAACCGGTAAAGTAGATGTCTTGTCTACTATTCATAAGTACAACCTACACTACACACTACCCATACCCTATTCTTATATCCTTACAACTACTCATTTCAATTTTCTTTCCCAAGAATTTTTGTCTCCTAAATAATTATTACATTTATTACATTTAATTATATAAATTACAAATTTAACAAATTTCAAACACACACACACACACCCTCCTAAGGCCGGCGCCCCCCCCCCGCGCCACCCCCCCCCCCCCCCCCTTTTCCCCCCTCTCATTTGATTTGTTTTTACTATTTTTATTCATTAACAAACCCTAATTTATTCATATATAAACACCTTTTTCTCTCTTTCTCCTCATTTTCACTTGTTCAATATTTTTTTTTTCAAAGAGAAAACCCTCTCTTTCTCTCCCTATTGATGCCGTAAGGCCCTCACACTCACACACACACGCTCAAATCCTCTTCATTTCTACCTTTAATCTCTATTAGTATGTTGATTTCAAGCTTTGTTCTTCTTAAATCTTGCAATGGCAAAGCTATTCTTGTGTGTTTTCACATTTAATCCCAATGCTAGGGACATGAAAACACTTGTACAAGAATAACAAGCCATCACAAGAAGTGGATCTAGAGTTTAAAGGAGTTTTTGAGGAGATAATGTGATGATCATGCATGTAAAGTAGGAACATTGCATAGATATTTATGTTCATGCCATGAAACTCATGATTCATGCATCATATTTAGTAGATCTAATGTTTAGACATTTATATCTTCATCTACCTTTATGTCCATATGTTTATTTTGATTTTCATGCATTGATGATCATAAAAATGTAGCTTTGTCTATGTATAGATAGGTTAGAAGGTAGATCTACATGTATAGAAGACAATAAACTTGAAAAGGAAAATATTTGGTTAGAAATGCTTGATTGAAAATTCGGATGATTTTGGAACCTTACCTTAAACACCCTCTAAACCACTTTAAAACTCATATTTTTCATAAAAAATGGAAGGTATACATAATAGATGCCCTTAAGGAATGATTTTCATAAGTTTAGATGAGTTTAGACATGGGAAAAATGTAAAACAAGTAGTGGAGTTAGAATGAAAATTATTGAGATAGTAATTAATAGTCAAATTCGTATTTTTGGATGATGCCCACATAAACACTTAGTATCCAAGCTTAGATGGCATGTTTTATGAGCTAAATGGAGCCTTTAGATAATAGATATAATGAAGCTTCAATTTTTGATGCATTAACAAGTTTTCCCCACAAAGAAATTGTAAGAAAAGGAAATTTACAAAATTCGGATTTTTGTGAGTAGCTTGTTTAAAAACATATTTACCCAATGAAAAATGTGGATTTTTATGCATAAATGAAGGTCATGATTAATATAGATGTTGAGAACTCATTTTCATTTAGGTGGTAAGTAAATTCCAAGAATAAAATCATAAGAACCCTAGGGAATGTAAAGTTGGAAAAATTTAGCTTTTCATAAGTGATCATTATGAAATTCTTAATAATTAGGAGTCCATGGGAGTTCATCATCAAAGATTATCAAAACCATGCATATATTGAGCTCATTATATGATAGTCATATTAGGAACTCATTCATATACCATCTATACATGAATCATCAATTAGGAACATTTTTATCAAATGTAAAACAATTTTTCGGAATCGGAGAATTTACAGAACAGATCTGATCCTACTGTTCCGTGACCTTAATGTTTTCAAAAATTGAAAATAATATTAGAAATAGATAGATCTTTCGAAGTAGATAGAGATCGATACAAAATTTGCGAAATTCCGAGTTAAAATGACGAAGTTATGGCCGTTTTAAGTTGGAACTTCCGCAAATAGAGTGAATTCCGAATTCATCTAACTTAGATGCATAGCTTGGAATAGTTAAATGATAAGATTCTTATTAGGATTATTCTTATTTGGTAGGTGATCCCGAGCAAGACGATACCTTACCATCCGATTACTATTACTAAAAGACCGGCAAACCATGGCCGAGTGAGTACTACTTCCTCTCAATTAATGTTTGTGATTGTATTGTTAGTGGCACTAGTGGTGTAGGCAAAGATAAAAATGGATATGTATGATGGGGTATATGGGAATTATATATTTTCTGTTTGATGTGTGAAATGGAACTTAAGAAATATCGAAACCGGGTGTTAAGCTATTGATTGATTAGCTAGCATTTTACATTGATTGTCTGCAAATAATTGGTCACCTAAAAGAATTGAATTAATATATATTTGACTTCAATTATAATTGGACTCATTCATATCACGACGGGGATGGAGCATTAGCATTGGTTGGTTTTTCGTGATCCATAAAACGAATATGTTGATTAATCGTGATCCATAAAACGAATATGTTGGTTAATCGTGATCCATAAAACGAATATGTTGGTTAATCGTGATCCATAAAATGAATTATTGTTCAGTTGACCGTGAGCTTAAACGGCGTCGTACCGCAGGATTCATTAATCTGTTAACCCGGGATGGAGGGCATAAGTCCATCCACATATGATTTCCGGCTGGTCATATGTTTGTTGAACTCATTTGTCTGATGCATACATTTGTGTGAATAATCACTTGTTTGAATGAATTGTATTAATTGTGATATGGAAGTTTTTACTCACTAAGCTAGTTAACTTACGCCCCCATAGCTTATATTTGTTGCAGCACGAGTTCATTTGGCTAAGGCTGAGGCAAGCCACCGCTCAGGTACCAGAGATAGGAGTTTTCCATAGAAGTTTACTTCGCTTTTGTTTAGACTTCCGTTGGAAACTAAAGGACTTTGGATGACTGTAATGGACTTGATATTATTTTACGGGGGAATGCCCCTTAGATTTTGTAAAGCATAAATATGTGTTTTGATTTATTATTATGGCTAATGAATGCCACATTAAACTTCTTAACTCCATCTATTGAGTATTATATTGTCGTAAAGGGACGCTTTACATCTATACAAGACTCCCGAAGGCTCGGATAGAAATTCGAGAGTCTTTTATAGTATGTGGCGGGCTGTTACGTTTAGGATACCCTATAGGGCGTGACAGATGGGAGGTTATGACACAAGAGTGGGAGAGAGGGAAGGAGGGAAGAAGGGAGGAAAAAAAAATTTTGCAAGAGTTTCACTTAAGAGAAAAGAGAGATTAGTGTTTGTGTAGAATAAAAGAAGGAAAATAAAATAGATTGAGAGAGAGAGTAAAAAGGGGAGAGAGAGGGATGTTTGATTATTTATGTAATAAAATTCAAATTTAATAAGTAGTTTAAGTAATAAAGTGTATTGGAAAAGTAAATTTATAAGGAAAATGATGTAAGATTGTAAAAATAGGTTGTAAGGATGTAAGAATAGAGTATGGATGGTTATACTTGTGAATAGTATGATTAGAAATAAAAAAGTAGATTAGACAATTAAATTACCGGTAGTAATAAAATACGATAAAAGGCTATAACTAAAACTTTTATAAATCGAAAAATTATATAACTGGTATATTTAGAAATCTTATGAAATTACAAATATAAACGGTACTAAAGCATATTCTTGGTATCTCGAGCCTTGAGACATGTTTTTCAAAGTCTATATCCGATCGGACTCGAAATAGGCCAAAAATTTACTAATTTGATATTTTTAAGCATCCTAATATTATTACGAACCAATCTATACTCTTCACTCATATTTCGACTTCTTGGTTTAAGAATACGGGATTGTCAGACCTAAATTGCTAGGGTTTCCTAAGGATTTGTTGACCTAAGGTTTCTGGTTGACTTTTTGGCTTAGGGTTTAAGCTTGAAATTACCCTAAATATTAGGGGTTTATAACCTACCTGTCACGCCTCAAAAGTGGCATAGTAGGATTAATCTAAAGCTATCATATCACGTGTGCACCCGTAATATAAGAGCCGTCTTGTAAGTTGGAGTGTACAAGACTCTATTTATTTATCAATATCTATCATGTAAATGATATATTATATTACTGGATTCAACCATGGAATCCGATTTTTCTACTTTCTACCAAGATCGCAGAGAATCGGAATCCCATATCAAATAATGAATATAGGGTTTCAAACTTAGAACTTGCAAATTTAATTATTATACAATTTATCTAATTTACATTCTAAATTTACCATATCCTATATTTCTATTTTCAATAAAATCTGTTAGAGAAGCCCTCTTCATACATTCCTAGCCCAGTCCCAGCTATTATTAATCCTACACAAAAACTGTTAGGGGATGAGCGAACCATGGGCTCAATGAGATAAGCAAACCAAACCACACATCAAACCATAACAACCAAGTTTAAATTAGCAATCATGTGCAATGTATCAATTGATCATATGCACATTACAAGCTTGGATGATCTAGAATCCAAAGCAGGATGGAGATTTACGCCCTCTCATCAGGGTTGAAGGATCATAGTGCTATAGCCCACCTACCCAAGAGAGATTAAGCGTACAGGAATATAACAATACTCACTTTAATTATCTCTTTAAATTAACCATATCTTAAATCTCTCATTTCTTGTTTTCTGCCTTAGAAACTCCACTAAGTGTTAGTCCTTTGAAAGCGATACCATAAGCGGCGTCTTTTATTTACCATTTAGTTCCTATAGTATCGATAGCTCAAAGGTAACCTTGCATTGATCTAATAGCTTTTAGCCTAGGTTAACCAAGCATTATCAAAGGGCCGAAATACTAGCACGTAGTAGGCTGCCACTTGCTCAAATGCTGTTTATGCAAATCATGTAATGCATGATCATTTTCTTTTATGATGTCAAAAGTTTTTAGTCAGGTTTAAGGTGATCATACAATTCACAGACAATATCAACATGCTTCATATAGTAATTATCATACAATAAACTTATCACTTATAATAGGATAATTTTGTCAATCAAGCATACACCAAACATCATGCAGCATTCCCAAACCCCACGTGCATATTAGCTTGGTATATTATTATTATAAATGTAGCTATACTATAAGCACAAACAGTATGATAAGATCAAAGTTACTCACTTGTTGTCCTCGCTAAACTATCAGAATATGCTACTGGAAATTCGAGAATTGATTTATTTTTCCTATGAAAATGAAATAATAGATATTTATTATTATTTTGCTATTTATATAACGATATTGACGGTATTCTTTCAGATCCTAGTTATCAATTCTGGTATAGTCTCTACTTATTTTACTAGGAATTTTATTTATTTATATATATATATATTATTTTCTTATGATCAAAGTTGTGGAATTTATAAGAAAAGCCTTTTTATTTGTAATGGTTATCCAATTTTATTGTTTAACTAATCTATCATTTTATTAGTTTTGAAAATAAGATATTTAAAACAACATATTCACCATATTAATTATGGTATAACTTATACTATAATTTACACTAATTTTAAATTAGACGTATTTTAGAAATTACGTACTCCTTTCTTTTAATGATTTTACTTAGTATATTAATCTAAGTCAAGTTGATTGAAACTAATCACCTAATTCAATTACTAAATTTACTTTAATTAGCTTAATCAACCTAATATGCTTTTACTTAGTCGAATAATTCATTTAAGATATATTAATTCTATTTATATTATTTATAATTTATTGTTACTTATTAAGATAAAATATTCATAATGTAAATAGCACAACTAAACTTCTATGATTGTCTAAGTATCCTATCTTGATATTGAGTTTAATTTCTATTACTTGTATTGGTCCTTTAATGGTTCTATGATAATTAATTATTATTTAATATTTATTTTCATTTTGATTGTCTTGATCTTGTTAGGTATTTATATATATATATCCATCGGGTATTTGAAAAAGTCGTATTTAGTAGGCTTATATTTTTATAACTATTATTATTGCTATTTTTATATTGTTCTTTATCTGACTCATTATAGTAACTCGTATTTATTTACTATTATTTAGTGTCGTCATGTTTCTTTTTATATACTTCATATAATTTTCTTGTTATATATAGGTATTACATTATTAAAAAATTTATCTTATTTAAATTTCCATTCTTATGTATAAAATAATTATTTTACAATTATTATACTTTATTTTCATTTATAAAGTATACTAATATTAACAATAATGATAACAATAATAATAGTACATATCATAGTAATAATGATACTAGTAATAATCATAATAGTGGTAGTATCATGAATAATAATATTTTTATAATAATAATGATATTCATTAGTGATAATAATAACAATAATAATTGGTATTAATAATAACAATCATTATAATAATAGTATTATTAACAATATTACTAATACTAACATTGGTAATGATGATGATGATGTTGATAGTAATCTGAATAATAATAATAATAATAATAATAGCAATAATAATCATATCTTTATTGATAATAGTAGTAGTAATAATAATATTACTGATAATAACATTAACAACATTAAAAAAAATATAATCATAATAATAAGAATAATATTAATAATAATTTTAATGATAATATCAATATTAATAATAATTTTTTATAGTAGTAATATAACGATGATAATAATAATAATAATAATATAACAGATCTTATAACTAAATCTTATTAATTAATTTAATTTTTTTATATAGGGCCGAGAGGTACACGGGGAAGTCCATGGGGGTGTTCTACTTGTGCTCATCTGGAAAACGTACTGTTCATCGTCTTCCACGTTGATTTGATTCGATTTTCTTTCATTTTATACATTAAAATCATTTCTAAAGTCTTCTTAAGTGTTTATACATGTTATATATACACATATATCATCTCATAACACAATAACATGTACATAATCCTTGATTTTCGAAATTAAATGGTGTAACTAGGGTTTTTCAAATTTACCTTGTTAGTATTGGAAACAAAATGGTAAGCCTTTCCTCTATAAGCTAGCTAAATCTTTTTTTTTTTTAAAACTTATTTTGTCTTAGCTAGTTGATGGTTTTTTCTCCTTGATAGTTACAATTAGCATGGGGTTTTTGTATATCTGAACTTCATGTTTTGTTTTGGTCTTTTAGGTGGGGTTTACAATGGCTAAAGAAGGAAAGAAAAAAAATGCAGTTGTTTTGTGTCTATTTTTCTAAAAAGCTCTCACGATTTCAAGCTTGGGAGAGTAAATGGATTTGTTTGCTTGTTATAGTTATATATATAGAGAAGAAGAAGAAGAAAAATGGTAGCCTTCTCATGGAAATTTCTAACGAGATTGTGCATGTCCAAGGTGAGGTTTGATGCATTAAATGAGGATCTTGAGTTGGTTAGATTTTGATTGGCTTAGGGTGTTGATTTGTTGACTTTATAACACATTATTGGAGACAATTTGAACATGTTGCAACCAAATTTCGGCTGGAGAACTTCAAGGTATTTTCCACTATATAAGTGGTGCAATTTGCACAAGAAAAGAAGGAAAAATATTATAATATTATTTAGTTAATTATTTATTTATCTTAGTTTTAGGATAGTTTATTAAGCTAATCGGGTATAAATATATCATTTATTCAAAAGTTTTATACCAAAAAATTTATTTAAAGCTTTTAGTTAAGACATGTGTATGTGTATTATTGTGTATGTTTTGTTTAGGTACAGGGAGGATTCAAAATAAAAGGAAGGAGAAATGTGAAAAGAAAATGAAAAAAATGTAAGGGAGATGGGATAAATGGAAATACAGAATCAAAGAGAAGATGATGAATTTATAACCAACAGTGTGTAAGGAGTGGGGAAAAATATGAACTTGTGAAAAAAATCAGTTTTGTGGGTTCAAGTGATACGTATGATAAATACTTATTCAATAATATTTTTAGATGAAAATTTCCATATTATCGTTATTAAATATTCTGAACACTATGGTATACATAGAATTTTTATTAAAGATATGTGTAAGTGTGTTAATTTTTGCACTTTTTGTTTGCACAGGGGAGTTCAAAAATGAGATGAGGGAGAAACGTGAAAAAAAAATAAAAAAAAAGTAAGGAAGTTAGGATGAATGGAAATATAAAAACAAAAAAAAAAAAGATGATAAATTTATAACCAACAACTATGTAAGGAGTGGGCAAAAATATGAACTGGTGCAAAAAGTTAATTTTGTGGATCTAAATGACACATATGATAAATATTGATTCAATAATATTTTTGGATAAAAATTTACATATTATCGATATCAATTATTCTGAACACTTTGGTATACATAGAATCTTTAATTTAATGTTTTTACTTTTTAGTTTTTATACTTGCTATAGTAAATTATATTTTATCTGTTTAAAAGTTTTGTTAGGTGGTAATTTGATAAATTAATAATTATAATGCCCTTAATTTGACTTTATTATAAATTTATAAGGTTTGAAATTACGTATGGATTCATTTCTATTTATAAATTTATTCTAGAGTTTTTACTAGATTAGAAATTTAATATTTATTTTATATTTGTTACTTGGTTCTTTTTTCTATAATTATAAGTTACTAAGTTAGATTAAAATTTTAGTTTCTATAGACTCATAATTATTTAACTTAAAGGTATTGACATGTTTCGAATATTAAAACTTAGGTTTTTAAATATTAAACAGTCTTTCTTTATTCTTTATTTCAAACGTTATGAATTTTTAAAGTCTTAGTGATAAAGATTCTTTATCCTAATCTGTTTATACTTTAAATTTTAAATCTCAAAAAATTCGGAGTGATTTATGATATTTTTATTATTGTTCTTTTATGATTCTACATTTTATTTATAATATTTATTATAATTGTGTTATGTAAAGTTAAGGTGATTACACTACCTCCCTTAAAGAAAGTTTCGTCCGCAAAACTTCAAAAACCGTACCTGATTCCTTAAACAAACTGGGGTATTTATGCTGCATCTCGTTTTTTGCCTCCCAAGTTGCTTCATCATTTGAGTAATTCCTCAAAAGAACCTTAACATATCTAATTTCCTTATTTCTCAACTTTTGAACCTTTCAATTTAGAATCTGCCTCGGATGTTCTTCATAAGTGAGGTTCTCCTTCAATAACACCGGTTCCAATTCCGCAACTTGATATGGTCGGCTACATGCTTTTGAAGAACGGAGACATGAAAGCATTGTGTACCCCAAACAGATTCGGTGGTAAAGCAAGGCAGTATGTCAACTATCCAACTCGTTCAAATACTTCAAACGGACTAATATACCGAGGGCTCAACTTTCCTTGTGAGTGGACTCGATGAATACTCTTGATAGGGTTTACCTTTAAGTACACATGATCTCCTATTTGGAACTCAAGAACCTTCCTTTTCAGATCCGCCCAACTCTTTTATTGATCTTGTGCCTCCCTCATTCGTTGTTGGATGACTCGTACCTTATCAGTGAAGTCTTATATAACATCTAGTCCAAGGACCAATTTCTCCACATCATCTCAAAATAACGAGGATCTGCACTTTTGTCCATATAAAGCTTCATAGGGTGGCATCTTAATTGTTGAGTGATAACTATTGTTGTAAGCAAACTCCACTAAAGGTAAGTGTGCTTCCCAACTTCCTCTGAACTCCATCACACATGGTCAAAGCATATCCTCTAAGGTTTGTATGGTTCGCTTAGATTGTCCATCGATCTGAGGATGATATGCCATGCTAAAGTGCAACTTGGTTTCCATACACTTTTGCATGCTCCCCCAAAACTTGGACACATACCTTAGGTCTCGATTTGATACGATCCCAGCTAATATTCCATATAGACGAACGATTTCCTTTATGTAGAGCTTTGCCAATTTGTCCATAGAATAAGTCATACTTATTGGTAGGAAGTGAGCAGACTTGGTTAACCGATCTACTATTACCCATATAGCATCATGCCCCCTTGGTGTTTTTGGCAACCCACACACAAAATCCATGGAAATTTGATCTCACTTCTATTCTGGTATTGGCAAGGGTTTCAGCAATCTTCCTGGCCTTTGATGCTCTACTTTCACTTGTTGACAAATTGGGCATTTCAACACAAATTCGGCCAAATCCTGTTTCATTCCATTTCCACCAATAATATCCTTTGAGATTTTGATACATTTTTTTTCCTCCCGAGTGTATCGTATACCTAGAATTGTGAGCTTCACTCATGATCTCCTTCCGTATCTCCTCATCACTCGGCACATAAAGTCGTCCCTTCATCCTTATTACATCCTCGTCATCCACCGTGAAGTCAGTGTATTTTCCTTCTTGAACTTCCTGACTCGATATACTTATCATAATTTCAATCATATAAGTAAAGCACATGCGCTATCATGTTTTATCTTTTCCTAAGTTTTAGTGCCGCTAAACTCCAAGCAAATACATAAGTACAAAATGCGAGAATTTAAACTCACTCGGCCATAGCAGCAGAAACTTCTTAGTCGAAGTTATCCTCTAAGTAAGGTAGTTCGGACTCTATGTCACCTATACAAAGTAAATATCCAAAATGAGTATTTCTTAGAAGTTCTACTTAAACTTACAACTATATCCTATTAAGTTCATCAAAATTCGCATAGAGTGAAATTCCAACTTAAAATGGCCATAACTTGCTCATTTAAACTTGGAATTTCACATATTATATACCATTTTCTACTTGCTCGAAAAGATCTACCCATTTCTAAGGTTATTTTCTTCATAAAAGGTCATTTGGGTCTCTAAAAGATACAGTATAGAATTATCATGAAAATCCCAGCCTTTGAAAAACAATTTTCCAAACTCATCTTTATTCAAAATTTTTTTAGCAAAAATATAGATATGTATATAATTGAAAAATCCTTTGAGTATATATATGTAGACTCATATTATATGCAAAAATTTTAATGATGTTGTCTCAACGATTATTTTTCGTAAAAAAATTTATCTTGTGATGTTGAAACTTGAACCTTATTAATTTCTTTCCTAAGTGTTTTTATAATTTTTTAGGTTATTGTAAATAAGTACATTTTTTTGTTTTTCCAATTCCTTTTCCAAGATAAATAAATTCCCTTAACTTTGATCTTTTACAAATTTTGCTTCTAGTAGTAAAAATAAAGTTTCCAAAGTTTTTATTAAGTTGTTGATAATCTATAATGATTTTTTTGTTGTATATATTTTCCTTTAAAAATGGTTTTGATAAATAAGTCTTTTTCTCTTATATTTTTATTTCCTAACTTCTAAAAAAAATAATTTTATTTCTAAAACTTTATCTTGGGAAGAAGTCATTTTCTTAAGTTGTTAATAATATCCATTGTTTTGAGCTTATTGTAAATCCCCGAAATTTTGGATTCGAATTTAAAGTTTAAACCCTAATTGGAAGCCAACCGGATTTCCAAGTCAACAAAACCCTAGTTTACCGTAACTGCTTAAGTCCAGCATTACTGTTTTCTCTAGCCCTAGAAAATGAAGTTTGAGTAATTAGTTATTATGGTCCGTAATATCTATAGGTTACGTAAAAATATCAGTTTTGCAAAATTCAAGTGTCCTTAGAACCCGATCGGACACAGTTCTCGAAAAACGTGTCCCGGAGCTTGGAATAGGAAAAATATTCCAAATATACCGTTAGACTCGCAAAAATATAAGATTTCCAAAAATATTAATTTCGTAATTTTTCGGTAGCTAAAAATATCATATATCGCATTTATACGCATATTTTCTTACTACCGACATTTAATTGTCATGTCTACTTTTACGTACACTATTTTCTACTCTTCTACACTATTCATCTATCTCTACTTTTTTCTTACAACCTACTCTTACAACCTATACACCTATTTCTTACACATTTTCATTTCCAATACAATTTCACATCTTTCATTTCTTACTTTTAATTAACAAAATAACAAAAAAAAAAAAATTTCACTCCCTCTCTCCTCTCATTGTTGCGCTGGCCACCCCCTCCCATGCCTCAAAATTGTTTTATTTTACTTCATTTAATTAACACAAATTATCTCCCACATTTTCCTATAAATACCCCCTCATACCTTCACTTCTTTCACACCACTTCTTTACTAAAGTTACTATACTCAAATTTCTCTCCAAATCTCTTCAAGAAAGTTCTTCCAAGAAGCTCTCTTTAGTTCACCTCTTTTAGGTAAAAAAAATTCTTCAAGAAATTCCTATGTTCATCTACTTAGTATGAACTTAATGTGTGTTTTCCAAAACCATGAAGGTTAAGAAAGCAACAATAGATTCATACTTTATTTTTGTTCATAATATCAATTCCTTTATGTTTCTTTATGTTCATAACTATCTAAATTTCTATATAGCTATATATATAATATTTAGAGCATATAAGCTCATTGTCTTGCAATTTATTTACCTTCCATGCAATTTATTTACTTCATTGCAATTTATTTAATTTCAAGTTGTTCTTAAGATTAGTCTTTCTAGTCTTAGACTTGTCCTCATCAAGTTAAAACATTTTCTTTTCTTTTCTTTTCTTTTCGGGACTAGTCTTTTCTTAGTCCGGGATACCTTGATGAAGCTGAGGTCCCAATACTTGATTTATTTCGTTATTTGCTTATTCTTTTAAGTTATTATGTCCTTTATATTCCATATTTTTATGATTCATATTCATGCATGAACATAATGTTTTTGTCTCAATAAAAATAAATGAGGAAGTGTTTTCTTAAATTAAAGATTTTTTCTAAAGAAATAGATGTAGAAAATAGATTTCTTAAAAACTCATGAACATGCATAGAAATGATTTTTCTTAAATAAACAAAAGGTTTTATACAAACTTATTTTTCATCAAGTATTAGAAATTCCTTTGGAATCATTACAAGAAACAAGAACATCCCTTTTTATGAAATTGTTATTACTTTTAAAAGTTATTGGAATCTAAGTTTAGAAAATAAAACCACTCCTTAGGAATTTAAAGTAATTACAAGAAACTAAATTTAGAAAAAGAAATATTCATCTCAAATAACTCAAGATCTTTTCAAAAGTAAAAAGAATATTTCAACAAAATCTCAAGTTCAAAGTCTTCTAAAAACTTTACTTTTCATAAATTGAGACAACTCCATTTACTTCATACATTTGTTATGAGTCATTACATATATGTATATACCTTTTGAAAAGTTTACAAAATACTTGGATTATTCATCTTTTCAAATGAGCTTTATTTACAAGAAGAAAAACAAGTTTTTACAAAATTCGTGGATAATCTGGTCGCTGATTTTTCGGGACCCAAATGACTTAGTTTTATGAAAATAAGCTTAGAAATGCGTAGATTTTTTCGAGTAGGTAGAAAACGATATATTATATGCGAAATTTCGAATTAAAATGAGCAAGTTATGATCATTTTAAGTTGGAATTTCCTCTTATACGATTTTACTGCGATTTTAAGAAAAGTTTAGAATCATCAAGATAGAAGTTTTATGAAAGACTCATTTTGGGTATTTCATCTTGTTTAAGTGATGAGGGACCTGAGATCGTCTATCCGGAGGACTATTTCGATTAGATCTACCGTTATGGAGTTAGTTATTCCTTTTACTAAGTTACATTTCCTTGTTTTGTGCTTGTAATTAGTAGAACTATAATTAAGAAAAAGATAAAAATGGATAATTATTGTGTGACTTGGTATTATGAATGATTGAATACAAGTTAAGAATATCGGAAGTTGGTTTGATAAATAAATTGTGATTCTTGTTTTGACATGATGAAAATTGTGTTGATCGCCTTTAACTTGAACTAAACATTTATGGTAAAAGTTATATTGAAATCAATTCATGCATATCATTCACATGAGTCACATTTGTTCACTACTATTCTTCGTGTGGGGAAACGAGGAAATGGTAGTGGTGGCTGGTAGGAGCCGGAAAGTCTACATGGTGGCCAGTAGGAGCCGGAAAGTCTACAGGGCAAGCAGGAGCCGGTAAATCTGCGGATATTGATGGTCATATGGGCCTGTAACCTCCCAACCCTTGTCATGGAGGGCGTTAAATCCATGCTACACTTGATTTCGGTTAATCATGTGTGTTACTTGTTCATATGATTTGTGCATTTTCATATGTTTTGATTAAATACTTGTTTGAATTATGGAAATGTCTTATAGATGGAATTATCTCACTAAGCTAGTCTTGCTTATACCCTTATAGTTTTCTATTAAGTATGATTATCTATGGTTGGCCCCAGGAAGCCCCGTATGCCAGGTACGAGTATAAGCTACTAGGAGTTTTTGGAAGAAGTTTATGTATTTTTAGTTTTGAACATAGACTTCTAGGAAAATCTCTATAGTAGGCTTATGTGGTAGTTATGTTTATTTTGTTATTAGTATAGTTGAACAAAGACTTTAAGGCGGGGAATGCCCCTAAGATGATGTACGAATTTGTTATTATATGAAGGTCTTATGTTTATCTATTTAAGTTCATGCTTGCTTTTTGCTATCTATTTAAATGTAATGCCCCTATGAGTCTCCTACTATCTTGGAAGCACGCCTTGCATATGATATCGAAGCTCCTGCGTGACTAAGGTTGTCATTCATTAGCTTCAATATTATATGCGGCGGACTGCCACGTTTAGGGTACCCTCTGGGGCGTGACACTTATTATGTTTATATTCTTTTTATCTCTTTGAAAAATGGGTTTATCATTTAGAAGCTTGATAACCTTTATTTTTCTAAGTGGGTTTATAAGTTAGTGAGTGATTTTATCTTAACTTTGAAAACTACTTAGTTTTTGTTTTTATTATGGAGTTGGTAAAAATACTATAAGTAAGCTTTTTAAAAAAAAATTGCTTAACAAAGAACCATTAACACTAGTTTTAATAAACTTCATGTGACTTTTTACAAAAAGAAAAAGTTTAGCTTTGTTAGTAAATTCCTTGATACATCCTCCTTTATTTGTCATTTAAGAAAAATCTTGATGGGTTTGAAAAGAAGCTGTAAAATAAATTTTCTTATGTGTTTGATAACAAAATCTTGATTTAGAGACAAGCTATATATTCAAAGAGTTTAATTTTTTTTTCTTCATTAAAGAAAATTTCTCTTGATTTTTGTTGAGACAATAACATTATAATGATACATGTACATAAGTATGTAGTATGAAAAAAAAAAGATGAAAATATGGGAAGATATAAGAAACAAAATAATAAGCAAGATAGTAAGGTCAAGTATTGAGAACCTTAGCTTCATCAAGGTATCCCGGTCAAGTATTGAGAGCCTTGGCTTCATTAAGGTATCTCGGGACTAAGAATAGACTAATACCAAAAAGAAAAGAAAAAAGAAAGAAAAATAAAAGCAATAATAATAAGCTTGTTAGTGAGCATTTAGGCTCTAAAATATGTAATATACAAGAAAAATAATTTATAAAGAAGGATAAAATTGTAATTTTATGTTGATTAAATGGATATTTTTGCCCTTGAACAGATCGATTTAAGCCCAAGGAAGAAATACGTGAGGATTTGATGAAAATGGACTTAGGCCGATGTCAAAGTCGCCAGCCTTTATTAAAGGCCGCCGACCTATGTATAAAAAATGCAAGCTTTTATCTCTTGAATTTTTATGAAGAATTGGGAAAGCCGGCCTAACTTGCCGGCTTATGCCTAAAGGCTGCTTACTTATGCTTAAAGGCTGCCAGTGTTGGGCGATAAGCCGCCAGTGTAAGTGACCAGCTTTCCTGCTCGAAATGCTTTTTATAAATAGAATTCTAGGTTTGTATTTCTCATAAGTTCATTCTTTCTTTTCGTCTAGAGAGAGATTAATAGGGCTTGTGAGAGTTCTTGAGAGAAGTTTAAAGGGAGATCAGATTTTGATCAAGTGTAAGTAATCTCGCCTTCATTTGCCAAGTTCTTCACATATCAATCCGTTTGCTTAAGGTTTTACTTAGATTTTTGAAGGAATTCTTTGGAGAAACCCTAGTTTTCAATCAGGATCTATTCTTCGGAGATTTGATCAAGGAGTAAGATTCAAATCAAGTAAGTTATGTCTTTTAAGCATTGATTTATAAGAATGATTAGTGATCAAAACATGTCTGTTCTTGTTGATTTTGGATTTATGGTTTTGGAGAAAGTTTTCTTTTTGGAGTTTCCGTTCGATTATAAATGAGGAAACCTAGGATTTGGAATAAGAAGAAATCTAAGGTAAATTCTTATCCTATAAAACATAAAAATAGTGAAAGTTTGATTTTTATGATGATTTGTATGTAATTTCTAGATTTACAAATTAGGGTTTTGGTGGAAAAGAGTTGTTCTTGTGAGAATTTTGTGGACTTGATCATAGAGGATATTGCAGTTGAGGACTTCTTAAAACGTTAGGGTGTTTGGAGAAATTGGATAATTAGGGTTATGACTGATGTTGATGATTTATATTTTGTTCTGTTATATGTTATATTCAAGAGATTAGAGAATTAGGATTTGTTGTTATTAGAGAATTTGTGGTTTTGGAGAGACTATACCTGAAATTGAAAAGGTACTGTTTTTCCTTGTTTGCTGTATGTGTTTGCAGGTTTAGTTTTCTGTATGCTTTGTTGTAGGAACAGATAAATAATGAAACTAAATCTATTTAGCTAATTATTTTGTCTGCTGGGTGTGTGTGGCTATGACCAGTAAAGACCTAGCAGATAGTGATGCTAGTGTGGCACCCTAATGATCTTTGTGTGGCATTGTCCCTGGTGGAGTTGCACCTAGAGATGATTCCGATAGATTTAAGTGATTTGGCAGTATAGCCGCGAGTGTTTGGGAGTACTCATTTACCAATATATGTATATAATTACCTATTTTCAAAGAGTTGGTTGATTTCTCATGGGGTCTAAATTACTCCAAGTTTAGGCTAATGCATAGTAGTTCTGAACTATGTTGTTTTGTTGACTTAATAAAGATGATAATTTGATTGTTTGCATTAGATTAAGTTACATTTGATATATATATATATATATATATATGTTGCGTATGCATATGCATTTGTTTTATGGATTGGTACATTGGGCGATTTCTCTCATTCCTTTCATTTTTTAGGTACAGGTGATAACGACATAGTATATGATATTTCTAGAAATGATCTGTACATAGATCAAGAGGATAGCGATAGTGGTCCAGACTAACCTGCTGAGGAATAGGTTCAGATATAGGAATTAGAGAAAGGAATTTATTTAAAGATTTTATGCAAAATTTGAAATTATGTTAAAGATTTTTATATGTTCTGAAGACTTATGGATTTTTATGTTCTTTGATATCTCTTTCAGCATTTTAGAGATTTTACATAATTAGTAGAGTTAGAATTACCTTGATTATGTTGGCTTAGATTATGCTAATTTTGTTTCGATAAATAGGAGATTTTTATAAAGGAATTTTATTATATGTTATACAGGTTTTGAACCTTTTGATGTACCCTCTATGAGAATTATGGAAACTATATCTTATGTGTTTATATTATGGTTTAGGTTGTTATAGCCTTTGTGTGTCCTATAAAGAGGAGACATGTGATAGGTTATAATTACCAATAGGTTGGAGCGTTACTATATAGATATACATATAATAATATATATATATATATATATATAAGGTTAAGTTAAGAGCATAATAACAATAATAATAACACAACATCATAATAATAACAAGATAATAAAAATTGGAATTGTTGGTATGTGCAAGAACAAAACATGAACATGTTGTTACTTTTACAACTCATATGAGTTTTTGATAAACAACACCATAGTTATGTTCAGTTACATGACATGGAAAATGAATGGTATAAGATATAGGTAAGAATATTTACCTAAAGTAGGAATATGAAAGAGGTAGTGCAAGAGAGGTTTTGGATGGTTTATGTATGTAGAAAGTATGTGAGAATTGGGTAGTGAAGAAAAGTGGAAAGAGAAATTTAGGAGAGATGATTTGTGGATTGAATTTGAGAGAGTTTTGTTAAGGTAAATGAATGTGTGAAAAAAATGAGGGAGAAAGGGTACTTATAGAGTTTTGAGGAGTGAAAATTGTGTGAATAAAATAAATTAAAAAAGAAAAAAATATAGATGTGTGAGAGAGGGGGGAGGCACTGGTTTGGAAGAGAGAGGCGAGAGAGAGTTGATTTTTGTTTTGTTTTATATTTTTGTTAATTAAAAGTAATAAGTTGTAAGGTATGATGTGAATGAAGATATATGAGAAATGTAAAAAGTAAAGAATAGGTATATAGAGCGTAAGAATAGGTATAAAAAATAGAAATAGGTGAATAGTATAGAGAAGTACTATGAATAGTAGATAAGACAAATCAATATCGGTAGTAAAGAAAATACGCATAATTAAGCTATATATGATATTTTTAGATACCAAAAAATTATAAAACTGATATTTTTGGAACTTTGTATTTTTACGAGTTTATTGGTATTATCAGAATATTTTTTCCATCGGGTGTACTAGGGAACAATTTTCAAAAACTAATCCCGTTCGAATCTAAAAAACACTAAAAATTATTGAATATGATATTTTTAAGCTTATTTATACTATTATGAACTATTTCCACAATTATTTCAATTTCGTTGTTTAGGATTTAAGAGCACGGGATTGCCGGATCTAAATCTACTATGGTTACAGATTTTTTGACTTTTGGGTTTTCGGTTGACTTCCTATTTAGGGTTTAAGCATAAACCGTATCATCAAATCTAGGGGATTAAATATGGGCCTACAACAAACCCAACCCCTAAGATGGAGGCGTAAATCCATTTTACACATGATTTTTAGATTATCATGTATATTGTTTGCTCATTTGTATGATGTGTCCCATATGCTTGTATTTAAAATCTTCTTTGATTTATGGGTACGTTTTTACAAGAATATCTCACTAAGCTAGAAATGCTTATACTCTTATAGATTTTTGTTGCATCATTAATAGCTATGGCTTTATCCACGAGGGACCTTTCCCAAGTAATGACCATAGAGGCTAAGGAAGCTTTTGGAAGAAGTTTACGAATTAGTTTTGGCGTAGACTTCTATAAAAATCTTCTCATGTAGAAATTAGTTTAGAACTATATTTATGTAAAGACTCTTTTGGTTGTATAATTTTTAGATTTGATCGGGGTATGCCCCCATGAGATGTAAAGATTGATCTTTAAGTTATAAAGTAATATTTATCATTCTTGAATGCCATTTATTATTATCTCCTTAGACTACTTAATTCCAATGGTAAAGTCTCCTATTGCCGTATAAGTACTCCTTGCACCTAATATCAAAGCTTTTGCATGGCTACCTACTAAGGTAGTCGTTCCTAAGCCAAAATGCTTATACCTTATAAATTTTTGTTGCATCATCAATACCTATGGCTTTATCCACAAGGGATCTTTACCCAGGTTGTAAACCTTTAAAGTTTTGTGATCAATTAAGCTTAAACCTTAATTAGAAAGTCAACCGGAATCCTAAAAGTCAACAAAACCTTAGTCAGACGTAACCATTCAAGTCTGGCATTCCCGTTTAAGCAACCCTAAGAAAGTAAGTAAGAGATTAGTATGTAGAATAGTTCGTAATAACCTGTGAAAGCTTAAAAATATCAGATTAGTTAAACTGCAATTCGTTTTGAGCATGATCGGACACAGTTTTCGAAAAGCGTGTCCCGCGGCTTAGATTACTAAAAATATTTCAAATATACCGTTAGACTCGTAAAAATATAAGGTTTTCAAAAATATCAATTTCATAACTTTTCAGTAACTAAAAATATCAGATATCGCAATTATACGCGTATTTTCTTACTACCGATACTTAAATTGTCATGTCTAGTTTATATTACACTATTTATCTATCTCTACTTTTTCTTATAACCTACTCTTACGAACCATACCTCAACTTTCTTACAATTTTTATTTCCAATACAACTTCACATCTTTCATATCTTACTTTTCATTAACAAAAATACAAAAAAATAAATTTCTCTCCCTCTCTATACTCCCATTTGTGCCGGCCATGCCCCCTCCTCTCCTCAATTTGTTTTGTTTTTCAATTATTTAATTAACACAATTTTCTTTCCACATTTTCCTATAAATACCCCGTCTTCCTTCCACTTCCTTCACACCTTTATACATAAAAATTACTCTCTCAAAATTCTACAAGAATTCTCTCTCAAAGTTCTCTCAAGTTTAGTTTTCATAGGTAATATTTCTTCAAGTTTCCTTTATATTCATTTACTTAGTATGAGCTTAGTGTGTATTTTCTAAACCATGAAGGTTAAAGAAAGCAACAATAAGTTCATACTTTGTTTTTGTTCATGAATCTAATTTCTATTATGTTGCTTTCATATATATATATATATATATATATAACTAAATATATCTATGTAGCTATATATATCTTTTAGAGCATATAAGCTCCTTTGTTTTGCAATTTATTTACTTTCCTTGCAATTTATTTATTACGTTGCAATTTATTTACTTTCATGTTGTTTTTTAAGACTAGTCTTTCTAGTCTTAGACTTGTCCTCATCAAGTCAAAATGCTTTCTTTTTCTTTTTGGGACTAGTCTTTTCTTAGTCCTGAGATACCTTGATGAAGCTAAGGTTTCAATACTTGATATATTCTTTACTAGCTTATTTCTTTAATTTTTATGTCTTTCTTATGTTTTCATAATTTTATGATTCATATTCATAATCATGCATGAACATATTGATTTTATCTCAACAAGATAAATGAGGAAAATTTTTCTTAAAATAAGAAATTCTTCTCTAAAAATAAAAGTAGGAAGTAAATTTTCATAAAAACTTAGGAATTTGTCTTAACAAACTTTTCTAAGAAAATCTAGAGGAGTTCATAGGAATTTTTGCAATACACACATAACATGGAATGAAATTCTTGAGTAAACAAAAGTTTTACTAAACTTTACTTTTTCATCAATACTAGTTTGACAAACACCAAGAAATTCCTTTCATAAAAATAGAATGATCTTAAGAAATAAGGAAATTATTTCTATAAAATTGTTATTACTTTCAAAAAGTATTAGAAACGAAGCTTAGAAAATAGAAATCATTCTTTGGAAATTTAAAAATACTATGGAAATGAAATTAAGGAAAAGAAAAATACTCATTTAGAATAACTTGAGATATTCTCTAGCAAAATAAGAGGAATTTTCAAAAGTTTCACTTTTTCTTTAGAAGACTTTACTTTTACCAAAAAAAAAAAAAAATTCATGGTTTAAGACAACTTCATTAATTTCATACATTTGATATGAGTAAAGAAATATATGTAAATACATTTCAAAGATTTTACAAACTATTATAATATCTATCTTTTTGATATGAGTTTTGTTAAAAGAAGGAATATAAGTTTTGTGAAAATTCGCAGTGAATCTGATCACCACTATTTCGGAACTCAAATGACTTAGTTTGATGAAAATAGTTTTAGAAATAGATAGATCTTTTTGAGTAGGTAGAAAATGGTATATAATATGCGAAATTCAGAGTTAAAATAAGCAAGTTATGGCCATTTTAAGTTGGAATTTCCTTCAATCCGATTTTACCGCGAATTTAAGATAGATTTAGAATTTTCAAAAATAGAAATTCTATGAAAGACTCATTTTGGGTATTTCATCTTGTCTAGGTGAAGAAGGAACCGATATCGCTTTTCCGGAGGACTACTTCAATTAGGAGCGATCGTCATGGAGTAAGTTAATCCCTTACTAGTTACATTTCCTTGTTTGTGCTTGTAAGTAGTGGTACTAGAAAATAAGAAAAAGATGAATGAAGGAATGTTGTGTGATTTGGATTCATGACTGATTGAATAAAAGTTAAGAATATCAAAAGAAGAATTGATGAATAATTTATGTTTCCTTGTAATGATATGATGAATATTGTTTTGATCGCCTTTAACTCAAACTTAACGTTATTTGGTTAAACCTATATTGAAAATAATTCATGCATATTATATTTGTGAGTCACATCTATTTTCACTACTGTTCTTCGTGTGAGGACACGAGGAGTTGTAGTGGTAGCTAGTAGGAGCCAGAAAGTCTACGTGGTTGAGTAGGAGCCGGAAAGTCTACAGGGCGAGTAGGAGCCAGTAAATCTGCAATTATTGATGGTCGTATGGGCTTGTAACCTCCCAATCCCCAACATGGAGGGCGTAAAATCCATGCCACACATGGTTTCCGGTTAATCTTGTGTATTTTGTTTGCTCATGTGATTGGTGCATTCTCATATGATTGTTTAAATACTTGTTTGATATATGGAAATGTTTTGTAGATGGGAGTTATCTCACTAAGCTAGTTTTGCTTATACCCGTATAGCTTTTTGTTACAGTATGATTATCTAAAGTTAGCACCAAGGAGTCCCGTTTGCCAGGTATGAGTCAAAGCTACTAGGAGTTTTTGGGAGAAGTTATATGTATTTAGTTTTGAACATAGACTTCTAAGAAAAATCTCTATAGTAGACTCATGGTATATTTATGTATATTTTGATGATGGCTTAGTTAAGCAAGACTTTTTAGAACGGGGGAATGCCCCCAAAAAGTTGTAAGAGATTATTATCCAAATGAATATTACATGTTTATTTATATAAGTTCTTGCATGCTTTTATTATCTACTTAAATGTAATACCCTGTGAGTCTCCTACTATCTTGGAAGTACTCATTGCATGTGATATCGAAGCTCCTGCATGACTAAGGTTGTCCTGCATGACTAAGGTTGTCATTCATTAGCTTTAATATTATATGCGGCGGACTGCCACGTTTAGGGTACCTTCCGGGGCGTGACACAGGTAATGAACATAGAGTCTAAGCTTTTGGAAAAAGTTTATGTCACGTCCCAAAGGGTACCCTAAATGTAATAGTCCGCCGCATATGATATTAAAGCTTATGAGTGGCGTTCCTTAGTCATGCAAAAGCTTCGATATCATATGCAAGGCATAGTTTCACAACAAATAAGAGACACCGATGGGATATGTTGTTTAAGATAGTAAAAATATGACAATCAAGAAAAATATTTAAACATTTAACTTAAAGGTCAATAGCCTTACAATATCATAGGGGCATTCCTCTGATAAATCACCAAAATAAACATAGTTTTATGTAAATAGGTAACTATAATCAAACGATTTTAAAGGAAATCTAATATGAAGTCTTCGAATAGAATTCCCCCAAAAGCTTTGCCAAAAGTGTAAGTCTATCCAAAGGATAAGGGTGGTCTTAGGTGCAAAAACAATGATCCTACAACATTAAAAATCTATTGTGGGATAAGCATAATGAGCTTATTGAATATTCCTTACATAAAAAGTACCTATAACAAAACATTCAAACAAGTTCATTAGCAAGCATATAAAATACAACAACCATATGATCAAACATATATATATGACTATCTGAATTTGTATGTGGAATGAATTTACGCCTCCATTTGGGGTCAGGGAATGCTTTGAATAGGTCCAACGACCTTCTTGAAATTTGCACGTGTCTTAAGGTTCTAATCAACCGTACTACTTGTCCTCAGGGTTTTCCTTACCCAAAGTGATCGATCCGGCTTGGCTACACCATGAGATTATATTCCCTAAACATCGTGATTCCTTGAGATATAGCTAGGCAGCTTACCTTTCCGGTCCTATGCTGAGGAGTAGTAGCAAAATGGGAATATGATATTTTAAGTGATATACATGATCAATTTAGTTATAAGGAATTTCCAATCCACAATAAATCTCATTTAAGGCGATCAATCAATATTCGTACACTTAGCATAATACATAGAAACAATTTATATTAACCAACCAATCGAATTCTGATATACTTATCGTTCGTTGATCACACATAACGCATCACATACATAATTCCCATGATAATCCCATATGCATACCAATTTATCTTTTTCCTAAATTCTAGTGTCCTACTTTACAAGCACATGCACGAATACATAAAATGTAAAAGGAAAACTCATTCGACCATGGTGATCTTTATTAGTCGAAGTAATCTTCAAGAAAGAGAAAGTCCTGTCCTTGTCACCTAAATAAAAGAAACACGTTAAATGAGTATTTCATCCAAGTTCTACTTAAATTTTTCTAATTCTATTTGCTATTTGCTATTAGCATCAAAATTTGGATTTCTAAAAATTTCAACTTAAAACGACCATAACTTGCTCATTATAACTTGGAATTTCGCTTATTAGTAGTCATTTTCTATGTGTTTGAAAATATATATCTATTTTTAGGGTTACTTTCAACATTTAAAGTCATTTGGGTTCCGAATAGGTTGGTACATAATTGACACAAAATTTCCAGCCTTCATATTGTAATTTTTTTAATTCTATTTCATCTAAAAATTCCATAGCAAGCACATAAATATTTATATAATTGAAAAATCCTTTTTGTATACATATAAACTCACATTACATACATGATTTTAGTAGTTTTTTCCCAATAATGATTTTTTATAAAGCAGTTCATTCTAGAAGTTGGAAAAATGAAGTTTCTAAAACCTTTCTTCAAATTGTTAGAGGGAAACTAAAATAGTGAGTTATTGCAAATGAGTGCTTTTCTATTATAACTATTAATTTAATATTTTCTTGACTTTATAAAAAGATCCATTTTATATTTTAAATACTTGATTTCACCAATTTTATTTAATAAGTGAGTTCTTGACTAGTAAGTTGATTTTTTTTTAAAAGTTTAATTTAGAAAAATGGTTTGGTTCTTAGTATTTCTCGTGGTGTTGGTATAAACCATTTAGATAAGTTTTTAAGAAAATTTTGCATAATAAATAATTATCAACATTTAAAATAGGTTCATTTCATTATTTATAAAAGGGGAAGTTAAATTACTATCCTAAGTTCAAGTTGAAAATCTCTCCTAAGTTTTGAAAAGAGTCATTCCACTTTTCCTTAAGAGTCCAATCCTATTTTATGTACAAGAAAATAATTTATTTTATTGTCTTGAAAATTTTACAACCACATTATCTTAAGTTTTAAATGAGAATTTTCCCTAAGTGCTTAAATCATGTTTATTGGGAGTTCAGTCAAATTTTTAAGCAAAAGAAAATAACTCCTCTTATTTCCATAAAATTTTTAGTGGGACAATAACATTATGGCCATGCATGAACATAAACATATAGTTATGTTTATCATAAAAATAACTCATATAGAAAAATAAAAATCATAAGAAATCGAATAAGCATATATTTATATAAGAACAAAAAAAATATAGAAGTCTTAGCTTGTATTAAGGCTTCCGGACTAAGAGATTGCTCGTCCCGTTAAGAAAAGCAAGAAAATAAAACAAGAAAAAAAAATCATGGAGTCTTAGATTGGTATCAAGGCTCCCTTGTCACGCCCCGAGGGGTACAAACATGGCAGTCCGTCGTACACAATACTAAAGCCTAGGAATGACTACCTCAGTCATGCAAAGGCTTTCATATCATGTTACAAGGGGTACATCACAACCAAAGGGAACACATCGGAGTAGCGCATTTATATTGATAATAACTTAGTAATATAAGGCAAGAGGAATACTTATAGTAAAACATAACATATTAAATTACAATCTTAGGGCATATCCCTATCTTGTCTTCAAACAAATATACATCACTAATCATATGAGTCTTACATATAAAGAATCTTACAAAACTATTTCATCTTATGATTCCATTTCTTCATAGAAGCTTACATCCTTCCATGAGTTTCTTGATATCATGATCTCGATTTAATCCACGGGTATACCTGTTTCAACAAAATTTATAGGCGTATAAGCTACAACTAGCTTAGTGAGATATTCCTTTTCGTTCGGCCGTACATCCAAACAAGTTCATTTAGATTTTCAGCATATGCTATGCAATCATGCATCAACCACATGATTACGCAAACATTTAGTTATCGGATACCATATATAGCGGATTTACCCTTCCATATCAAAGGTTAGGGAATCGGGGTTGAAGGTCCTTGTCCTCTACTGCTAGTCCGCATGTCCTCACCCATAGCGTTCAGTTGGCTTGGCTACGAACCTAGAGTCTTTCCCCGAGCCATTTGGATTCTCCAGGAGAAGGAACATGGCCCGTGGCATCGCACAATCACAGCCAATCCAACTCTACGGTAGGAGTAGTAGCCTTCCGAAAAGATGTGACTCGATGGATGCTATGCGTGAGCGTTTTAGTTATCTTAAGCCAAACCTTATTAAGGTTTATTAGGGGCGATCAATCAATTTAGCAAACAATAAACAGTCATACAAGTAAGTAGACAAAATTATTTAAACAAGCAGTTCGAAGTTGCGATATTCTTAATTCTCATTTCACGCATAAACATAAAATCACATATATATACACATAATCCCGAATTCCCCAAATATATATCCATTTTTATCTTTTCTTAGTATACTAATGCTACTACTTTACAAGCATAAGTAAGGTAACGAATTTAGGAGGAATAACTCACTCGTTCATTTCGCAATCTTCTTAGTCGTAGTAATCCTCAGGTAGGGTATTCTCGTATCCTTCGTCACCTAGTCAAGAGAAATACCCGGGATGAGTCTTTCATAGGAATTTTATCTTGGAGATTCTAAACTTTACTTAAAATCGCGGTAAAATCGTATAAGAGAAATTCCAACTTAAAATGGCCATAACTTGCTCATTTTAACTCGAAATTTCGTATATAATAGACCATTTTCTACCTATTCGAAAAGATATCCATTTCTAAGGTTATCTTTGTCATATAAGGTCATTTGGGTCCCGAAAACATTGGGTACAGATTTAAAACGAATTATTTCTAAACTTTTGCAAATCCATTTCTAACTCAACTTCATTTAAAGAAAATCCTTTTGTAACACAATATATATATATATATATATGAACATATATTTGATAAATACTTTGAGTATATATATAAGCTCACTTTATATGCAAAGTTTCTAATGGTAGTGTCTCAACAATTTATTTCATAAAATAATTCAATTTGAGTTGTTAAAACTTTAACCTTGATAATGTCTTTTCAAGTATTTGAAGAAACTTTATATTTTCTTAGTTCGTTATAAATGGGTATATTCTTACTTTATTTTCTTCGTTCTTTTTCCAAAACAAGTAAATTTTTCTTTTAACCTTAGTCTTTCATAGTTTTCACTTTTAGTGACAAAAGATCAACTTTTATCGAAAAGTATATTAGTTTGTTGAAAACCTTTTTATAATTTTGTATTTAGGATGGTTTTAGAAAATGAATCCTGTCTTTATATTTATTTCTAAAATATAAGTTTTTGTTTTTTAAAACTTGTTCTTTTATTTATTTTGAAAAGAATCATCTTTATTGATAAAATTCATTATTGTTAGTCTTACTTTTTATTTATATTCTTTTGAAAATGAGTTCCTTCTTTTTAGAAATTTGAAAATCATTATTTTTCCTAAGTGGGTTTGTAATTTTATTGGTTGAATTCATCTTAACTTTAAAAACTAGTTTGTTTCTTAGTTTTGTTATGGAGTTAAAAAGAGTTTATTCTTAAGCTTTTTGTGAAAACTAACAAATTATTTTACTAAAACTTAGGTTAACATAATATAATGAAAATATCTATTTCTTAAGTTTCCTTGATAAAAATATCTTTGTTATTTAAGGAAACGTTTAAGAAAAACTCTATTTATGTGTTGTTGATAATAACTCCATGATTTTATGAAAAATTACATAATCGAAAATCTAGTTTTGAGTTCCTTTAATAAAAATGAAATTCTACTTTTAGATTAGTTGAGACATTAACATTATGTAGATGCAAGTATTATGAGCATATAAAATAATAAGAACATAAGAAAATACTAGAAATAAATAATAAGCAAGAAAATAAAATATCAAGCATTGGGAATCTTAGCTTCATCAAGATATCTCGGTCAGGTATTGGAGCCTTAGCTTTATCAAGGCATCCCGGGACTAAGAATGGACTAGTCCTAAAAGATTAAAGAAAATAAACAAAAGATTGTTTTGACTTGATATGGACAAGTCTAAGACTAGAAAGATTAGTCTTAATAACAACATGAAATAAATAAATTGCATAGCTTGGAAGTAAATAAATAACAAATGAGCTTATATGCTCTAAATAAATATCTATACATAATACTATATATATAAGTTAGATTAGAAGCAAATAATAACAACATAATAGAATAGAAAGCTTATGTACAAGAACAAAACATGAACATATTGTTGCTTTTACTACTCATATGAGTTTCAAAACAACACCATAGTCATGCTAAGTTACATGACATGGATAATTAAATGGTTGAAAGAAATTTTTACTTAAGATATTTTTGTGGTATAAAGGTGGTAGTGAATGTATGGTTATGTGGTTATGGAGAAATGGTAGTTGTATTGTATAAAGGGAAATTCTTGTGAGTATTTGGTGAAAGAGAGTTTTGGTAGAGGGAAATGTTGTAGAGAGAGTTTGTGTAGTGAATTTGAGAGAGTTTTGGTAGTGTAATGAATTGTATGAAAGAATGAAAGAGGAACGGGATATTTATAGAATTTTTGGAGTGAATTTTTTATGTAAGAAAATAATTGAAAAAGAAAATAAAAGAGAGGGAAATGGGGAGGAGTGGCGCCGATTCTAGATGTAGGAGGGGAGAGAAATTGTTTTTATTTTATTTGTTTGTGTAATAAAGAAGTAATGTGTAAAGTTGATGTGAATAAAGTTGTATTGGAAATGAAAAAAGTAAGAAAATAGATATGTAGGTGTAAGAAATAGGTGTAAGAAAAAGTAGAGATAGTGAAATAGTAATGAATAGTAGAAAAGTACTATGAATGGTAGACTAGACAATTAAAGTACCGATAATAATAAATATACGCGTAATAATGCGATATCTGTAATTTTTAGTTACCGAAAAATTCTAAAACTGATATTTTTGGAATCCTTATATTTTTATGAGTCTATTGGTATAAACGGAATATTTTTAATATTCCGAGCTCCGGGACACGCTTTTCGAGCACTGATCCTGATTGAGTCCGAAGGATACTCGAAATTCATGAATTCGATATTTTTATGTTACCCTATATTATTACGAACTATTCTAGGCTATTAACTTAATTTCGTTTTCTAAGGTTTGAAAACGCGGGATTGCCGGATCTTAAACACTAGGGTTTGTTATGGGTTTTGTTGACTTTAGGGTTCCGATTTGACTTTTGATTTCGTCGAGATATTCGTAAGATCGTATAATTTTTGAGTTTTGATCGTTTTATATTTTTAGCTCGACGTCTATGGTTTATCTTATTCTATTTGTGATTATTTAATAGTTTTCAGTTCTCGGGATCATTTAACCGAGTCTAGGGTTATGAGTTGACTCAGTTTGACTTTTAGTGAAAATTGAAAATTGTGATTCTAAAATTTTATCGAAGGATTTAGGATTTTATCATTTCGTTGTTAAGCGGTATTTGGATCTATCGTTTCGATTCGCGTTTTAGGAATTGGGTAGATTATTTAATCTGCGTACGGACATTGATTATATCGATAGTTGGACTTTATATTTTGTTTCAAGGGTTCTCGTTTTCTCAAGATCCAGAAAGCTCATTCTTTATCTTATTTGGAATTAAGTTTTAACTTGATTCGATTTTTAGGGTTTCGTTTCCAGTGTTTTGACTTGGTCTAGAATTTGGTTTTTATCTTGAGTCAATTTTTTTTTTCCTGGATTTGAATTTTGATTTTTGACTTCTAGGATTATTTTTAAGAATTATGAAATTTTCGGAGGTTTACATCCCTAGACTTGGATTATGGATAAATCCTATAAAAAAAAAGAAAATTATTTTGACTTGATGAGGACAAATCTAAGATAAGAATAGGTAGTCTTAATAAATTGCATGGAGTAAATAAATTATAAGAAACATAAAAGCATAAATAAAAGGTTATGTTATTGAGCTTATTGGCTTTAAAAATATATATACATAACTATACTTAATAGGTATAGGAGTTAAGTTAGAAGCAATAATAAAACAAGAACATAACAACATTGTAAATAAACATGATATCGAACAATGACATGAATAAGTTGTTATTTTCATGATCTCATCCCTAGCATAAAGCTCATGGGGTTTTTAGAGATTAAAATAATAAGGTGTTCATGTTATACTACATGAAGAAAAGAAAGGGTTTAGAACTTTTACCTAATATTAATGGTAGATGAAAGAACAAATGGTGTGTTGGTTATTTTCTTGTATGGAGATGGAAAGAAAAGGGGTCTTAGGAGAAAATTGTTGAAGAGAAAGTTTTGGAGAGAAAGTGTGTGTAAAGAATGAAGGAGGCATGGAGTATTTATAGAGTTTTCGAGTGAAAATTAGATGTAATAGAATAAACTAAAAAAGAAAAATATTAAGGAAGAGAGAGAGAGGGTTGCATTGGCTACAAAGAGGAGAGGGAGAGAAGAGTGATTAAAAATTAATGTTAAAAGAAAAGTGTAAGAGAAATTTAGTAATATGTGGTGTAAAGTTTTTATGGGAAAAAATTGTTAGAATAGGTTTATAGGTCGTAAGAAAAAGGTTGAAAGAAAAAGTAGAGATAAATGAATAGTAATAAATAGTAGTGAATAGTAAATGTGTAAAGACCCAACTCACTAAATCCCGAGATACAGTGTACCAAGTTCCCAACCACATATAATATTTTCATATTATATATAAGCTTGTCCTAAAACTAATAGTTTATGAAAATTGTTTGATTAAATCTACCAAAACTTTATAAACAATTTTGAACAAAAGAAGATTGCTAACAAGAGCAATCCATACATATATACATCATAATTACCAAGATTAATGTCAATATAAGACACTACAAAATTACAAGTTGTTCCTGATACAAAAATAAGCTAAAGAGACTTTAAAGTCTTTTACAACTTAAGCTTATTTAACAAGCTTCATATACAAAGAAATATGTTTTAAATCAAAAAGCTTCTTCCAAAAACCAAGGACACTCGAGTCCTACTCGTTCCACTCGTCCATGAATCTCTCAAAATCCGACCTGTATCCCAAGTCATCTTATAACTCATCTTCAGTACCTGCAAAGCAGCAAAAGTGAGCCAAATGCCTAGTACACAGTAACAAACACAAAAGCAAAGTGTCAAATGAACTTAGTTCTAATGCAATGCATTAATGATTAAGTCATTATCTTTCTAAATTTTCTTCTAACAAAATTACAGTGGGGTATTCAAACCTCGGGATCACGCTTGGGAATTTAGGTTTCTAAGTAACAGCAGCTACTCAGGAGGTTGATATAAGTAGTCCGAATATTTATGTCTCCTATATCTATTCCATAAAGAAAATAGCTTCATCTAGGGTTCAAAACCGTTGGCCAACTCTACTTAAACTCAGTCCACAACATAAATCTAGTTCATAAGTCCCCATAAACTTTGAACTAAACTATGGTATTTCCCCATAAGTTTAAGCAAACATTACTTAAATACTATTCTCCCCTTCAGCTATCCGCTTAACCATAAACTAATCGCTATTATATCATAGCGTACCATTGCATCATGGTAAAGTCATTGCATCATGACTTAGGTTAAAGCACTTAACTAACATGTCATTGCATCATGACAGGTTTGCTACTTCTCAAACTAGATTAAACAGCGTAATAGACATCCGGTTCATCAAAGTATTAAGTCAAATTTAGTAATGCGTATTCCTAGCATACAACAAACAAGCGACTGCGAACCTGTACCCAGTAGCGTATCACCATATCTACTCTCAGGGAAATCAACTGAAGAATCTTTAACTGAAATAAGAAATATCAAAACAAATCAATAATCGAACGTAAAACATACATACAACATACAATTCTAAGTTAACTATACAAAGAAATTCAATGAACTTAACATATTGCTCTAACACTTGATTTATACATAAAACATGTTTATATAACTTATAGATTCATTGGAATACCACATATGAAGCAAAGAAGGACAATTGAAGAAGTTTGAAATTGTAAAAACTCAGGGGATATGCAGGCAATTTACACCAACAAATTTGAGCTGAACACCGGCAGCGTTAGAAGCGTACGCCGCGGTGTTAAGGCTGATGTTAAGAAAGTCAGTTCTGTTCACATTCAACACCGGTTAAAAGCTAGTGGCATTGAAGCTTCAATGGTCGGCGTATGCTTTGAAAAATGAACCTGGCCAATTTCTTCGCAAAAGCTGGCAGTGTTATAAGCAGCGTTGGAAAAATTGGTTCTGATCACATTCAACGCTGCCTTTATGCTGGCAGCGTTGAAGTGCTAGATGCCGGCGTAAATGCAAAAACAGACCTGTTCGAAAAGTTTTGTTTCCCTTGTTTTTCAGCTTTGCAAAATTGTAACATAAAACACTTTTAATCCTTTTTCAAACACAAATCTAGCTTCATATACTATCTTCTATCCACCTTAACTACTCCTAGCAACATTGAACATCATTTTGACATAACAAACATAACTTTAGTTCACTTCATCATATGGACTCATTATACTCAAACACTAATATTTATGCACAAACCATAATTCAACCACAACACAACTCAAACACTTCTAACACCAACTCATCACTTCAAAACCACTAAAGCATCATCCCAAGCACATTGTTACATCTTGATACACTTCAAACTACTTCAACCATTTCAAACCCCTTCCTACACATCACCTTAAACTTAACTACTCAACTTCAATATCAATCTTTGCCATCAAATATTACTACTTTTATATCATATGTAATAAGTTAAATATCATCAAAACTCATCCTAACATTCATTAATATATAAGACCATCATATTCATACACAACGTCAAACTTACAAAACATGCCTAATACATTTAAAGCATATAGAATGAGTAACATAGACTTATATGAATAAGGCTTGGCTTATAGAGACTCTTGGACTTTGCATGTATATTCAACTAAGGGTTTTGGGCTAGTTTAGAGAGAGAGGAAATGAAGAACAAAAGAAACAAAGAAAGAAGGAAAAAGGGTTTCGATGGGAAGAGGAGTTGCCCAAAATGGACTCTTTTTGATTAAATTATGGGTTCAAACTTATTATAAACTTGAATTTATGTGTACTTAATGGATTGGGCTGCAATTTGGCTTAATTTAGGTTCATTTTGAGGCTTAAAACTTGGTCAAAACATGGGCTAAACTTGATAAAATTCTGCTATGGCTTTAGGAATTTTAAAACTTATTTTGTTACAATTAAACCCAACACATACATATTAACATATAAAAGACACAAACATTAATTATACTATACACATATTAATACATATAGAACAATAGCATTAATAACATAATATTAATTCATACCTACTACTAATACAAATTTCATGCTAACAAGAATATAAACATATTTCAAATTCCATTTTCATATGCTCATTTCATACATCAAATTCACTTTTAAAGTTGATATTTAGAACTAATATTATATATATATGAAAATTAAGTTATTAATTAAGTTAGATTATTTTAAAATAAATAGTAGACTAGACAAATAAAATACCAGTATTAAGGAAATACGTGTAAATGAGCTATATCTTATATTTTTAGAAGCTAAAAAATTATAAAACCAATATTTTACAATTCTTCGTCTAATTTTGATCATAGATAAGTTGTCAGAATATTTCACCGTTTTGCGTGCCAGGACCTATTTTCGAAAACTGATCTCGTTTAGGTCCGAAACGAGCGAATTTTTGGAGAATATGATCCTTTTAAGCTATCACACATTATTTTGGACTATAATCCTAGGTTATCTCATTTATATTGTGTTTGGGTTTCACGCACAAGATTGCTGGATTTAAATTCACTACACCACATCTTAAGTCATACAAGTCGCACTGGCTCAATGCGCAAAGTAATTTGCTGATGAATTGGTAGGAGAAAGTATCTTTTAGTATAGGTGAAAAGTATAAGGATGACGTTGTTTGTGATGTGTTGCCTATGTTGCCTCTTATATTTTATTAAGAAGATTGTGGTTATTTGATCACAAGGTGTTACATGATGGATACAAGAACATTATGCCTTCTACAAGGGTGGTAAGAAAATAGTTTTGAATCTGATGACACCAGTAGGGGTTAGAAAGGCTCAATTACAAATGAACAGAGTATTGAAGAAGAAATCCATGTTTATGTCTATAGGAGACGTCAACCTAGCTATACAAGCTAAAGAAGCAGTATATGTATTACATGTTAGGAGAGTATTGGAGATGATATAACAAGTATCTTTGCATACGGTAGTATAGTATTTGTTAGAGGAGTTTGCAGATGTATTCCCAAAAGGGCTCCTTAGAGGATTACTGCATATTAGGAGAATTAAGCATGCTATTAATCTTCAACCCAAGGTTGTGTTGCTTAATTGCTTGGCTTATTGGACGAATATTGAGGGGCCAAAAGAGTTGAAGAGCTAAGTTGATGAATTATTATGTTAGGGAAAGTATTAGTCCATGTGCAATTCCAGCGCTCTTAGTTGCAAAGAAAGATAGGTCATGGAGGATGTGTATTGACAATAGAGCTATCAATAAAATTACTATCAAGTACCGGTGTCCTACATAGGATCTCGATGATATGTTAGATGAATTGAACAGTGTATGGATATTTTCTAAGGTTGATCTTAAGAGTGGTTATCATCATATTAGGATAAGGGTAGGAGATGAATGGAAGACTACCTTCAAAACAAGGCATGGATTATATACATGGTTAGTGATGCCTTTTGGCTTAACCAATGCGCCTATCACCTTCATGCGTCTTATGAATGATGTCTTGAGAGAATTCTCGAATATGTTTATAGTAGTATATTTTGATGATATTTTGGTACAAAACCAAGATTTGGGTAGTTACGTATGTCATCTACGAGCTGTGTTTGAAGTATTGAGATATAAGAAATTATATTACAATCTTAAGAAGTGTTCTTTTTGTTAGCCAGAGGTGATCTTCTTGGATTTTGTCGTTTCTAGAGCAAGGATTTAAGTAAATGATGGAAAGATAAAAGCTACTATCAACTAGCCAGTACTTAAATCTGCTACCGATGTCCGTTGTTTCATGGGCTGGCTTCATTCTGCCAATGGTTTGTTAAGAATTTTAGTAGTATTGTGAGCCCTTTACTGAGCTTACAAAGAAGAACATTACTTTTGTGTAGAATGACAAGGCATAGAAGAGTTTTGATGACATAAAGGCTAAATTGACTAGTGCTCCTGTGTTAACCCTCGCTAATTTTGAGAAGACTTTTAAGTTAGAACGTGATGCATCAAGAATTAGAATAATAACAATTTTGATGCAAGAAAGATGCCTTATTGCTTATTTCAGTGAGAAATTGAGTGGAGCTATATTTATGACAAGGAATTCTATTCTTTGATTCGAGCACTTACATTATGGCAACATTATTTATTACCTAAAGAATTTATAATCTATACTGATCATGAAGCATTGAAGCACTTCAAAGGATAGCAAAGACTTTCTAAATGACAGGCTAAATAGGTTGAATTTCTTGAGAGCTTTGCACATGTGATCAAGAGTAAGAAGGGGAGTACTAGTGTCACTGCTGATGCATTATCTCCCAGGTATGTTCTTATTACTTCACTTCAAGCTAAGATGTTAGGATTTAACTTGTTGAAGGAAAATTTTTACTGGAAAGGGATGATGACAGATGTTCATAAGGTTCTAGAAAGGTGTATTATATGTAAGAAGGCTAAAGGAAAGAAAGAGTCATTGGGAGAATACATACCTCTACCATTGTTGATATGACCATAGGTTAATGTTAGTATGGATTCTGTCTTAGGTTTACCTTAGACTTAGAGGGGAAAAGATGTAATAAGTCTTTTATACTCTATTCCATTCATTGAAATTTATGCCTTATTTGATCCATTTTTAGATAAATTCTTATGAATTTTGTGTTTTTATTATTTAAATGTTGTTTTTCAACTCTTAGGATCAAGAAAAGAAGAGATAATGTGTTTAGGATCAAATTTGGAGCAAAACAATATGAATGAGTGAAGACAGACTCAACTGTGACTGGTAGAGACCCCAACAAGGATAAAAGACAAGGCAAAACAAGGCAAAATTCTCAACCACGCCTAAAATAGTGCCCTCAACTTGAGTGGTTGATTATTGAATGCACCTAATTACGATCTTTAAATTTTAAGCTATATGTATAAGCACAAAATAACTGGCTAGTACAAACAAGGTGTGTATGCAGCAAAATTACTGGTGAGACTAGGTCGATCCATAGAGAGAAATGGCTAAATACTAGGTAATCGAACTTTTCCCTAAGGTAAGCTATCAAAATCAGATTTTAGACTAAGCTATCAAATTGTAATTTAACTAAGAACTAACTAATGATCAAGTGTGAACACTTCAAACCAAATGCTCTACCAACACAAATGAGGGTTCAGGGTTTAGGAGATGCAAAAACAATCAAGAATGATGCACTTATATTATCATTTGAATTGGATTGATGCCTTAGGCTGATACTAAAACTAATTACTTGGGATTTAACCAAACTCACATGAACTTACCCACCTCTCGGAGTAGCAAAATTCCAACTATAGCACAAATCATCTTGCCAAGGCAATTTATCTATAATTATCAGGTAAATAGCAATTCGCTCACACAAAAAATACTATTCTAGTTAAAATTACAAATCAAGCACCGCCAAGTGACCCAAAATTATAATCTTAACCACATAAAGCATGTGAGTTTATGAATTTCATGAAAAATTTGCATATCCTATGACAAATCTTTTTAAAAAACCTAAGATATACTTGTACAGATTATCGAATCCCTCCCGAGTATCTCTAATCCTGTCTATCTAATTAGTGTTGGCCAAACACAAATCAAATAGACTACAAGCAACAATAGTTAAATTCCTAAATAATCAAGCTCAACATCGAAATAAGTCAAATTATCCAATTCATCAAATCGTCAATGCATATTCATAATTCAATTAAGCATGACATCTCAAACATACTATCAAGCAATCAACATACAAAACAAGGATAAGAAACACCTGTAGAGGATTTTTCATTCATCAAAGTCTTCAAATCAGTCAACCAAGTGAATTGGACATTGCTTGAATTGTATCAAAACCCTAAATCAGCTTCAATGTTGTTAGAACATTAGGGTTTTTAGTGCTCTAGATTTGAAACACACACATATATTGATAGTTCTCTCTTGCTTCGGGTTTTTTTTTCCTCTTTGTTCTATATTCATCTCAAATCAATCGACACTTATGGAATTACAAATGAGAATTTCAAAAGACAACACATATGACGGTAGTTACACATTGTATACCGGTGGTGTAGAGTTGAAAAGTTCGGTGTTCGTTTGCAAAATAAATTTTTGAGAGCAATTATGATTGTACACCGCCTTAAGGCCTGAGGTATATGATTCCCCAATGGCCGATATTTGTTATAATCAGAAATGCCCTGAATGCTTTGCAGCACCTAAAAACTATGATGTTGAAGCAGTGCAAATCTATGTTGGATTGTATGCTGGCAACGTTGGATTGAATTTAGTCGACATATGTTGAAAATTTTGAAAGCTATTGGATTCCTATTGTACACTAGCTGTGTAGCATCCGATGCTTAAAATTTGCAATCTGTCCACAAGGAACATCGACTTAATTCCAGTGGTATTGACTTCGAATTTGTTGGTGTACGTTGTAAAATCAAACACTGATAAAAATTTGCAGATGAAGGCCAGTAGTGTTGGTTTTGCTTTGGCCGGTGTTGGTTCTGTTTTTATCCAATTTTATGCAAATCTTCTCCCAATTGCTTGTATTTGTGCTTCGTGACCTAATTTACCATAACAAACACATATAAGTACCATTTTCTCATGATTTCTACAAAATCTATAATGAATAAGCATGATTAGATCAATGAAAAGTGAGTAAAATATGAGTTTATCAATTATATTGACACAACCCGCCTTAATAGACTCAAGATTGCACCCTCAATGCCCTCGATTATACCTGTGATTCACTTTAACACATCCATACCCTGTAATGCAATGTAAAAGATCAATCGTGCCTAAATTCAAGCCTGCAACTCCACTCACGGTTGAAGTTATGCCTAAAATAGTGATTCTGATGAAGAGAACATAGCTTGTATCAAGGCCAACCTTTGAGCTCGTGATTATACCCGTGAAAAGGTACCCTATCATGAATGAGCTGGCTTGTAAGCACACATGAAGATAGGGACGAATTCTATTATAAAGAGTCAACTACGTCAGTGAATAAAATCTTCATGATTTTTTTCTGTCACCCATAAATAAATGTGCATAAACATGCAATAAAGTATGTACTATATATAAAAAGTTCTATGAACCTAGAATAGAGTAGTGGTGCAAGGAATCCTGGGTTTCTAGGTAATTTCATTTTAAACTCGAAGTTTGTTTTTGCAAGACCCATTTATGCTTAATCTATAATTTTCATTCATATTTTCATATTATTTCTCTTGTATCTGTGCTTGATGTTTGATCTATGGAGAAATAATCATCTTAACTTATGTTTTGTGAATTCAAATCTGATTCATGTGATTTCAAATGCCTTTTTAATTGAATATTGACTGAGTATTTGTAATTAGTGCGCGAACCTAATTTTGTGTGTTTAACTATGTGTGCACCTTTTAGACCCATGTTTGATTTCAACTAAATAGATTAAGAGATCATTTTTTTGAATAGATCTTGACTACCAATGAAGTTACTCATAATCACATTGAGAGAGCAATGGTGAAACTTTTTGTCACTTGGTTTTAAAATTTCTTAAAATGCATATTTGATCAAAGGATTCTTAATCTTTATGCGGATTTAGATTGTTGATAGCTTGTAAATAGATTCTGATGGTCTAATATAGATCTAGAGTTTCTAACATTGAGAGAGACTGAAGCTTACCTTAGTGAATTGAACAGTACAAATATACTAAACAAATAACTCTTTGAGTTTGTTATGAAATCACATAATAAGGAATTGGTGAAGCAAATCTTAAGTCCTTTTTTTGCATTTACAAACTTATTGATAAGTTTGCTATACTCTATTCTATTCATAGGAATTTAGGCTTGATTTGATCCATTTTTAGATAAATTCCTATGAATTTTGTGCTTTTACTATTCTATTGCAATTGCCAAAGACCTCAACCAATGGAAAAAGACAAAGCAAAACAAGGTAGAAGAACCAATTGTGCCTAGAGCCACGCCTTCGATTAGAGCCATGGTTCTCAAATGATACAACAGAACCTTTAAGTAGATTCCAGACCACTCCAGCTACCACGTGCTTGATTTTACCCGCGGTCCACTTGAAGACTTCTATGCTTGAGATGCAAAGTATAAGATTAATCGTGCCCCAAAGTCGAGCCTACCATTATACTATGGTTGAAGTTGAGCCTAAAATCACGATTTTTGCGAAGAAATCATAGCTTAGATACCGACCAACCTTCGAGCCCATGATTATACTCGTGAAAAGTGACGCTGTTACGAATGAGCTTGCTCACACATGTGCATGAAGATGATGATAAATTTTATTATAAAGAATTTTCCATCTCAACGAATAAAATCTTCATGATTTCTATGTCTGTGGCCTATAAATAAACGTGCACAGACACTAATAAGGGTATGTACCATCTGTAACAAATTACCAACTCTATAGTGAGAGAAATCTTTAGCGAAAGAATTGTTTTTTTCTTGCTAAGGAATTTCAAGTTTTCTAGATAATTTAATTTTTAACCTGAAGTTTGTTTATGCAAGACCCATTTGTGCTTAATCTATAGTTTTGATTTGTATTTTCGTATTATTTCTCTTGCATTTGCTTTTAATGTTTGCATCTATGGAAAAATAATTATCTTTACTTAGGGATTGTGAATCCAAATCCTAATTCATGTGATATCAAATACCTTTTTAATTGAATATTGTTTGGCTATTTTTATTTAGTAGCTCGAACTTAACTTCGTAAGTCTAAATGAGTGGTGACCTTTTAGATTCACTTCTAATTTCAATCGAATAGATCAAGAGATCATTCTTTTGAATAGATCTAGGCTACTAATAAAGTTTCTAATAATCACCTGAGCGAAGGATGATGAAACTTTCTATCACTTGTTTTTAAATTTCTAAAATGGGTTTTTAAACAAAAGAATCTTAAACTTTATGCAGATCTAGATTGTTGATAGCTTGAGAAGAGATTCTAGTGGTCTGATTTAGATCTAAAGTTTCCAACCTTGAGAGAGGCTTTAACTTACCTTTATTAGTTGATGGTGCAAATACACCTAGCAAATAACTCTCTGAGTTTGTTGAGAAATCACATGATAAGGAATTGATGAAGCGAATCCTAAGTTCTTTCTTGCATTTACAAAGTTATATTCTTAATTTTACCTTGAAAACATGTATATATCTTTAAGCTTAGTTTAGCTTTCTGTTTTTTATATGCTTTGCTAAATTTTTGTTTGGCTAGATAATAGGTGGAATGTGAGTACGGTAGATGCTGATGATTCTTGAGGAATACAACTTAATGCTTTCTATGCTACTTAAGTGGGTACGCTTACCTATGTTGAAGATTGCTACCAAAGTTGAATAGAACTTATTAGCACATTTCATAAATTTTCAAAATAATTTAGCTCGTGTTTACCTATTTCTAACTAGTTTTAACACGCCAAAGCTAAGTCACTTATCCCGTAATTTTACCCTAAAAGCGTGTATATATTTTTAGCGTTAACTTTAGTCTAGTGTTTTTCATGTGCATATGTTTTGCTAAATTTTCGTTTAGCTAGATAATAGATGAAAAGTGATTAAGATAGATGCTAACAATCCTCAAAGAATACGACCTAATACTTTTTATGTTACTTCAATGGGTGTGCTTGGCTATGTTAGTGTTGCAATCAAAGTTGAACATAACTTATTAGCATTTTATAAATTTTTAAAATACTTTGACTTCATGTTTTATAAAATGATCCAACCAAGTTTTTCATGGTGCCGTTGTTGGGGATCGGTGTTGAATTCATGAAAATGAAGCTTAATAAAACACTACTTGAAAGTGTTGACTCTATTATTTTAGTTGCTTTTACATAAATTTTTTCAAGTTAGTTTAATTTTTGCCCATTTCTTCACAATCTATTTGTTTTATTACTTAATCAAATATGGATTTTTCATAATTAATTCGAGAGATGGAGGAAATATCCTTGAGGAATCAAAGGAAAATAGAAAAAAAAATTATTCTAGTTTTGATGGAGATTCTTATGGGCCCTTGAGCTAGAATTTCATACCAAGCTCTGCTAATGAGATGTGCAGTTGTCACGCCTCTTGGGGTATCCTAAATGGGGTAGTCCGCCGTATACAATACTAAAGCATAGGAATCACTATCTTAGCCATGCAAAGATTTCCATATCATGTACAAGGCGTACATCACAACCAAGGGAATGCATTGGAGTAGTGCAATTTACATTGATAATGATTTAGTAATAAGGCAAGGAGAATAGTTATCATAAAACATAAATATGGTTGATTACAAATCTTAGGAGCATCCTCACTGTTGTCTTCAAGTTTACATAAATACATTTCTTAGTAATCTCCAAAATACTAACATAGCACACATTGTATGTAAGGAAATTACAAAATAACTTCATCTTATATTCCCATTACTTTCATAAGAGTTTAAAATCCATCAATGATTTCCTTAATGTCATGATTTCTATAAGAGTTTAAAAAGGCACCTTTTATGTAACGATCTGCCCCCAAATTACCCTTAGGCCGTCGGGCTTAGTAGCATCACACACAACTGAGTATTGTTCCCCCCATGCTTGTGACTACCCTAGCTGTAACCATCGCGGTTTGAACTTGGGACATGGTGAGAGGCGTTACCTTTAAGGTAAACAAAAGCCCCATATCCTAAGTTTAAATTGCGGTAGCTGCATCTAAGGTGGTCATAGGCATGGGGGGAACAATACCCGATTGTGTACGACGCTGCTAAGCCCGATGGCTTGAGAGTAATTGGCGGTGGATCGTTACATGGGCCTTGAAAAATATTAAAAACCAAGTTTTAATCACTTTAAAAAAATTTGGAAAAGTTTCGTGTCAATTCAAAGGTTTTGAAACAGCTTCTGTTAAAATTGTTTTATTCTTCTGAAGGTTCTGAGACAGCTTCTGTCGAACATGTAGTATTCTCACTAAAGTTCTAAAATGCTTTTGTCTATTCTTTGATCCTTGCTCAAAACTTCCGAAATTGTTTTTGACCTTTTAACTTTACTTAGCTTATCTTTTAAGGGTTCTAAACTAACTTTTGTCAAACCATACTATTGAAAAAAGTAAAAAAAAAAAAACTTTTGAACAAGGTTCTAAAATTCCTTTTAACTAATTTTAAAATAACTTTGTATTTCATTTTCAACCTATACTTAATAAACAAACATATTAAATACTTCAAATCCTTTTTATTATCATCAAAATATTATCAGAGAACTTAACAAAATCTAATATCCTATTCTAAAAAATATCCTTAATTTTCCCTTAACCTTATCTTTTCTTTTCCTTTTACCTTTCCCATTTCTGTTTTGTTTCTTTTTCCTTCCCGTTTCTTTCCTTTCTTTTCTTCTTCTTCTTCTTCCTCTTCTCTCTTTTCTTTCTTCAATCCAAGCCCCAAATCTCAATTATAACAAGATTAAAGAGAATAAAGATGTAGAAAACAAGATCAAGGATGGAGATCTAACATAAACAAGTTTAAAGATTTCGGGAAGTAAAAAAGATAAAGAAAACTAAGAAGTTGTACTGTCGAAAAGGAGACAAGTTTTGCTTTTCCTTTGCTTTAGTTGTTAATTACTTTGTTTGAGTTGTTGATTATATTTGTATATGTTGGTTTAATGGTAGATGCATGTTGGGTTGTCGAAGAAGATTATGAATAGTAGATGTAGGGTTTTGTTGGAGTGTTTTGAACGTGTTTAATGGGTTGAATGGATTTAGAAGTGTTAGAAGGACGAAAACTAGTTTGTAAATGATTAAATGACGTTTTGATGGAGGTAAAATGTGTAAAAAGTGAAGAAAAAATGAAGTTTAAAATAGGGAACTCATTACAACCCAAACACCTTGTCAAACGGCCCGTTTTAAGGGGCGTATGGGTCAAATAGCCCCTGAAACAACCCATATGAAGGGGTGTTGCAAGTCTTTTAGCTTTTTATACAAATCCCCTAGGTCCAAACAACCTTGGAAATGGCCTGTATGGGGGGTGTATAGAGGAAACGGCCTTGGAAATGGCCCGTTTAGTGGGTTATTGCACTCTCGGATCATTTTTGAGTAAAATTCTTGGGTTGAAACAGCCCTTCATACGGCCCCATTTGGTTTTCCCTACTGTGATATTGTCCAATCTTGGATTGAGGTTATTCAAAAGGCTATGCAAAGCTTAAAAAGAGATCTACAACTTTCATGTTTTGAGTTTTTGCAAATTCAAAAATTATTAAGGCAAAAATTTTATTTCTTCCCAGCTGCTATGTTTTCCAACCAAAGTTAAAAACTTGTGTTTGCTTGTTAAGTGTGTAATTAAGTATAAAATAAATCTTTTTGAGCTAAAATGAAATAGATAAATGATAGTTAATGTATTATATTTGTTAAATGAAATAATTAAGCATAAGTTTAGTGAATTTATAGATTCAATGAATAATTTGATTAACATAGAAGTTAGATATAAAATAAACATAGCTTACAAACCTAGGTTCAACTTGACTAAATAAACTAAAATGAACTAGATTGATTAAGTTTAATCAACTTCATTGAGATTAAGTTAATATAGACTTAAGCAAATATGAATCTTAGATATAAAATGAATCTAGTTAATCAATTTAATTTCACCTTGACTAAATACACTTGATAAGGTAAAATGAGTTAGATTGACTAAGTTTAATTAAAATAACTTAGTAATTGGATTAAATGATTAAGTCTAATCAAATTGGTTGGGATCAAGTTAAAATGAGTTAATAGTTAATAAATTAGCTAAGTTAATGAGTTAGGATGAACCTTAGAATGACGTAGAGAATATGTTGTTTCAAATGTATGATTGCTTGGAAAATGAATGTTTTTTAATATGAATTCTTTGTTGATACTTTTGTAATAAAATTCTAATCAAAGTGAGAAGAGATACTTTGATATACAAAGAAAAACTATTCGTATCTTGGTGAGTAGTCTTTGCAACTATAATGGGATTCTAAATTAGTGTCTGATTATATAGGGTAATAAAATGAGTTTGATATAAATGGATAATTAGACTAGTTTCTTATATGAGTTTAATACTTGAATTTATAGACTTGAATACCTAATCTATCTTTTGGGTTGGCTTTTGATTTACCATTTGAGTAGGTTTAGATTTCATATAATAGGTACGCAGTAACTTGTGTGATGATTGTTAGGATAGGCATCCTAAAACGAATTAAAACTTAAACTTAGTTAATAAACAATGAGTGATGATTATGATTTCGCCGTTGAATCCGGTCCGAGAAATGACACCTTGTTTAATGGACATGGTAGTTTAGGCGCTTAGACCACTCGTCATGATGCAATGGCTTCTAATAAGTGGCTCGATGGGTAGCTGATGGGACAAACGGCATTGGTGTAACGTCTATTTAAGCTCAGGAAGAAGTTATATGATCTGATTCACATTTATGGGAATGACTGAACTGGATGATGTCATGGACTAGGATGAGTAGAGTGTGTGTAACGGTTGTGATCCCTGGATGAAGCTATTTTCTTATGATGTTATTAGAGATATAATTAGTCGGGCTGCTTATATCAACTCTGGAGTGGCTGTGGTTACTTACGACCCCAAGATTCCTGCCTTTGTGTCACGCCCCGGAGGATACCCTAAACGTGGCAGTTTGCCGCATATAATATTAAAGCTAATGAATGACAACCTTAGTCATGCAGGAGCTTCGATATCACATGCAAGGCGTACTTCCAAGATAGTAGGAGACTCACAGGGATATTACATTTAAGTAGATAATAAAGCGAGCAAGAACTTATATAAATAATCATAAGATTTTCATAATAATATCCTTACATCATCTTAGGGGCATTCCCCCACTTTAAAAGTCTTCCAAAATAATAACAACTATAACATAAGCCTACTATAGAGATTTTCCTAGAAGCCTATGTCAAAACTAAATACATAAAGCTTCTCCCAAAAACTCCTAGTAGCTTAAACTCATACCTGGCATACGGGGCTCCTTAGGGCCAACCAAAGGTAATCATACTGTAATATAAGCAAAACTAACTTAGTGAGATCATTCCATCTATAAGACATTTCATAATTCATTTAAGTATTTTAATCAAACATATGAGAATGCACCAATCATATGAACAAACAAAATACACATGATTAACTGGAAATCAAGTGTAGCATGGAATTTACGCCCTCCATGTCAAGGGCTAGGAGGTTACAGGCCATACGACCATCAATATTTGCAAATTTACCGGCTCCTGCTTGCCCTGTAGACTTTCCGGCTCTTGCTAGCCCATGTAGACTTTGGCTCCTACCAGCCACCACTACCATTTCTCGTTTCCCCACACGAAGAATAATAGTGAAACAAATGTGACTCATAAGTGTGATATGCATGAATTGATTTCAATATACATTTAACCAAATAATGTTTAGTTCAAGTTAAAGGCGATCAACACAATTTTCATCATATCAATACAAGAATCACAATTTATTTATCAAACCTTCTTTCGATATTCTTAACTTATATTTAATCAATCATAATTCCAAGTCACACAACAATTATTCATTTTATCTTATTCCTAATTGCTAGTGCTATTACTTACAAGCACAAAACAAGGAAATGTAACTTAAGTCAAGAATTTACTCACTCCATGTCGGTAGATCCTAATCGAAGTAATCCTCCAGAAAAGTGATCTCGGGTCCTTCTCCACCTAAACAAGATGAAATACCCAAAATGAGTCTTTCATGAATTTTCTATTCTTGAAGATTCTAAACTTTTCTTAAAATCGCGGTAAAATCGTATAAGAGGAAATTCCAAATTAAAATGGCCATAACTTGCTCATTTTAACTCGGAATTTCGCGTATAATACTGTTTTCTACCTATTCGAAAAAATCTATCTATTTCTAAACTTATTTTCATCAAACTAAGTCGTTTGGGTTCCCAAAAAGTGGTGGACAGATTTACCACGAATTTTTGTAAACTTGTTTTTCTTCTTTTATCCAATGCTCATTTGAAGAGATAGGTAATATAATAGCTTGTAAAACCTTTGAAAAGTATATTCATATATTTATTGACTCATAACAAATGTATGAAGTTAATGAAGTTGTCTCAAATTATGAAAAAGTAAAGTCTTTAAAGATTTTGAAACTTGAGAACTTTTGAAATATTCATTTGCTTTAAAAATATCTTAAGTTATTTATAATGAGTATTTCTTTTCTTTTCCTAAATCTTATTTTCATAATCTCCTTAAATTCTTAAGGAATGATTTTTATTTTCTAAACTTAGCTTCCAACACTTTTTGAAAGTGATAACACTTCTATATTTAGAAAAATAATTTCTTGAGATCATTTTATTTTGATGAAAAGAATTTCTATCTTTTGAAGAAAAAGTGAAGTTGTTGTAAAATCTTTATTTACTTTAAAAAGTCCTTTTAATGTTATGTATGTTTATAAAATTCCTTATGAACTCCTCTAAGTTTGTTTAAGATGACTTCTTAGTTTTTAGAAAAACATTAACTTCCTACTTTTATTTCTAGAAAAGAATCTTTATTTTAAGAAAACATTTCTTCATTTATTTTGTTGAGACAAAACTATTATGTTCATGCATGAATATGAATCATAAAGTTATGAAAACATAAAGAAACATAATAACTTAAATGAATAAGCTAATAAGAAAATAAATCAAGTATTGGAACCTTAGATTCATCAAGGTATCCCGGGACTAAGAAAAGACTAGTCCCAAAAAGAAAAAAAAATGTTTTGACTTGATGAGGACAAGTCTAAAACTAGAAAGATTAGTCTTAAAAATAACATGAAAGTAAATAAATTGCATGGAAGTAAATAAATTGCAAGGAAAGTAAATAAATTGCAAAACAATGAGCTTATATGCTCTAAATAATATATATAGCTATATAGATATATTAGATAGTTATAAACATAAAAAACAACATAAGAAAAGTAGATTATGAACAAAAACAAAGCATGAACCTATTGTTGCTTTCTTAACCTTCATGGTTTTAGAAAACACACACTAAGCTCATACTAAGTAAATGAACATATGGAAATCTTGAAGAACATTTACCTAAAAGAACTAATCTTGGAAGAGCTTCTTGAGAGGAATTCTTGGAGAGATTTTAGTATAGTAACTTTAGTAGAAGAGAAGTGTGAAAGAAGTGGAAGTATGAGGGGGTATTTATAGGAAAATATGGGAGATAATTTGTGTTAATTAAATAAATGAAAAATAAAACAATTTAAAGGAAAGAAAGAGGGGGCCGGCGCAATTTTGGTGTAATAGGGAAGAGAAAAATTATTTTTTTGTCTTTTGATTAATTAAAAGTAAGATATGAAAGATGTGAAGTTGTATTGGAAATGAAAATGTGTAAGAAATAGGTGTAATGGTTGTAAGAGTAGGTTGTAAGAAAAAGTAGAGATAGAGAAATAGTGTAGAATAGTAGTAAATAGTGTAATGTAAAGTAAACATGACAATTAAATACCGATAGTAAGAAAATACGCGTATAAATGCATATATGATATTTTTAGCTATCGAAAAAATTATGAAATTGATATTTTTGAAAATCTTATATTTTTATGAGTCTAATGGTATATTCGGAATATTTTTACTATTCCGAGCTCCAGACACGTTTTTCAAGAACTGTGTCCGATCGGGTTCAAAACGAATCGCAGTTTTACTAAACTGATCTTTTTAGGCTTCCTTGGATAATTACGAACTATTCTACTCACTAAACTCTTTCTTACTCTCTTAGGGTTTCTTAAACGGGAATGCCAAACTTAAGCGGTTACAGTAAACTAGGGTTTTGTTGACTTTAGAAATCCGGTTGGCTTCTAATTAGGGTTTAAGCTTTAATTTTGAATCAAAACTTCGGGGTTTACACTTGGGGTAGTCGCCTGGGGAGGCTATCGGTGCACTCCCCAATTGCTGCGATGGTGGGCCAAGAATGGAAAATCATTTCTTGGATTGTTTTGAAGTCTGAGTGCTCTAGTGTTGATTTGTTTACTTTAAACAAAAGATAATAACTTAATGATTGATACATTACATTTAGTTAAGCTCGTGTGTTACTTCGTGTGTGATTGTGTTATTGTGTACTGAGCTTCGGCTCATTATTGTTGTTGTTGTTCTTTTTCCAGGCATTTTGATGATGATGAGATGTTGATGAGGTTAATGATTGGATGATGATGGAGTTATTGTTGTTGATTGAGTGGAGGATGATGATGTTGATTTTGATTATGGTATTGTCGATAAATGATGATGCTTAGCTCTGGTTTTGGGCGATATTGGTTGAATGAACTAAGTTTAGGACCGTGGATGTCTTTTATTTCATGTTTGTTTTGTTTTTTTAAAAAGCTAGATTTATATTTTAAGGTTATAATATTCTTTTAAGGGGCTTATTAGAGCCCATATTTTGTAATCTAAAGTTTTAAAGCTTGGTCTACCATCATATAAAGTATTGAAGATATCTGATGGTAGGGTCTTGTTTTTGTAAAATTTATTTTAAATAATCTAGTAGAATTAAGAATGTAATTATAGGATTTCATAATTTAAATTCGAGTAGCAAATATTTACAATAAACTTATCATTCAACGAAGCATGTGCATGTAATGCTTGAAGTATTATACGTGGCAGTAATATATTAATTAAATTTAGGGCATTACATTTTCTTTTGTGGATGATATGTGTCTGTGTTTTTGGTTTGGATAGGAAGAAGGCCTCTTGGCAAGTGAAGAAGAGAGAGAAAGAGAGAGAGAGATGGTTCAAGGTAAAATGGAAAAAGAGAAGAAGAAAATAAAGTGAATTGAGAGTTTAATGTGATTTGATGCACATTCAATAATGAGATTTTGATTTGAGGCATGTGAGATATTTAGAAGATTTTTCATTAAATGCCAAGTAGAAGAATTGTACTTTTGTGGGCATGTGGGAACGACAGCAAGAGGGAAGGAAGGAAGGAAGAAATCTTTGATTTAAATCGGAAGTGCAGTTGTTGTACTTCCCACCTTATTGGTTAGGCTTATAGAGATTTAATAATTTTAGAAGACTTGGAATTGTTGGTAGCCCCCATTTGTGGGTCATGATTTTGAGAAGGGAAAAAGGGAACTTATTTCTCCTTTAAATAGTGATTAAACAACTATAACATATATGTGACAAATTATTTTAATTATCTATCTAGTATTTATAACTAGGAGTACAAATTTATTAATTAATGAAAAACACATTTATTTATTTATTTTAATTTACGCCCCTAAATTATTACTAGTAATTTCTTTATTGTCTCGAACTGATATTTAAGAATTTACATTTACATGATAAACTAATGCTAGGACATTCATTAATGTGACTGGGTTTTGGAGTTTAAATCAGGGTTTTTAGTTTTATAATTCATATTTGCCATATTGATTTTTATCTATATTGCCCGAGTCTAGAGTTTGAGTTTTTTGTATCATCAATAGATCCAGTCTTAAATCTCATCAAATGTTTTTTGAGTTATTGATCCACCTTTAAGCTATCATCTACTAACTGTAAGGTCATAAATATATAAGAGTTCACTTTGGTGTGGTCTTGTATAGTGCTATTGCTGATTTTTAGATATGAAAATTTTTGGGACTTTATAGTTCATGACAACAGCACTAAGACACTCTTTTTTCCTTTGGCTACTAGCTCACCAAAGGTTTATTACCTTAGACAAGTTGGTGTTGTGAGAAGCCGCATCATAGAACTGTTGTTATCTTTGTAATTAGAATCATGATCAAATTAAAATCCAATATCTATACTATCCCATGATCACTCTATTGGCAAGTATACCAGTAAAAATATAGTATAGCAATTAATATCGGAAATCATTCCTCAAGGATCTCTTTCAATTACTAGTAATCAACTTAATCATATATTTAACCTAAAAATATCAATGATCTCAATTATTACCAACTAATTTAACTATAACTAATCAAATTACTTTTCTTTAAGATATCTGATTTTCAACTTACTCTAACCCTTCAAATTACCACTATTATCATGTAACTTTTACCCTATAAAGATAATTTCAATTCATGGATCACTTATTATAAACATTAGGATTCCTAATTTAGTTTAATATCTTTCTCGAGATTACTAAACCTTAACCTTAGATTAGTCTATTCTCTTTTAATTAACAATCTAGAAACCGAATTAAAGAACAATGAATCACTTATTAGAAATAAAATCTAACTCTAGAATTTAATTCTAATATGGAAGAATTATGGTATCCTATCTCTAGGCGTGCAGGCAACTCTCTTTATCTATGGAAGATCTATTCACATAAGCAATTTATCAATTAACCTATATGAAAGGTAATAATTAATCAATATACCAATAAATATCAATTTAATAGCAACAAGAACACATAGATGAATTCAGGAAAAGCAAATCTATCATTGAAAACTAATAATTCCATTTGCATAATAAAGTAGGGTTTTCTAAGGTTAAAGTAATGATTCTCTACTCTTACATAGATAAAACAATCAAAGCATAGATCCTAAAAGAGTAAAGAAGCATAAAACCCCCTTTTTGATTATAATCTTTTATTCCAAAGTTGTATACCCTAATTTAGCTTAGCAATCTTGAATATTCTCTTTCCAATCTCTAAAGTGTGTAATATCTCTTCTGTTTATATATTGTCTTGATAGATCTCCTTGTAGATCTTGTTCCCTTTATCAAAATAGGATATTATCTCTTAATTTCTTCTCCCCCATGTACCATAAAGAAGTATAGGACATATCTTAACAATATCTTTTAGAATAAGTTCGAAGAAGGATGAAAAAATACTTCATTTTTTTAACATGAATCTCAACACAAGCTCATGTTGCCACTCAAGTAGTTTGGAAAATCATGTCATTACGAATGAAGGGTTTGTTTGTTTAGGTTTTCTAGCAGATAAAGACATTTTTTTCAAACTTTTTTCAAATAAATCATCTATTAACAAATAGATATAGATAAAAGAAAAAGTTGGCAGTTCTCATGAAAAGATCAAATATCAATACAAATCGGATATATTTACACATATCGTTTTATACAAATACAAATACAGATGAAAAACATACCATCCAAACAGACCCGAAAATAGCTTCAACATGAAGCTGAATATGAATCTGTGCTCTCTCTTATGTGGCATATAGAACACTCTATATTCTTCGCATGAATCCTACATTAGTTGTTTTGACTCTTGTGTATCACCTTCTGTTTCCCACAGAAGCCAGCCCATATACTCTTTCATGTAGAGATATAATTTTCCAAATCCATTCTTATTAGATAAAACTTCTATTAAATCATCCAAAATCCTTCTTTTAGGCTCAAATCATCTTCCAAAACTTAAACTCAACAATTTTCATGCCTCGAAGGGCATCCTAAACATAGCAGCCCGCTACATATAATATCAAGACTCAAGAATGACCACCTTAGTCATACGAAAGTCTCAATACTGCATGTAAAGCGTTTAGCATGGTAATAGGAGACGCTTTTGGGAAGTGTGGTCTATGTAAGTAAAAATGACCATACAATAATCTAGAAATAAAATAAATCATAATATTAATAATCAAAGGTCTATTACATGATTCTTAGGGGCATATCCCCGCTAAATTCCAAGGATTGAAATAACTAATAGTGTTTACAATAATTTAATACTACATCAAAATATTTTAAAGGAATTTTAATCTAATCCTTCAAGTAGATTTCCTTCAAAAGCTCCCAAAAGAAAACTTACGTGGATAAGAGGAGACCTCGATACAAAAACAGGTGCTCCTGTGAATGCAAATATCTATAGAGGCGTAAGCTTAAGGGTTTAGTGAGTAAATCCCAAAATTCATACTTTGAACAAAATATCAACCAAGTTTATTAAACAAGCAAATGGGATGCAATAAGAATGTGAGCATACAAGACATATGATTTTTTGGGAATCATATGTTGAATGGATTATGCCCTTTATTTAGGGTTAGGTATTCCGGCCCATTACGACCACTACTTCTTTTTAAAAACAATTGTTATAGATCTTACCACCTCCTATACGCCATAAAAAACATATAGTTATTACCAGCTCCTATTAGCTACCAATTTATGTAGTTTCTATTAGCTCCTTCTCGCCACTTACATAATATATTGGTTATGCCTACCACCACTATCATACACCTGCCCTACCAATTGTATAATAGCGAATGCAATGTGACTCAATATATGAAGTGCATGCATCAATTTTTAATTAAGCCTAGAAGTTATATTTTAATTTCTTACAAGTGATCAACCAATTTCAAACACGTCAACGTGATAATAAGCATACAATTTATTACAAGCAATTCATGCTTCGATATACTTAATATTCTTTTAACACGTTATCATACATCTTCAATTTTATCTTTCCTTAAGTCTAATGAAACTAAATTTACAAGCACAAACATAAGCATGAAAAATAAGGGGAGTAGACTCATTCGGCCATGTCGATACTTCTCTCTCATAGATGAGTCGATCGGTCAATCCACTATCAAGTAATCCTTCGGGTATGAACACTCCTCCTCGGGATCACCTAATCAAAAAGAATACCCATAATGAGTATTTCTTGTTGATTCTATGATACTTATCGAAAACTATGTCATAAGATCGTCACAATTCGTATAGAAGATAATTCCAACTTAAAATGGTCATAACTTAGTCATTTTAACTCGGAATTATGCATATAATATACAGTTTTCTACCTACTTTGAAAGATCTATCTATTTCTAGAACTATTTTCATCAAACTAAGTTGTTGAACTTTGAAACAGTAGTGATCAGATTCACCACGAATTTTGCAAAACTTAATTTTGTAAACTTTTCTTCATCTTACAAAACTTATATCAAAGATATCGATACTATAAGGGTTGGAAAGACCTTTAAAATGTATCTATATACCTTGACTCATATCAAATGCATGAATTTAATGAAGTTGTCTCAACCATGGATTTTTGTAAAAGCAAAGTCTTTTAAAAATTTGGAAATGCAAAACTTTTTGAAAATTTCTACTTAGGTTGTTAAAAAATTTCTTAAGTTATTTTAAATGAGTATTTTCTTCTTCTTAATTTCATTTCCTTAGTCTTTTAAATTTTGAAGAATGATTTTTGGTTTTCTAAGTTTCTTAATTTCTAGGAATTGGGAGGGTAATACTTTTTGGGAAGTAGTTAAAATCTATCAATCTCTATACTTTCTTAACATTTCCTAAAGTTTATTTCACCTAAAAAGAAGAAAATGATTTCCTAAGTTGTTTATTACTTTTATTTCTTAAGATCATTCTATTCTTATGAAAGAAATTGTCTTGGTGTTTTCTCAAACTAGTTTATTCCTTTATATTCCAAAGTATTGCTGGAAAAATGAAGTTTAGTAAAACTTTTATTAAACAAGAATTTGAAATTTTAATTTTTAAAGAATACTTTTCCATTTTATGACTTTGTAAAGTATATATATGTATTGTCTAAAAATTCCTATGTTCTTTGGTTACTAAGATTTATGATGAACTCCTCTAGATTTTTAGAAAATATTAGTTAAGATAGATTCCTAAGTTTTATGAAAAATTGTTTCTTTTATGACAACATTTATTTTGGAAAAGAACTTCTATTTAAGAAAACCTTTCTTTCTTTATCTTGTTGAGACAAAAATCAATATGTTCATGTATGATCATGAATATGAAATCATGAAATTATGAATACATAAGAAGACGTAATAAGTAATAAATAAGCAAGTTAATAAAAATGCCAAGTATTAGGAACGTTACATCAAGGTATCCCGAGACTAAGAATAGACTAGTCCCAAAAGAAATAAAAAAAAAAAAGAAAGATTGCTTTTACTTGATGAGGACAAGTCTAAGATTAGAGACTAGTCTTAAAATAACATGAAATAAATAAATAAATTGTATAACTTAGAAGTAAATAAATAACAATGAGCTTATATGCTCTAAATATTATAAATAAGTACATAATTATAGTTAGTTATATATATATATATATAGAGGTTAATATAATATCAATAATAATATGAACAAAATAAAATAACAATATAAAATATGCAAATACATATTCATGAACAAGAACAATACATGAACATAGTATAGCTTCCATAATATTAAGTTTAGGAAACTCACACCATGGTCATGTAAAGTTACATGACATGGTAAGAAAGATTTGAGGAGATTTCTTACCTAAGGTAAGAATGGTAGTGGAAGAGGGTTTTGAGAAGAAATTTTAGGAGAGTGTTTGAGAGGGGATTTGCAGAGAATTTTGGATAGTAATTTTGTGGATAGTAGATGTGTGAATGAAGTAAAAGAGAGTGGGGCAATTATAGGAAAATGAGGAGTGAATTTTGAGTGATTTAATTAAAGAAAAATTGAAAAAAAAAAGAGGTAGAAGGGGGGGAGGGCGCCGGCCACACATGGGAGAGAGAGGGAGAGATTTATTTTTTTGTAATTTTGTGTATTAAAAGTAGTAATATGTAAGGTAGATGTGATAAAAAGTTATAGGAAAGATAAAAAGTAAAGATAATAGGTGTATGGAGTTGTAAGAGTAGGTGTTAGAAAAAGTTGAGATAAATGAATAGTATAATGTAAAGTAGATGTAACTAGTAAAATATCGGTAGTAAGAAAAAAAGGAATATAATTGCGATATCTATTATTTTTAGTTATCGAAAAATTACGAAACTGATATTTTTGAAATCATTGTATTAAATCGGTCTTAACGTGTCATCAGGATATTTTCACTATTCCGAGCTCCGGGAGACGCTTTGTAAGTCCCGAAAAATTTCAGTAAATAATTCCAAAATGAACACCGTTAAAATAATCCTTGAAAATGACTTCCAATTAAAACCAAACTTCAACTAGCTCAAAGCCTCGAACAAATCCAGAAATTTTCTTAATCTTGGATAAAGAGGAAATTCTTAGAAGTAACATAAGAACTTAATAGTTTCCAAATCCAAAACCACTACGTATGACAAATTCTACGCTTAACCCTGACTTGTAAAAGTGAATAGTGTAACACCTAAAAACGAATTATTAAACAAGTGAAACGATAAACCTTCAGATATAAAACCAAATTTTAGAATTTTGAAAACGTTAAGAGATATTAAGTATCTACGAAGATAAAATTTAAAATAAACATTCTCAAAACAAATAAATTATATGAATATAAAACATCAGTTTCCAAAATTGGCAACGATCTAGACCGGGAAGTCAACCGGGAAACCTAAACCAATAATTCCCGAGAAACCCTAATAGGTCAAACCCGGCAATCCCGCAATCATACACCAGGAAGTCGGAATATGAGCAAAGAGTATAGTTTAAGTCGTAATAATTTTGGAATGCTTAAAAATATAGGGATAGCAAGTTTTCTATCTATTTCAAACCCGGTCGAGCATAGACTTCGAAAAGCGTGCCCCAGGATTTGAAACATTAGATATATGATATTAGTACCATTAGGTTCGTAAATTCATAAGGAGTTCAAGTGCCTCAGTTGTACTAATTTTGGACTGCTTGTGAACCCGGTTTTTGCAATACTCGGGTAAACTCCGTAAATCGAAAACCAAAACTAAATAGGGTTAGCACAAGCAACCTAGGAACCCTAGGTCCGGCTTTCCTTTGATTTCTATATACAAGAACCTCTATTGAATAATCATGTGATTATTGTTTTATAGTGTATTTCAAACCTTAGAAAGTTTTAATTTCGGAAAAATTTCTATGTCGGGCCTTCCCGAGCTCCATTATGGAAAAACGAACCCCGGGACTAGAAACTCAAAAAAATATTCTGGGATACTCCTTAGAATCGAAATTTTATAAGGATTTCAAAAACATAAATTTTATAATTTTCCGGGCTATAAAAATTACAGTTATAGCTTTTTCCCATATTTTCTTTACTACCGATAAAGTAGATGTCTTGTCTACTATTTACCACTATTCATAAGTACAACCTACACTACACACTACCCATGCCCTATTCTTACATCCTTACAACTACTCAATGATATTTTCTTTTCCAAGAAAATTTTGTTCCCTACTAAATAATTACTTTTTTACATTTTATTACTTAAATTTCAAATTAAATCAATTTCAACTCACTCCCTCTCTCTTCTCTATTGAGGCCGCACACACCCCCCTCCCCCCCTCTGTTCCCCCTCTATTTGTTTTATTTTTCCTTCTTTTAATGCAAATAAACTCTAATACACTTAATATATAAACTCATTTTCACTCTCTCTCTTCATTTCACTCTTTTAAAAATTTTACAAGAGAAAAACTCTCTCTTTTCTTCCTCTATGTTGCCGTGACACTCCCCTCCTTGCACACACACACTCACAAGTCCATTTCTTCTTCATTTCTTCTCCAAATCTTTTTTTAGGTGATGATTTCAAGCTTTATCTCTACTTAATCTTGTAATGGCAAGAGTATTCTTGTGTGTTTTCACTTTAAAATCCCAATGAGCAAATGCTAGGGATAAGAAGACACTAGTACATGAATATCAAGCCATTACAAGAGTAGATCTTGTGTTTAATGAGCTTTTGTTGAAGTATTATTATGTTCATGCATATAAAAGTAGAGATCTTGCATGAAAAATATATTTCATGTCTTTAAACTCATTTTCATGCACTATAAGTTGTAGATCTAGTTTTAGACACTCATATTTTTCTTGATATTCATGTTCATATGAAAATTTTGTATCTTCATGCATTAATGTTCATAAAAGCTTAGTCTTGTATATATAAATGTGTTAGTTGGTAGATCTTTATGAATATAAAACAAGGAACTTGAAAAGAAAAGGTTTTTGTTAGAAATGTTTAAGGGAAAATTCGGATGAACTTCAAGACCTATTTTAAAAACCATTGAAACCACTTTGAAACTCATATTTTACATGAAAATGAAAGGTATAAGTAATAGTTATCTCTAAGTAATGATTTTTACAAGTTGAAATGAGTTTAGAATGAATAATGTGTAAAACAAATAGTGAAATTAAGATGGAAAATTTTGAGTTAGTGTTCAATTTGTTAAATTCGTAATTTGATATGATGCCTATATAAACACCTAGTATTCAAGCTCAAATTGTATGTTTTATGTGTTAAATGAAGTCCTTAGGTAATGGATATAGTAAAGCTTTTAAATTTTGATGCATTATACAAGTTTTCTCAAAGGAAACATACAAGAAATGAATTTTTTGAAAATTCGGATTTTTGTGAAAAGCTCATTTAAAAACATACTTGCAAGATGAAAAATGTAAATTTTTATGTAGAAATGAAGATCTTGGATAGTATAGATGATGAAGACTCATTTTTCATTTAGATAACAAGTAAATTCTAAGAAAGAAATCCCAAAACACTAAGGAGATGCAAATTTGGAAAAAAATTGGATCTTCAAGAAGAAATTGTTGAAGTCTTATAAGAATTAGGAGTTCTTAAAGTTTCATTATCAAAAATCATCAAGATCATGCATATATTGAACTCATCACATGTCATTCATATTAGGAACTCATTCATATTTTATATACATGAATCATCAACTAGATATGTTTTGATCAAGTGCAAAACAATTTTTCGAAATGGAAAAGTTACAAATAGATCTGATCCCTCTGTTCTGTGGCCTAAATGTTTTCAAAAACTTGGAATTAATATTAAAAATATATAGATCTTTCGAAGTAGATAGAAATCGATATAAAATTTGCAAATTCCGAGTTAAAATGACCAAGTTATGGCCGTTTTAAGTTGGAACTTCCGCAAATAGCGAGAATCACAATTTTGTTTAGTTTAGATGCATAGTTTGAATTAGTTGAGTGATGAAGTGCTCATTAGGATATTCTTATTTGGTAGGTGATCCCAAGAACGACGAATCCCTACCGCCCGATTATTATTACTAAGAGACCGACGTACCATGGCCAGTGAGTATTACGTCCGATTTCAATTATTGCTTGTGATTGTAATAGTAGTTGTACGAGTTACTAGGGATGGACAAAAGATGAATATGCATGATGGGGTTAATTGGGAATTATATTTGTCTGCTGTTGTTGTGTGGAATTGAATTTAAAGAATATCGAAGCTGGGTATAAATCATTGTTTGTATAGTAGAGTAGAAATGATTGTCTGCGAGAAATGCTTGGACACTTAAAAGAATTGGATTAATTGATTATTAGACCTCAATTATAAACTTGAACTCATTCATATCACGATGGGGATGGAGCATTAGCATTGGTTGGTTTTTCGTGATCCATAAAACGAATATGTTGGTTAATCGTGATCCATAAAACAAAATTATAGTTCAGTTGACCGTGAGCTTAAACGGCGTCGTACCGCATGATTCGTTAATCTGCTAACCCGGGATGGAGGGCGCAAGTCCATCCACATATGATTTCCGGCTGGTCATATGTTTGTTGAATCCACGTGTTTGATGCATTTCATTTGATTGATTAATCACTTGCTTGAATGTTATGTCTTAATTGTGATATGGAAGTTTTCACTTACTAAGCTAGTGTAGCTTATACCCCAATAGTTTCCTATTGCAATATGAATACTTATGGCTATCTCCGAGGAGCCGAGAACACCAGGTATAGTTCTTAGACATTAAGGAACTTTTGATGAGGCCAGGACCTAGAAGTATACACGGACTTCTAATCTCGTCTTCCAAATTGGTATTGGAAGGATAATATAAGGGATTCTGTGAGCCTAAGAACTTTTAACTTTGTTGACGGGGGTATGCCCCTCAGTTCATGTAATAGAATAGATATAAAGGAAACGGTTATGATTTACATTCTGGTTGCTATGTATGTCTCCTTAAACTACTACGAAGCAAAGTATGGTCCTTGTATGCTGAAAGTGAGCCTTACACCCGACGTTCAAACTCATGGAAAGACTAAGGTTGCCTTACTTGAGTTTAAATATCAAGTGTGGCGGACTATCGTGTTTAGGGTACCCTTTGGGACGTGACACGCTTGTCGAGAACTAATCCGTTTGAGTCCGAATGACACTCAAATTCGCGAATATGTATTTTTATATTTCCTCAAGTTATTACGAACTATTATCACTAATTATTTTAACTTCATTTTCTAGGGCTAAAGAATACGGGAATGCCGGATCTAAATTCTAAGGTTTGTACTAGTCTTTTGTTGACCTTTAGGGTTTCCAATTGACTTTTACTTCTAAGATTAAACTTACAATTAACTGAAATTTCAGGGATTTACATCCTACCCCCTTAAGGAAAGTTTTGTCCTCAAAACTTGAAATTTGTACCTGATTCTTTAAAAGGTTTCGGATATTTCTTTTGGATCTCCTCTTTGGCTTCCCAAGTAGCCTCATCTCACAAATGATTCCTCCATATTACTTTGACATATTGGATCTCCTTGTTTCTCAACTTCTGAACCTTCCGATCTAGAATTTGAATTGGGTGTTCTTCATAGGTTAAGTTCTCTTTTAACCTTACTGGTTTGAGTTCTACAATCCGATCGAGGTCGGGTACATGCTTTCTTAACATCGAAACATGGAAGACATTATGTACTCCTGACAGGTTTGGCGATAGCCAAGCGATAAGCCAGATCTCCTACTCGTTCGAGGATCTTAAATGATTCGATATATCTTGGACTTAGCTTTCCTTGAGCCCGTACATGATGAATACTCTTTATCGGTTTATCTTTAGATACACATGATCACAGACATCAAATTCAAGAATTCGATGCTTTTGATCTGCTCAACTTTTCTGCCTATCTTGGGCCTCTTTCATCCTAGATTGAATAATCCTGACTTTGTCTGTGGCATCTTGGATAAGATCTGGTCCAATTGTCAACTTCTCCACATCATCCCAAAATAGAGGTGATTTGCACCTTCTTCCATATAAAGCTTCGTACTGTCACGCCCTGAGGGTATCCTAATAACAGTAACCAAGAAGCACTTGATTTCCATTACTAGTTTACCTTCTAGGAATGACATGATTTCCATAAACAGGATCTTTTAGTTGCTTGGATAGGATAAACAAACATATATAAGATGTAAATTTGTAAACAACTATCACAAATAAGATATTACAGATCATATGCTTTATAAATCCTTACAACCGCACTAATGATTCTATGCACATTAACTGCATCAAAAGGACTAATAAAGATATAGATATTCTAATCCTATACTAGTCTTTAAACTACTGGCTTCTAATCTCTTACCGAGACCATGCTCCTGCTAGTAATGAGCCAGGGTCGTAGAGTGAACCTGAAAGGACTGTGGGAGTGTGAGCTAAAACACAAGCTCAGTGAATAACTAGAATTTATTACATATAACATACAAGTTATTTAACAATCATATGAAATGCATCAATCAAACAAATAAACATTATAAGCTTGGATAACCCGGAATCCAAACAGGATGAAGATTTACGCCCTCTCATCGGGGTTGAAGGATCACAATCTATGGTCCACCTACCTAGGAGAGACTTAAGCTTTCAGGAAATAATAATATTCAATTTAATTATCTCTTCAAGCTTATCATGTGTCGTCATTTATTTCCTGTTTTAGCTTTAGAAACTCCACTAAGTATTAGTTATTTCCATGTAATACCATAAGCGGCGTCCTTCGTTTACCATTTAGTTCCTATGGTATTAACAGAACAAAGGTAATCTTGCAGTTAACTAATAGCTCTCTGGCCTAGATAATTCAAGCATTACCAGAGATCCGAAAAGCTAACACGTAGTAGGCTACCACTTACTCAAATGCTTTTTATGCATAATATGTAATGCATGATCATTTTCCTTTATGGTACTAGTAGTTTTTAGTCAAGTTGAAGGTGATCAAGCATTACAAACACTCAATCATGTTCTATAGACATTACCAAGATACATGCATCTTTGTTATCACTTATTTTAGAGTGACTTGGCAATCACTGTAATACAATACACAATCTTCACAATTCAAACAGTACACTAATTTTTATTATCTTTCATTTAAGATTCACTACTAGTACAAGCACAACCAATGTAATAAGACTGAGATACTCACCTGCCCATGCTATTTAATCGTAGTAATCTTCAGGAAGGTCCTCTCCAATACCCGAGTCACCTATTGAGATAAGTAATATAGTTATTAATTATACAAGACTATACAACCTAGTTCCTATGAATATTTAAGTGTCCTAATGGTTTGCTGGGTTTCTGTTTTATTCTTAACTAGTTCTTTGGGAATAGCCCTAAGTTCTAAACCATTGTAATCACAGTTTTATTTAATTGATTTTGGTTGGATACTTGAATCTATTGATTGGGTACTTGGAAAGTTTAATAATTTAGTTAGTTCATTTTTATTGTTCAAAACTATTAGTTTTCTTTTTAATTACTTAATAAATTTTTCTTATAGAGTATAGATATTCTATACTCACAATCTTGGATTATCTAAATTTCCATTGTTATCTATTCGTCTACAATTATTTATTTAAATACATACTTAGTATTTACTAAACTCATAAATTTATATATATATATATATTTTCTATAAATTAATTAAATATCAACTTAATGAATATATACTTACTAATAAAAGGATTTATTAATTTAATTACAACTATTTTCGAAAATTTTTCTTTTTACCGTAAATAATAAGAATATTAATAATTATTAACAGTAATAGTAATAATAATAATAATAATAATAATAATAATAATAACAACAACAACAACAACAACAAGCATAGCAACAACAATAATAATTCTGAAAATAAAATGAAGTAAAATAATTACTTTTCATAATATTAGTATTTGTAATAATTATCTTTATACTTTAATTCATAATATTACTAATTGTAAGTTCTTTATAATATTACTAAAATAATTTTAATTTTAAATTCATACTTAATATTATTTCAGAAATAATATTTTCGAAAATTCTAAAAATTCTTTTAACAATATTAAGAATATTAATAATTATAGTTAGAAAACCTATTATACGTAAATTACTTAATAAAAGTAATTTATATTTCTAAAAATTCTTTTTGGATTAATATTAATAGATTAAATATTTAAATATCATATATTTAATAATGCTAGAAAATAATTTATTTTTAAATTAAATAAAAATTCTAGTATTATATTACTAAACTCTAATATTACTATTAACATTTCCAGAAAAATAAATAAATGCAGAAATAATAATAATTCTAAAATTACTTATATTATTAATTATTCTATAATTAAATTTAATTAGTTTCGTTTTTTTTTCTTTTTTTGAATTTTGCCGAGAGGTATACGGGTGGAACACGTCCAGTGTACCTCCCTGTGCTCATCGGGGAACACTATTCATCTTCTTCATCAATGAGCTTCGATCGATTCCGATCGATTACGACGTTAGAACGTCGGTTTTCTTGCTCCAATCAGCTCCTATAACATCAATCTACTTGAATATCTAAAGAAAACAACAAATTAACAACATGTTACCCGCTTTTTGGAATCGTCAAGTTCGGTTAGGGTTTAGAAAGATTACCTTCGTTGTGGCTTCTTGGTGAAATCCGAAGCTTCTAATGGACTTGGTTAGCTTCCTAAGATGTTTAGAAGTCAATATCAATCCTTAGATTTGAAAGAAAACACACGGAATGAGATCGACTTACCTCATGCTCGTTTTCAAGCGTTTTTTCCAGTTTTTGTTCGTGATTTTCGAACTGGGTTGATGTAAGCGTTTAAAAATCGGTTCCTAGCTTGATTCAATTCCTAATAGGGTGTAGTTGGATTCTGGAAAATTTGAGAGGGATTGAAGTCCATTTGCTTGTCCTTCTAAGGTTGTTAGTATGTATATATATATATATATATAAACAAAATGTAATGCTCGGCCGTGTTTCTTCTTCATAATTGAAACGAATTGCTTCTGTTTGTTGTTAATTCATCAACTAGTTGTATTGTCATTAATGCAAGGGTGATTTGGCAAAGTTATATTGGCTTAGGTTGGATTTGTATTGACTTTGGTGTGTATAATTGAGGAAGTTTTGGCTCACCAATTTTGAGAAGATCACAGCCCTTAGAACAAAGATCAAACGTCTCCTGCAAGTTGTTTGTATGCATATATTATTTAAATATTAGTTAGATATTATTTAGTTGAATTTTCGGGTAGTTTATTACACTAATAGGGTATAATTTAACTAATATATGTAAGTTTATATACGAAAATATTTTTAATGGATCCTACAAGATGTTTAGTTTAGCAAACAGTACAAATTTAAGTTTTAATGGTACGTATCTATTTGTTTAAGAAAGGTTTATCCTCCGCGATTTAGGTTTTATAAGCTTGTCGGGTCAATTTTCGTTTCAAGCTCTAAGAGTTTAAGAAAACCCTAATTCGAATACTGGTATGATTTAAATCTTTTTTTGAAATCTAGATCTTGAGTTATATATCAGTTTATATTTTTATTGTGTATTTATAATTCTAACAGTTTATCTTAAGATCACGATTTTCTAACTACAAACCTATTGGGTCGTTTACTTAATAGTACTTCTGATATATAAGCTAAATTGCTATATATATTGGATTTGGATACCTACTATGGAATCTTATCAATGTAGTTTATTACTAACTAGGAATCTTGAATGTTAGGGTTCAAGTCTAAATATAGGTTCATTACTACTCCTTGTTTTAACCTCAGGTCTTTGTTGAATACAAAAGTGGTCACTTAATTTCTATATTTAGGTTTTCCCCATTTAATCTATTTGTTTGATAAGGATTTGGGTTTGAAATTTGAAATTTCCTTTGATTATACCTTGAATTATCAATTCAAGATACGAAATCTCGTTTTTAGTATCAATTGAGGCCAAAGAAGTTTTTTTTTTTTAATTTATGGATCTTAATCTAGCCAAATCTAAGTTATCTATCTAATCTAGGGTTTTTGGTAATTTATAGGTTTACTAGTTAGTTCATAACTTCTAAATTAGTGTCATCTCATATTATGGAAATTCCTGGGGTTTACACGTACGGTGGCATTTTAATCGTCGAATGATAGTGTTGTTGTAAGCAAATCCTACCAAAGGTAAATGTGCTTCTCAACTTCCCTTAAATTCCATAACACATGCTTGCAACATGTGTTCTAAGGTCTGAATAGTTCTTTCTGACTGTCCATCGGTTTATGGATGATAGGCTGTACTAAAATGTAACTTAGTTCCCATACACTTTTGAAGACTTGTCCGGAATTTTGACACGAATCGGGAGTCTTGATCTGATACAATTTCCACTGGAACTCCATGTAGTCTCACAATCTTCTTTACATATAGTCGGGCCAACTTCTCCATCGAGTAGGTCATGTTGATGGGGATGAAGTGTGCCGACTTAGTAAGTTGATCCACTATTACCCATATGGCATCATATCCTGCTGATGTTCAAGGTAAACCACACACGAAATCCATCGTAATTTGATCCCATTTCCATTTTAGTATGGTCAATGGTTTCAAAAGTCCTCCTGGTCTCTAGTGTTCAATCTTTTCTTATTGGCATGTAGGACACTTCATTACAAATTTAGCTACATCTCTTTTTATGCCATTCCACCAAAAGCGACTCTTAAGATCTTGGTACATCTTGGTACTACCACCAAGGTGCATGGTATATCCCGAGTTATGTGCCTCACTCATAATCTCCTTTTTCATCTCCTCGTCATCTGGCACATATAATCTTCCCTGCATTCTTACTACATCCTCCTCATCTATCTCAAAATCAGCATACTTTCCCCCTTATACTTCATGTCTCACCTTTTGTATAGCTTCGCCATATTGCTGAGATTCCTTGATCCTATCTATTAGAGTCGGCTCCATCACTAAATGGAAAATTTCTACTTCTACATTTTGTCCCATAAATTCCATGCTTAATTTCTCGAATTCGTTTATGAGCTCCTTTTAGGTTTGAGCATGGCTGCAACTTCCCTATGGTTTTTAAGACTCAAAGCATTTGCTACTGCATTTACTCTTCCAGGGCAATAGCTTATCCCAAGATCATAGTCCTTAATCAACTCCAACCATCTTCTTTGCCTCATGTTCAATTCCTTTTGTGTAAAGAAATACTTGAGGCTCTTATGGTCCATGTATATCTCACATCTTTGTCCATACAGGTAATGCCTCCAAAGCTTGAGGGCAAAGACAATAACTGGTAACTCAAGATCATGTGTCAGGTAATTCTGTTCGTGCTGCCTTAACTGTCGTGAAGCGTATGCAATTAGCTTCCCTTCTTGCATAAGCATGCATCCTAAGCCATTCCTTGATGCATTGTTATGAACTGTATATGGCATTTTCGGATCTAGTAAGGTTAGAATTGGAGCAGATACTAACCATCACTTTAACTCCTGGAAACTTTGTTCTAACTTCTCATTCTTCTAGGTCAACTAAGTTAGCGGCTTGGCTATTTTTGAGAAATCTTGCACGAACTTTCCGTAATAGCCAAATAATCCAAGGAAACTTCTAATCTCAGTTACTGTCCTTGGTTGTTTCCATTCCATTACGGCCTTAATCTTTTTGAGGTCTACTGATATTCTGCTTCCTATGATAACATGTCCTAGAAAGGATATTTAGTCCAACCAAAATTCACAATTAGACAGTTGGCATATAACTTGTGCTCCATTAATGTCTATAATGCCATTGTCGGATGTTCTTTGTGTTGCTCCCGTGTCTTGAAATAGAGCACTTATCCAAAAGCGGCTTATAAACTCGATTCATCAAGTCCATGAAAGCAGCTGGCGCGTTAGTCAATCCAAATGGCATAACCATGAACTCATAATGTCCATACCGAGTTCTGAAAGAGGTCTTTGACACATCGTCCTATTTTATCCTTAGCTGGTGTTATCCCGATCGTAAATCAATGCGCAAGAACACACTTGCTCCCTGTAGTTGGTCAAAGAGATCTTCAATCCTTGGTAATGGATAGTTATTCTTTATAGTGACCTTATTGAGTTCCCGGTAATCAATACATAGCCACATCAATCCATCCTTTTTCTTTACGAATAACACCGGAGCTCTCCAAGTGAGACACTTGGTCTAATGAATCCTTGGTCAAGCAATTCTTGTAATTGCTTTTTAAGCTCTTTGATCTCAATAGGTGCCATTCGATATAGTGCCTTGGATATGGGTTTCGTCTTTGGAATCAAATCAATCTCGAAATCAATCTCTCATTTTGGAGGTAATCCGGGCAATTCTTCCAAAAAAACATTTGAGAACTCATTAATGATGGGGATGTTGTCAATGTTAGGCCTTTCTTTCTCCTCTTCCATACTTCCTGCATAGCTTTCAACTCCTTCCTCAACTTCTTCAATTAATTCAAACAAGCTTAACTCCAATCTTTTAGAAGTTGTGGATTCTCCCAAAAACGTAGCATTCTTCCCATCCTGTCGCATGAATTCCACTTTCTTACTTCTATAATCTACCTTAGCTTCTACCATGGACAACCAACGCATTCGAGAATCACTTCATACTTGCTGATTTCTACTACTATAAGATCGGTGGTTGCTTCATGGCCTCGTATCTTCATGGGGCGATTCCTTATTATTTTCTTGGTAGTCACCACATTACTCGTGGGGGTTTTTACATGAAAACTGGTTGTGGTTGTGGTGATGGGTAAACGGTCTTCAAGGCTATACTCAGGGAACAAAAGAATGTGTTGCACCGAGTCAAAGAGGGTATGAGCGGTCTGGTCCCCTATTTGTATGGTTCCTGTGCTCAAGACGCGTGTGTTACTAATCTTATTGTCTTTATAGGGTTTCCTAAGCATCTATCATTTTACAACACATATCATATTTTATCACTTTATATTCAACATATATCAAAATAAGTAGATATTTATGGATTGAGGCTAACCTATAACCAAGCTACAGTCATACTCCTCTCCATTGTCTAGGGTAGCCAATTCCACTCCATCCTCATCAGCATCTTCAAAAACCCATTGCCCTTCAAGGTTGTAGATTCTCAGCCCATGCATGGATGATGCCGAGCGACTTCCACTTCCATTCCCACTCCTTGTTAGAGCTGTAAACCCCGAAAATTTTCCACAATAGTGTACGACCTTGCAATAGATTATATGAACTAGTTAATAGATTTAGATTCTAATTAAAGTCTAAGAATAGATCCATATCTAGAATTCGGTTAGATAAAGGATTTGGAAATTGAATAAAGAATTTCTTTAACCCTAGTTGATACCAAAAACGAGATTTCGTATCTTGAATGCATAATTCAAGATATGATTAAAAGAAAATCTAAACCTCAAACCCGAAACTTGTTTTACAAATAGATTCAAATAGAAAAATATAAATATAGAGATTAAATGATTGCTTTTGAACTTAATAATGATTTGAGATTAGAACAACGAGTAGTAATGAGCTTAGACTTAGATTTAAACCCTAAATTCAAGATTCTTAGATAGTATTAATAGCTACTAATAAGATTTCATGACGGTATCAAAACTAAATATATATATAATATATATAGTTTAGCTTCTGTATCCAAAGCGTTATTAAGTAAATAATTAACTACGCTTATAGACAGAAAACGATAAACTAAGGATGAACCGTTGGATTATAAATACACAACGAAAACATAAACTATTGTATAACTCAAAATTTAAACTCCAAATAAATAATTGGATCACGCTATTATTCTAATTCGAGTTTTCTTAGCTATTGAAGCCTAAAACAAAAATTGACCTAATGAGCTTAAGAAATCTTAATCGCGGGAGATAAAATTATACGAATAATTAATCACGTATGTATGTAACTTAGAATTGTATTATTTGATACTCTAAGTATTTTGTATAATCCTATAAACATATTTTTGTACAAAAACTTCCAAATATTAGCTAATTTTTACCCGTATAACTTTTAAATTATCCTAAAACTAAATTAAAATAATTAACTAATATTTATATATATGTGTTTTCGGTGCATTTCGGCTGGGAAAGCTACGGGAAAGAGAGAAGCCGAATTTTGGATCAATAATTCTTCAAAAAGTCAATACAATCAACCCTAATGACCAATCACAAAATGCCAACTCAACTTAGCATTAATTGCATGAAAACAACAGCCAAATGAGAGCAAATCAAAGGAAATTCGATGGGAAAACGCAGCCGAAGTCCTCCTCTTCTTCTTCTTCTATATATATGTGTGTTAAATGCTCATAATGAAGAAACAAACAATATTCATTATCTCTCAAACTTTCCAGAACAAATCAACACTTAAATAGCAACCAAAACGAACTGAAAACAGAGAACAATCAGATCGAATCATCCAAATACGGATCAAAGGAAAAACAATACGAAAAACCCTTGGATACGAGTTCAAAGGAACGTAATAAACACAACTTCAAGCTTCGAGTTTCATCGGACAAGCTCAACCAAGGTGACTTTGAAACACTAGAAGATCTTTCAGCAGATTATTACGACTAAGTCAGTATGAGCAGGTGAGTAATTCAGTCATATTGTACTGTTTGTGCTTGTAAGTAGTTTAATATGTAACGCAAAGATAATCAAACGATTGTTTTGTTAAAAGTATGTTGTGATATGATTGTAAGATTGATAAAATATCCTTACAAAAGTGATAATGCAATGATTTGATGTTGTGAAATAGTATAATGATGATTGTGTGTAATGTATAATCACCATGAATTGAATAAGAACTATTGACTAAATCAAATAATCTGATCATGCATTGCACGAATTGCATTATTGCATATATATTGGGATGATAGCCTGCTATATTAATATTTCGGTTCTCTGTTAGTGCTTGGTTGTTCTAATGTGTTAGTTCTTCCAAGGCTTTCTTTGTTCCGTCGGTTCTACGGGAACTAAGTGGCACCAAGAACGCCGCCGTAGTATCGCTTTGAAATGATTAATACTTAGGAGTTTCTAAGGTGAGTGCAGGAGATGGTCAGTTTAATTGATTATATTCAAAGTGATAACCCTAAAACGAGAAATCGTTGATTCTCCTGTGTACTTAGTCTCTCCTGGGCAGGTGGGTCATGAAGTAATGGTTCTTCAACCCTTAAAAAGAGGGCGTAAATCCTTTTCCTGTTTGGATTCTAGATCATCCAAGCTTGTATCTGTGCATATGGTTGAGTGCTTGCATTGCGTATGATTTGCTAATCACTTGTGTGATGTATGATATGTCTGGTTATTCACTGAGCTGTGGTTTCGCTCATACTCCAACAGTCTTTTTCAGGTTTACCTTACGACCATGGTTAGTCACTTCCAGGAGTATGGCTCCGATAAGAACTTAGGAGCTGGAAGTTTATGGTTATCTTAGGGAATAATGGTTATGTTTTCTTAGATTAGTTTAGTTAATGTTATTGTATCTGTTATGTACTTCAGGAAGATTATCTAGTTTGTAATAGTTCTGTAATGTTTATTCACTAATTTATTTCTTTCATGTATTTGTCATTTCTTATCAAGCAACTAAAAGATCCTGTTGTTTTGAAAACATGTCATTCTTTGAAGGTAATCTAGTAATAGTATTCAAGTGTGGCTTGTTTACTACTACTAGGATACCCTCAGGGCGTGACAGAATTTGGTTGGTATCAGAGCATGGTTGCTAGTATAAGAAAAATAAATATGTGAAAGAATTTCATTGGTGAATGTAGTAAGTTTAGATTTAATTAGCACCCTGTAGTAAGTAGTTGGGTAGTTATGGGTAGAGTTATACTGCACCATTAGGAATAAAATATGTGTGATTATTATTAATCATGCAAATTTTGTTGTGTGTAGACTAATCCTGCTACATGTCATATTAGATGGGAGATTTTTAGTATACAGGAAGAGGAGACATTGACAGATTATAGCGCAGATTGCTAGTCCTGGTAGAAGACTTGTATTTATATGGGATTACTAAAACTTTTGAAGAGATTCTTAGCACCTGGAAGAGAGGATTACAGCTTTATTTAAGGGTTTGTTATTTCTGATGGAGCGGGCTTTTCCAGATAATAGATCAGCCATAGAGACGCTCTATAGATTTCAGAGACTGGTAGTTTAGAAAGGAGGTGGCTTGGAGATTGATAATATTGCATTTATAGTCTCATCCAGATCAGTGAGACCAGATCCTCCAGATTTTAGAGTCTGGGTAGCTATTGGGAGAGGAGCAGTTTATGCTCATGATATTAGACAGGATCATACTCGGGTGAGAGGTGATGCAACTTATGATGATGATCAGATGCTTGCACGGGTTAGCAGATGCAGCCACTCCAGACGCATTTTGATGAGGAAACCACCTATTATACTGAGATAGCAGGTGAGTTCTAGCATCCTACTCCTGTGCAGGATAGATTGGTACAGGAATCAATTCAGACTACTGTTCATAAAAGGAGTATAACCACAGAGTTGCTGGATGAAAAAGAGGGAAAGAGATGAAGGACTGAGGCAGAAAAGTATGTCTCAGATTATAATTATGCCAGATGGATTGGGACAGCACATGGAGGGTGGATTGAGAGAGATATACCACCTAGTGCTGAGAGTGAGCTGAGGCCTACACCTAGAGGTATTTGGGTGATGGATACAGATTTGACTTTAGCACCTCCAGAGATAGAGACATGATGATTGAGATTTGTTATAGCAGTTCTGAGGGAGAGGATGATTACCCTCATTTAGGTCCTCAGGAGAAGGGCAAGGGTCATCTTTATCCTAGTCCCTGAGTCTGGTTTAGTATTATATGACAATGATGTATTATCTACTTATGATGACATGACAGGACGATATCAGTAGACTTTTGATGATATGTATATGTATCTTTTGATGACTGTAGTAGAAAACTAGGTTTAGTGTTAGTGCCATTTTTGATGTTTACATAATGCACTAACCATGAGAAGCTTATATGTATTTTGGTTATGTATATATATGTGTCATATATATATGAATGACTTTGATGTCTTTTGGTGAGGATGAGTTATGATCTAATCTAAACAACCTGTTTAATGTTAATAGAATGCCAAGAGGAAGAAATAAAAGTAAAAACGCCAGGATTTCTGGAGATCCCCCAATAAATGCTCCTGCATCATCCCAAACCGATTAGAGGATGTTTTACAAAGTCTCCAACAACAAAATGTCTTGATTTTGCAAGCTTTGCAAAATATTCAAGCAATAAATGTAGCACCACCTGCTGGGGCACCAGCAATGACTTCACCAATTCCCAGATGAAATGAAAGACATACTCCATCAGTTCAATTTCAGGAAAATGGACTAGTGAACCCAAATGAATCTGCTGCCGAGGTGCAAGGACCGCCTCGATATGAACAAGAATTGCCACCACCACCACCTTTACGTCCTCAAAGGAATTTGTTGCCAGAATTTATTAAATGCAACAGATACTTTGAAGGAACACCAAAAGCTAGAAGAAGCTGAAGATTGGTTGGCTCAGATTGAACGATCCCTGGATGTTTTCCAAGTACCTGAAGCTCTAAAAGTATCTTATGGAACTTATCTATTAAGATTGAGAGCAAGAATATGGTGGAATTTGAAACAACGAAGTTTGTCACAACCGATTATTTGGGAAGTACTCATACGAGAATTTTTGAAGGAATATTTCCCAGGCAGTCTAAAAGCAAAATATAGTACTGACCTGATGAATTTGACGCAAGGAACTAAGACGATTGATGAGTATGAACATGAGTTCAATCGATTGCTACAATTTGCCCCAGATGCTTATCGGGACAGTGATGAGCTAAAGAGACAAACTTTCATGGCTGGATTAGAACCTCATTTTCAAAGGAGACTTACTGAATTTGCAATTGATAACTTTGCAGCTATGATTGAAAAAGCTCGAATTATTGAATGAGCAAGGAAGTATGAAATTGGGAGGTATAAGAAGAAAGGAACCATTTTCGGAAAAAGAATGTATGATAATTCTATGGCAAATTCTGAAATTCTTCAAACCTTTCCATGTGAATAAAGGAGGAGTAATTGGGAAGAATAATGTTACATGCTGGAAATGTAAGGGTTCTCATTATCCAAGAGATTGTCCACAATTGCAACACAAATGTTATTATTGTGGAGAAAGTAGGCACATGGCAAATAATTGTCCAAAAAGGAAAATTGCAACTTGTTATGTATGTAACAAAGTTGGGCACATAGCAACCAACTGTCCACAGAAAGTGAGTGCAATAGCTAGATCTTCACAACCTAAAGGAATGATTGGAGTCTCAGATCGAAAAATGGAAATGCCAATAAAGCCAGTACAACGGCCAGAGTTTTTGCCATGTATGGAAATCCAGTCGAGAATGTGAAAATGGAGGAGGAAGAAGAAAATATTTGGGAGGAAATTGATCCTGAAGAATATGGACTCATTGTAGGTATGTCGTTACATATTTGTTTATCTAAAGCTATTAGACACAATCACGAGTACACGAGGAATAGAGGTCTTTATGAATTGAAAATAACATGAATTTAATAATTGATACATAGGATCAATTCAAGTAGGAGACTAGACTGCGTATGCTTTGTTTGACACAGATGCAACGCATTCTTTCATAAATACCGGATTAGCAAGGCGTATAAGATTACCCATTGAAAACATGAGTAAAGAACTGAGAGTTGTTATGGCAACTGGAGACTTAGTAGTAACACGGGAGATGATAATGTAAACGCTGAGAATTCTAAAGAAATAGGATATTGAAAATTAAGATGGATATTGGAATTTGCTTACTCGTTTAAGCTTTAATTAGAAACTCTAGAGTACTATAAACCTATTTATGACCTGAAAACCCTAGATCGGGAATTTTAGATAATTACAAGAGCTGTAGCTAAATTTTATAATCCGAGTCTAGAATCTAGAATATAAGTGTAAATAAAATTTTATTTCAAGAACATTAGAAAGCCAATGACTTGTAGTATGTATAGAATGAAAATGATCCATTAAAGATAAATCGTTAGGGTTATAAATAAGTACTAAAAAGTTATAAACGAGCCTATAATTAATAATCTAGAATTCAAATAAAGATTTTAGACTACACTATAATTTTAGTTAAAAAAAAATTTAGAGTCCATAGATACCAATTTTATATTTTGACCTTTTAGGCCCCAAAACCCTAATCGCGTAAGACCAAACTTTAAAAATACTAAATCGCGTAAATTTTAAACTTAAAATTTGAAGTCAACCATATTGTAGAAATATTTCAGGACCTAAATTAAATTTTTTAGAATAATTTTTATTCAAAATTAATATTAATATTCGCATAGGGGATAGTTTTTGACGTAATTAGTTAGATATTTAAATTTTTACTATTCTTACCAATTTGTAGACATGAATTACGGTTGATAAAGGGTCCAAGTTACTGCTTTAAGGAGTCCACAAGTCACCACTGCAGCAAGGAGTAATTAGGTGAAATAAAAGGCTAAGAACTTGGACAAGTGACCCAATTAAATTGTTCCAACAACACCTTAATTATTACAATTAATACACTTGTTCCAAACCAACTAGGAAGACTTGGAAATCAACTCCTACCCCCAAGAAGCCACGTGATAGCCCTCTATCCACCAGAAATTAGACAAAACAATTTAATTAATTAATTCAACACTTACTTTGCAAGCCACCTACATCTATAAATAAAGGATTAAGTCAATTTAGGAAGTCAAAGTTTCAACCACCAGCCCACTCTCCCTCCCCTCTTGCCTACGTGAATCTGCACACGCGCATAACTCACATTCCACAATTTCAAAAATTCCCTCCTTTATATCCTTTAGCCTTCATTATTAGCACTCCAACAAATTAAGTAACACATAAACTAAGCTTCAACTACCATTATAGAAAGCCACCAATCATTCTACCATTAAGAAGACTAGGGTAAGAAATTGTAAAGTTAGTCATTTATTTCATGAAATATAGTAGACTTATTAATTTGCTAAATATGTAGGTCTTAATCTAAATAGAAATGAGGAATTGCCACCTACACTCCTAAGCCCTCAAGGTAAGTCCTACACCTTTGATTTAATTCCTCATTCCAAATTAAGGAAATGAATGACATACATTGCCATAGACTTAATATTAGAAGCCTCCATAGAGTTATATTAATGGTAGTGTAAATGGAAATGATGTAGGATAATTATTTTGAATGAATTAGAATAAGGAAAAACTTTGAAGAAAATTTGTCTAAACATTAGAAAACCCTAGAAATTAACTTTGAAGTTACTACAAGACCATTGTCTTGAAAACCCTAACTCATAACCTTGTAAATTAGTAGACACATTATAATTGTCATCTAAACAATTAGAACTAGCCAATATACTACCTATGAGAAGCCTTGAACTTAAGACTCATAATAGAAATTTACTAAAATATAGACAAGGAAATTAAGTGGATTAGAAACAATCTTAAGGAATATATTAAAAACCGAGTGCACAACAATTACTTTGATGAACTTAAAAATAATGTGATAATGGTCATTAGTAATCTAGATGGAACCCCTTAATTCTAATTAAGAATTCATCTTACATAAGGTTGAAAGACAAAATATACAATAATAGAAAATATTGATATCACTAAATACATTAATGGGTAAAATAAATTAATGTTCAAATAAAATTCTTTGCCATTAGTAAAAGCTTAAGAAGACAAAGAAATAAAAATAAGACTTGAGAAAGTCTCACACTAATTATAGAAAACCATTTGCAAACAAATAAATTTAATAACTGGCATACTATAGGTAAAATAAGCTTTTTAACACTTATTTATACATAAAAATGTAAGCTAAGATAAGTAATATAAGTATACTTAAAGATTTTGTACTAAAAACATGAATTTAGAACTAATTAGATCACTTTTAGTAGAGAAAGTGTATTCATACGAATTTTATAAAAATATAGGATATTTCATAAATCTTTTAACAATTAAATATGGACTACCTTTATAATTGATAGAAATGACTTTACTTAGGGTAAAACTAATATAGGACACTTAGACACTCATTAAGAATTGTTTACAAAGTCAATTATCTAATTTATGGAACTTCATTCATCTAATAGGTGAATCTGAATCAAATTTAGACTTCCCGGAAGATTACTACGATTGAAAGCATCATGAGCAGGTGAGTAACTCTGATCTATTACATTGTTTGTGCTTGTAACAGTAGTAGCACCTAAAGTTATATATGAAAATGATTGTATGAAGCATGTGGGGTTTGGGAATTGTTCTTGCTTGAGTGATGGATGAATTGAGTGCTAAATTGTGATTATTAAAAGTGATAACAAGAATTGTGTGAAAAATTGTGGAAGATGTTGAGTATTGTCCGTAAACTGTTTGGTCATTTTATAATCAATTCATAACAGACAGGCTTATAACTTAAAGGATCATACATTGCATAACTTGCACAAATATTGCATAAAGGTATGACAGCTTGCAACGTGTTAGTATTTCGGATCTCGGTTAATGTTTGGTTTTTCTAGATGTAAATTTCCTAGTTCTTCCAAAATTATCCCTGTTCTGTTCGGTTCCACGGGAACTACTTGGCAAAAGAAGAAACGCCGCTCGTGGTATCGGCTTGAAATAACTAATACTTAATGGAGTCTCTTTGTTCCTAAAGGAAATTGAGTGAAGAAACTATAATCATAAAGAAAAGAATAAAGTGAGAATTATTATTCCTATGGTTCTCTGTTTCTCCTGAGCAAGAGGGTCATAAGGATATAATCCTTGACTAGGTTCCTTCAACCCCGATGTGAGGGCGCAAATCTACATCCTGTTTGGATTCTGGTTGTCCAAACTTGTAATTGTACATATGCTTGAATGTTGCATTACACTTGTTTGATAAATTACTTGTTTGTTGTGCTTAATGTGTAATATGTGATGGTTATTCACTGAGCTGTAGAAATGCTCATACTCCAACAGATTTTTCAGGGTCATTCTCAAACCGTGGCTAGTACCATCTCGAAGGTTAGAACGGGTAAAGAAGCCACGTTAGCAAGTTATGGAAGTAGTTAACAAAGATTTAGATCTCTTGTATTAGTAAACTTACATCTATTTTACGTTCCTAGTTATAAGTTGATAAAACAGTTTGTAATAGTTTATACAGACTTTATATGGATTTTTTTTATCTGTTTTGTATATTTTATGTATGTACATCATTTCTTATCAAGCAACTTAAAAGATCCTGTTTTTATGTCACATCCTTTAGAGTAACTAGTTGTATTGTATAGAAATCAATACTACATACAATACAGTACAACTAGGGTACCCTTTGGGGCGTGACAGATAAAGTGTTGTCCATTAAAGATTGGAAATCAAGAATCAATTGCTGATTTAATGATGATAGAGATGCAAAAATATGATATTATTCTGGGTATGGTTTGGTTAATTGCTGTAAAAGCAAAAGTTAATTGCCATCTCAAAATGGTATCTTTTGTCAATAATCAAGGAGAAAGAAAGGAGTATAGGGGTGAAATATTCAAAGGAGTTGGAAATAGGATAACAGCAATTGAAGTGGAAAATAAAGAATATGGAGTTAAACGAGTGTATTCTTGGAACAACTGAGGGTAAATCCAAAGTGTTGGATATTCATACTATCCGAACAGTGTGTGAATACCCAGATGTATTTCCAGACGAATTACTGGGATTACCCCCACACAGAGAAGTGGAATTCTCAATTGATTTGGTACCTGGAACCGAACCAGTATCAAAAGCTCCGTATCGCATGGCACCTGTGGAATTAATAGAATTAAAGATGCAATTACAAGAATTGTTGGATAAAGGATTTATCAGACCTAGTGTTTCACCTTGGGGAGCACCAGTATTATTTGTGAAGAAGAAAGAGGGTTCAATGAGACTCTGTATTGATTATAGAGAATTAAACAGAGTGACTATTAAGAATAAGTATCCTTTACCAAGAATTGATAATCTCTTTGATCAGTTGAGAGGAGCAAAGGTATTTTCTCAAATTGATTTAAAGTCAGGATATCATCAAATCCGAATTAAAGGTGAGGATGTACCAAAGACTGCATTTCGAACCAGGTATGGTCATTATGAATTTTTGGTCATGCCATTTGGATTAACCAATGCACCTGCAGTTTTCATGGATATGATGAATCGCATCTTTAAACCTTTGCTGGATATCTGTGTAATTGTTTTCATAGATGATATGCTTGTATATTCGTCTACTGAAGAACAACATGATGAGAACTTGAGAAGTGTGTTACAAATACTGAGAGACAATAAGCTATATGCCAAATTGTCTAAGTGTGAATTTTGGCTTAGACGTATATTGTTCCTTAGACATATTGTTTCTGAAAAAGGAATATCGGTTGATCCCGCAAAGATTAAAGCTATTATGGAATGGAAAAGACCTGAAACTGTTACGGAAGTTAGGAGTTTCTTGGGATTGGCAGGATATTATCGAAAATTTGTGAAAGATTTCTCTAAAATTGCAAGACCCTTGACTCAGTTGACCAGGAAGAATGAAAAATTTGAGTGGAATGATCAACGTTCCGCATGAGATGAATTACCCCACTCATGATCTAAAATTAGTAGCTATTATTTTTGCACTTAAGATTTGGCGTCACTACTTGTATGGACAGAAATGTGAAATATATATAGATCACAAAAGTTTGAAGTATATATTTACACAAAAGGAGTTGAACATGAGACAAAGATGATGGTTGGAATTGATTAAAGATTATGATCTTACCATTAATTACCATCCTGGTAAAGTGAACGCCGTAGCTGATGCATTGAGTCGGAAAAGTTATGGAGAAGTAGCATCAATAATGACAGAACAGAAAGAACTTATCAAGGAATTTGAAAGATTAAACTTGGAATTTTCAATGCAAAGTTTGGAAGCTGAATTAGGAAATCTAATTTTGGAACCTACTTTGCTTCAAAGGATTAAGGAAGCTCAGAAAGAAGATGTTGAAATCCAAGAGATTAAACAAGGAATATCCCAAGGAAAGTACAAGGATTTTCATATGGATGAAGAGGTGTTACGAATGAATAAAAGATTATGTGTGCCACATGATGAAGACTTAAGGAAGGAATTAATGCATCAAGCACATTACTCTTGATATTCTATACACCCAGGAGAAACAAAGACATACCAAGAACTGAAAAGTGCATATTGGTGGAATGGAATGAAAAAGGACATTGCAGAATTTATTGCTAAATGTGACGTATGTCAAAGGATAAAAGCTGAACATCAAAAACCAGTGGGTTGTTGAAACCATTGCCAATTTCTGAATGGAAATGGGATCAAATTTCCATGGACTTTGTGCTCATTACCTAAGACAAATACGGGTCATGATGCTGTTTGGGTTATTGTGGATAGACTCACGAAATCAGCTTATTTCTTGCCAATTAACATGACCTATACATTAGAAAAATTGGCACGAATATATTTGAAGGAGATTGTGAGATTGCATGGTGTACCTGTTAGTATAGTATCAGATTGAGATCCATGATTTGTTTCCAGATTTTGGCAAGGATTACAAAAAGCTTTGGGAACTCAATTGAAATTCAGTACAGCCTACCATCCTCAAACTGATGAACAAAAAGAAAGGACTATTTAGACACTGAGGATATGTTAAGAGCATGTATTATGGAGTTCAAAGGAAATTGGGACCAACATTTACCACTAGTGGAATTTGCATATAATAACAGTTATCATTCAAGCATAGGAATGCCACCTTATGAAGCCTTATATGGTAGAAAATGTCGATCACCATTATTCTGGGATAACTTGGAGAAAGTATTGGTTGGACCTGAATTGGTCCAGGAAACTATTGAAAAGGTTTCAGTAATAAAACAAAGAATGAAAGCAGCACAAGATAGACAAAAGAGCTGAGCGGACTTGAAGAGAAAAGAATTGGAGTTTAATGAAGGAGAACATGTATACTTAAAGATAAGTCCAATCAAAAGTCTTCATGATAGACAAACAAAAGGAAAGTTAAGTCCTAGATATATTGGACCATTTGAGATATTGGAACGAGTTGGGAACCTAGCATATCGTCTTGCATTGCCACCCAATTTGTCTGGTATACATAATGTTTTCCATGTATCGATTCTAAAGGAAATATGTACCAGACCCAGATAAGATAGTTGAGTTGGAACCAATTGATTTGAAGGAGAATTTGACTTACGAAAAGCGTCCAGTTAGAATATTGGACCGGAAAGTGCAAGTTCTCAGAAATAAAGAAATTCACTATGTCAAAGTATTATGGGATCTTCAAATAGAAGAGATTACTTGGGAACTGAAAGAGGAAATCAAGAAAAACTATCCACATTTGTTTGAGAATTCAAGTACGTACTCAAGCTTTGAGGACAAAGCTTATTTTAAGGGGGAGAGAATGTAAACCCCAGAAATTTTCCACATTAGTGTACGACCTTGCAATAGATTGTATGAACTAGTTAATAGATTTAGATTCTAATTAAAGTCTAAGAATAGATCCATATCTAGAATTCGGTTAGATAAAGGATTCGGAAATTGAATAAAGAATTTCTTTAATCCTAGTTGATACCAAAAACGAGATTCGTATCTTGAATGCATAATTCAAGATATAATTAAAAGAAAATCTAAATCTCAAACCCGAAACTTGTTTTACAAATAGATTCAAATAGAAAAATATAAATATAGAGATTAAATGATTGCTTTTGAACTTAATAATGATTTGAGATTAGAACAACGAGTAGTAATGAGCTTAGACTTAGATTTAAACCCTAAATTCAAGATTCTTAGATAGTATTAATAGCTACTAATAAGATTTCATGACGGGTATCAAAACTAAAGATATATATATATATATTTTAGCTTTTGTATCAAAAGCGTTATTAAGTAAATAATTAACTACGCTTATAGACAGAAAACGATAACCTAAGGATGAACCGTTAGGATTATAAATACACAACGAAAACATAAACTGTTGTATAACTCAAAATCTAAACTCCAAATAAATAATTGGATCACGCTATTATTCTAATTCGAGTTTTCTTTAGCTATTGAAGCCTAAAACAAAAATTGACCTAATGAGCTTAAGAAATCTTAATCGCGGGAGATAAAATTATACGAATAATTAATCACGTATATATGTAACTTAAAATTGTATTATTTGATAATCTAAGTATTTTGTATAATCCTATAAACATATTTTTGTATAAAAACTTCCAAATATTAGCTAATTTTTTCCCGTATAACTTGTTAAATTATCTTAAAACTAAATTAAAATAATTAACTAATATTTATATATATGTGTTTTCGGTGCATTTCGGCTGGGAAAGCTACGGGAAAGAGAGAAGCCGAATTTTGGATCAATAATTCTTCAAAAAGTCAATACAATCAACCCTAATGACCAATCACAAAATGCCAACTCAACTTAGCATTAATTGCATGAAAACAACAGCCAAATGAGAGCAAATCAAAGGAAATTCGATGGGAAAACGCAGCCGAAGTCCTCTTCTTCTCTTCTTCTTCTTCTTCTTCTTCTATATATATGTGTGTTAAATGCTCATAATGAAGAAACAAACAATCTTCATTATCTCTCAAACTTTCCAGAACAAATCAACACTTAAATAGCAACCAAAACGAACTGAAAACAGAGAACAATCAGATCGAATCATCCAAATATGGATCAAAGGAAAAACAATACGAAAAAAACCCTTGGATACGAGTTCAAAGGAACGTAATAAACACAACTTCAAGCTTCGAGTTTCATCGGACAAGCTCAACCAAGATGACTTTGAAACACTAGAAGATCTTCCAGCAGATTATTACGACTAAGTCAGTATGAGCAGGTGAGTAATTCAGTCATATTGTACTGTTTGTGCTTGTAAGTAGTTGAATATGTAACACAAAGATAATCAAACGATTGTTTTGTTAAAAGTATGTTGTGATATGATTGTAAGATTGATAAAATATCCTTATAAAAGTGATAATGTAATGATTTGATGTTTGAAATAGTATAATGATGATTGTGTATAATGTATGATCACCATGAAATTGAATAAAAACTATCGACTAAATCAAATAATCTGATCATGCATTGCACGAATTGCATTATTGCATATATATTGGGATGACAGCCTGCTACGTATTAATATTTCGGTTCTCTGTTAGTGCTTGGTTGTTCTAATGTGTTAGTTCTTCAAGGCTTTCTTTGTTCGTCGGTTCTACGGAACTAAGTGGCACCGAAGAACGCCGCCGTAGTATCGTTTGAAATGATTAATACTTAGGGAGTTTCTAAGGTGAGTGCAGGAGATGGTCAGTTTAATTGATTATATTCAAAGTGATAACCCTAAAACGAGAAATCGCTGATTCTCCTGTGTACTTAGTCTCTCCTGGGCAGGTGGGTCATGGAGTAATGGTTCTTCAACCCTTAAAAAGAGAGCGTAAATCTTTTTCCTGTTTGGATTCTAGATCATCCAAGCTTATATCTGTGCATATGGTTGAGTGATTGCATTGCATATGATTTGCTAATCACTTGTGTGATGTATGATATGTCTGGTTATTCACTGAGCTGTGGTTTCGCTCATACTCCAACAGTCTTTTTCAGGTTTACCTTACGACCATGGTTAGTGACTTCCAGGAGTATGGCTCCGGTAAGAGCTTAGGAGCTGGAAGTTTATGGTTATCTTAGGGAATAATGGTTATGTTTTCTTAGATTAGTTTAGTTAATGTCATTGTATCAGTTATGTACTTCAGGAAGATTATCTAGTTTGTAATAGTTCTATAATGTTTATTCACTAATTTATTTCTTTCATGTATTTGTCATTTCTTATCAAGCAACTAAAAGATCCTGTTGTTTTGAAAACCTGTCATTCTTTGAAGGTAATCTAGTAATAGTATTCAAGTGTGGCTTGTTTACTACTACTAGGATACCCTCGGGGCGTGACAAGAGCAAGTCCTGCTGAAGATCCAACAGGTCGATCCATTGTAGTATTCCTTTGAGGACATTCATTGGCAAAATGTCCAGTCTGCTTGCAAACGAAACAAGTCGTAGAAGCTTTCTTTGGGCAATCTAGAATCCTATGGCTTGGGTCACCACAAAAATAACATTTGTTCTGGAGGAGGGGGCATCTCTTCGGTTAGTGCACTCCCTTGCACTTCCAATAAGTTACTGTTACCTCAGAAACATCCTTTCATCCACTGAAATTTCCCTTAAAGTGGTTAATAGGCTTAAACATCTTAGAAGGGAAATAAGAGCTTGTTCCCTATTAGAATTTCTTTCCAAACACCGGTGCTTTTTTCTCTAAAGTCCTAACTTTTCTTTTCTTGGCCCCTTCAATAATTCTTGCTCTTTCGACTAATTCCCTGAAGATGTGGATGTCAAATTCTTCTAACCGCATCCTCAAATCATCATCTAGCCCATTTAGGAATACTTGACGTTTCAATTCTTCACTATGCTTATAGGAATCAGGGGCATACTATAGGAGTCGGCTAAACTCCGTCTCATATTGTTCTATGGATCTTCCCTTTTGAGAAATGTGCAAGAAATCCACACTATATCTCACTCTTAGACTTCCTAGAAAATAGTTTTTCAAAACTCATTCTGAAACATATCCCAATGATGGGTGGTGGCAACTCTCTACTCTTTGACTCCCACCAGATTCGAGCATAAACCTCAACATATAGGTACCATAGCTTAGTCGAAGATGGTGGGGAACTTCATAAGCAACAAAAGACTGCTCTATTTGTGTGAGCCAATCCTGAGCTTCATCTGGTTTCCCGAAAGCTCCATCAAAGTAACAGTTACTTTTGATGAAATCTAGGAGTGAAGTCCTGTATAGTCAGGGTGGTGGTGGAGGTGGTAAGGGTGCAGTATGTGATTAAACATCAGGTGGTGGAGGTGGTAAGGGTGCAGTATGTGATTAAACATTAGGGGGTGCCGGTCCATGTACAGATGCTTGAGGTCCTTGTTGGGATAGCGCTTGAGTTGGTGCCGGTGGTGGTATGTTCATCTGTTATTGTTGAACCAGCACATTGAGAAGCTGTGTTAATTGACCAACCGTGGCTTAGAGATCGCCTTGCAAATTCGGAGGCAGAGCAACAGGGGGCACTTCTGGTTGGCTAACTTCCTTAGGCGGATCATTCGATGCACGCCTTACTCTCGATCGTCCCCTTCTAGGTTGACTGTTTTAAATTTTTGTTTACGTAAATACTAGATTATTAAGTCTTTTACATGTAAGTTACGGAAATTGCGAAATTTTGATAAAATAAACATGTAAAGAAATACATCATATAGAAGAAATTTAAGTAATTAAATCAAGAAATAAATTTGTTCAAACCAAAATACTTCATTAAATCAAAAGCATTCAAGGGCATGAAACTCGTACATAGAAGAAATCAAAGCTTACAAAAGAAATTCAAAACACAGCAACATTAAACACCTTTCCGAAAACATAAGTCAAACTTCTAATCGATCCTATATCCTAGGTCGATTTGGTTACAAAATTTTAGTTGGACACATGGGATTGCTCGGGTGGATCTTTCCTTCTTCGGTTGTCCTTCATGTTGAGGGGGTCAAGTCATGGTGACTAGGGCTAGGAGTCATCCTGGGCCTTTTCGCCACAAATTGCCTTAGGTAGCTTCGAACTGTCATCCTTTTTCCTTTGTAGGAGGGTCGATTCCTAGACGTGCTCGGCTTTCCTTGATCATACCCCATTCGCGGTGAATGCTCCCCATCGGATACTTCCGTTATTACATCCTCAGTTTAGTCTCTTATTAGGGGAGTATGAGATCGGCTTCTATATGGGATGTTCTCATGTAGGGTTGGTTCAACAGGCCATCTAAAATCATGACTGACTTCCTGGTGGTTGGAAACATCATCATCCTATCCATCATTTGCTTGCGTCTCTACATGTTCCGTTCCTTGATTCACTTCTTCTCCTTCCATATCTTCCCCCCACTCGACTTGTTCATGTCTTTCTTCTTCCAGTGATGGTGGTAGAGGTAGTTCATTAGGGTGCGGCCACAAATTCCGATAAACTCCATACCAAAAGAAGTAAGACTCTTCATCTGCTCGTCTCCAATTGGTGTGGTCAGTTAGCTCGTCATGGGCATATATATATATACTGGGCCTATGGATTCCAAGTTTGAAAATCGGGAAAGACTGGACGTCCATCATTTCAGGAAATGAACATAGCCTCTTAGAGCATAGGGGTGTGGTTGTAATGGCACATGAGTCGTTCCATTCCATATATAACTTCCATGTCGGTTCAATTGGTGCGTCTTATGGCATCATATCTTAATCCATCTATCACATGATCCCACATAGTGTCACAGAGTGTAAACCCCGGTATTCTCAGTAGTTAAGAAACCTCAGGAATTGGAAGCGAAACCCTAATCCGGTCCAGTTTGAGTCTAGTGAGAGGAGCTTAGGAACCCTAAATCCAGCTTTCCTTCGGTTTCATATAAAAGAGTTTTATAAAGTAAATGAAGTTGATTTTGTTCTAAAGTATATTTTAGACCTTTGAAAATTTTAAATTCGGGAATTTTTCAATTCCGGGCCTTCCCGAGCTCAATTACGAAAAGCGTGCCTCGGACCACGAATTCAGAAAAATGTTCCGGAATATTCATTAGAACCGTAATTTTATAAGGACCCAAAAATATCAATATTATAATTTTCTAGGTTATAAAAATTACAGTTATAGCTTTTCCCGTGTTTTCGTTACAACCGGTAAAGTAGATGTCTTGTTACTATTCACAAGTACAACCTACACTACACACTACCCATACCCTATTCTTACATCCTTACAATACTCATTTCAATTTTCTTTTCCAATGAATTTTGTCTCTTAATTAATTATTACATTTTAATTACTTAAATTACAAAATATCAAAAATTCAAAAACACACACACACAACCCTAGATGGCCGCCCCTCCCCCCCCCCCCCCCCCCCCCCCCCTCCCCCCCCCCCCACCCCCCCCCCCCCCCCCCCCCCTGTTTTTTTTCCCTCAATTCAAATTATTTTTACTCCATTTATTCCACTAAAACCCTAATTCATTTCATATATAACATATTTTTCTCTCTCTCTCTTCATTTTACTTGTTTCAAATTTTGGCAAAAGAAAACTCTCTCTTTTTCCCTTGCATGCCATGAGCCTCCCCTCCCCCTTCCTCTCACATTTCCAACTCAAGACTCCTTCATTCTTCCTTTGATCTCCATTGGTATGTTAGTTCAAGCTTTGATTCGTCCTAATCTTGTAATGGCTAAGCTATATCTTGTGTGTTTTCTCATTTAATCCCAATGAGCTCATGCTAGGGACATGAAAACACATGAACAAGAATATCAAGCCATCACAAGACATGGATCTAATGTTTAGATGAGTTTATGTTAAGATACCTTCTTGTTCATGCATGTAAAGTAGAGATCTTGCATATATATTGATGTTCATACCATGAAGTTTATGATTCATGCATCACATTTAGTAGATCTAATGTTTAGACACTCACATCTTCATTTACATGTATGATCATAGAGTTATTTTGATTTCCATGCATTGATAATCATAAAAATGTAGTCTTGTATATGTATTGAGATGTTAGATAGTAGATCTTCATATATAAGAGGCAAGAACATTGAAAAATAAAAGGTTTTGTTAGAAATGGTTTGTTGGAAATTCGGATGGATTTGGAACCCTACCTTAAAAACTACCAAAACCACCTTTAAACTCATATTTCACATGAAAAATGAAGGGTATGTGTAATAGGTATATTGAAGGAATGATTTCCATAAGTTTAGATGAGTTTAGGCATAATATAAATGTAAAACAAGTAGTAAAGTTAGAATTAAAAATATTGATTTATGGATGTATAGTCAAATGCGTATTTTTGGGTGATGCCCACATAAACACTTAGTATCTAAGCTTAGATGGCATGTTTTATGAGCTAAATGAAGTCTTTAGATAATAGATATATTGGAACCCCAATTTTTGATACATTAAACAAGTTTTCTCATAAGGAAAATGCAAGAAAAGAAAATGTACAAAATTCGGATTTTTTCTAAGTAGCTCATTCAAAAACATATTTACTCAATGAAAAATGTGGATTTTTATGCATGAATGAAGGTCATGATTAATATGGATGTTGGGAACTCATTTTTAATTAGGTGACAAGTAAATTCTAAGGATAAAATCATAAAAACATTAGGGGATGTAAGATTGGTAATAATGACTTGTTATTAGGAATCATTAAGGAATTTCCTAATAATTAGGAATTCATAAGAGTCCATAATCAATGATCATCAAAATCATGCATATATAGAGTTCATTACATGATATTCATGTTAGGAATTCATTCATATACCATTTATACATGAATCATTAACTAGGAACATTTCTCATCAAAAGCAAAACAAATTTTCGGAAATTAAGGATTTACGGAACAGATCTGATCCTACTGTTCCGTGACCTTAATGTTTTCAAAACTTGAAATTTATATTAGAAATAGATAGATCTTTTGAAGTAGATAGAGATTGATATAAAATTTGCGAAATTCCGAGTTAAAATGACCAAGTTATGGCCGTTTTAAGTCGGAGCTTCCGCAAATAGCGAGAATTCCGAATTCATCTAGTCTAGATGCATAGTTTGGATTAGTTACATGATGAGTATCTCATTAGGATTATTCTTACTTGGTAGGTGATCCCAAGCAAGACGACACCCTACCTCCCGACTATTACTACTAGAAAGACCGGCGTCCAATGGCCGAGTGAGTTCTACTTCCACTCTCAATTAATGTTTGTGATTGTAATGTAGTGGCACTAGTGGTGTAGGCAAAGATAAAAATGGATATGTATGATGGGGTATATGGGAATTATATATTTGTTTGCTGTTGATGTGTGAAATGGAACTTAAGAATTATCGAAACCGGGTGTTAAACTATTGACTGATGAGCTAGTATCTTATATTGAATGTCTGTGAATACTTGTTGGTCACCTAAAAGAATTGAACTAATGTATATTCGACTTCAATTGTAATTGGATTCATTCATATCACGATGGAGATGGAGCATTGGCATTAGTTGGTTTTTTGTGATCCATAAAACGAATATGTTGGTTAATCGTGATCCATAAAACGAAATTGTTGGTTAATCGTGATCCATAAAACGAATTATTGTTTAGTTGACCGTGAGCTTAAACGGCGTCGTACCGCAGGATTCGTTAATCTGCTAACCCGGGATGGAGGGCGTAAGTCCATCCACATATGATTTTCGGTTGGTCATATGTTTGTTGAACTCATTTGTTTGATGCATACACTTGCTTGAATAATCACTTGTTTGAATGAATTGTACTTAATTGTGTTATGGAAGTTCTTACTCACTAAGCTAGTTAGCTTACGCCCCCATAGTTTTTACTTATTGCAGCACGAGTTTATCTGGCTTAGACCGAGGTAAGCCACAGCACAGGTACCGGAGATAGGAGTTTTCCATAGAAGTTTACTTCATCTTTTTGTATAGACTTCCGTTGGAAACTAAAGGACTCTGGATGACTGTAATGGACTTGATATTATTTTGCGAGGGAATGCCCCTTAGATTTTGTAAAGTATAATTACGCGTTTTGGTTTATTATCTATAGCTAATGAATGCCACATTAAACTATTTAACTCCATTGGTTGAGTATTCTATTTATCGTAAAGGAACGCTTTACATCTATATAAGACTCCCGAAGGGCTTGGATAGGGAATTTGAGAGTCTTATTTAGTATGTGGCGAGCTGTTACGTTTAGAATACCCTATGGGGCGTGACACGGAGTCCTCTCCTCCATACATTTTGAACGGACCTAGGCCGTCCTACTAGGGCAAACTCCTCACATAAGCTCCTTATTTTCAATCGGTAGTCTACAAGAGTCTTGTCACCCCTCAAGTTCCAACGTTGGGCCTTAGCTCTAACTTTACCAAGAGTAAGCTATAAAAGACAAGAAAGGTCATTAATTTTCCTTTTTGAAAATTCTAAGCTTGACTAACTTATGTAGGACTTTATCTACTTAATTTCAACTTATCCACCCTTTCCTTTTTTAGATTCATTCCTATTACCTTTATTCCTTTAAACTTGTTGCTTTGATACCAACTTAAATAGTCACACCCCGAAGAGTATCCTAAACGTTGCAGCCCGCCACATATAATATCAAGACTCAAGAATTACCACCATAGTCATGCGAAAGTCTTGGTATTACATGTAAGGCATCTAGTACGGTAAGAGGAGACGCTTTTGGGAAGTATGGTCTATATAAGTAAAAATGAACATACAAGAATCCAGAAATAAAATGGATCATAATATTAATAATCAAAGGTCTATTACATGATTCTTAGGGGCATATCCTCGCTAAATTCCAAGGACCGAAATAACTAATAGTCTTTACAATTGTTTAATACTACATCAAAATATTTTAAAGGAATTCTAATCTAATCCTTCAAGTAGATTTTCTTCAAAAGCTCCCAAAAGAAAACTTACATGGATAAGAAGAGACTTTAGGTACAAAAATAAGTGTTCTTATGAATGCAAATATCTATAGAGGCGTAAGCCTGAGGGATTAGTGAGTAAATCCCAAAATTCATATTTTGAACAAAATATCAACCAAGTTTATTAAACAAGCAAATGGGATGCAATAAGCACATGAGCATACAAGACATATGATTTTTTGGGAATCATATGTTGAATGAATTACACCCTTCATTCGGGGTTAGGTATTCCAGCCCATTATGCCTACTACTTCTTTTTAAAAACAATTTTTATAGATCTTACCGCCTCCTATACGCCATAAAAAACATGTAATTATTACCGACTCCTACTCGCTACATACATAATATATCGGTTATGCCTACCACCACCATCATACACTTGCTCCACCAATTGTATAATAGCGAATGTAATGTGACTCAATATATGAAGTGCATGCATCAATTTTTAATTAAAGCCTAGCCGTTATATTTTAATTTCTTATAAGTGATCAACCAATTTTAAACACTTCAACATGATAATAAGCATACAATTTATTACAAGCAATTCATACATCTTCAATTTTATCTTTCCTTAAGTCTAATGAAACTAAATTTATAAGCACAAACATAAGCATGAAAAATAAAGGGAGTAGACTCATTCAGCCATGTCGATACTTCTCTCTTATGGATGAGTCGATCGGTCAATCCACTAATCGAAGTAATCCTCCGGGTATGAACACTCCTCCTCGGGATTACCTAATCAAGAAGAATACGCATAATGAGTATTTCTTGTTGATTCTATGATACTTATCGAAAACTATGTCATAAGATCGTCACAATTTGTATAGAAGATAATTCCAACTTAAAATGGTCATAACTTAGTCATTTTAACTCGGAATTGTGCATATAATATACAGTTTTCTACCTACTCTGAAAGATCTATCTATTTCTAGAACTATTTTCATCAAATTAAGTCATTGAACTCTGAAACAGTGGTGATCAGATTCACCACGAATTTTGCAAAACTTAATTTTGTAAACTTTTCTTCATCTTACAAAACTTATATCAAAGATATCGATACTATAAGGGTTGGAAAGACCTTTAAAATGTATATATATACCTTGACTCATATCAAATGCATGAATTTAATGAAGTTGTCTCAACCATGGATTTTTGTAAAAGCAAAGTCTTTTAAAAATTTAGAAATACAAAACTTTTTGAAAATTTCTACTTAGGTTGTTAAAAAATTTCTTAAGTTATTTTAAATGAGTATTTTCTTCTTCTTAATTTCATTTCCTTATTCTTTTAAATCTTGAAGAATGATTTTTGGTTTTCTAAGTTTATTAATTTCTAGGAATTGGGAGGGTAATACTTTTTGGAAAGTAGTTAAAATCTATCAATCTCTATACTTTCTTAACCTTTTCTAAAGTTTATTTCACTTAAAAAGAAGAAAATGATTTTCTAAGTTGTTTATTAATTTTATTCCTTAAGATCATTCTATTTTTATGAAAGAAATTTTCTTAGTGTTTTGTCAAACTAGTTTATTCCTTTGTATTCCAAAGTATTAGTGGAAAAATGAAGTTTAGTAAAACTTTTGTTAAACAAGAATTTGAAATTTTAATTTTTAAAGAATACTTTTCCATTTTGTGACTTTGTAAAGTGATGTATGTATTGTCTAAAAATTCCTATGTTCTTTGGTTACTAAGATTTATGATGAACTCCTCTAGATTTTTAGAAAATACTAGTTAAGATAGATTCCTAAGGTTTTGTGAAAAATCATTTCTTTTAAGACAACATTTATTTTGGAAAAGAACTTCTATTTAAGAAAACCTTTCTTTATCATATTGAGACAAAAATCAATATGTTCATGCATGATCATGAATATGAAATCATGAAATTATGAATACATAAGAAGACGTAATAAGTAATAAAATAAGCAAGTTAATAAAATGTCAAGTATTGGGAACATTAGCTTCATCAAGGTATCCCGAGACTAAGAATAGACTAGTCCCAAAAGAAATAAAGAAAAGAAAGAAAGATTGCTTTTACTTGGTGAGGACAAGTCTAAGACTAGAGACTAGTCTTAAAATAATATGAAATAAAGAAATAAATTACATAACTTGAAAGTAAATAAATAACAATGAGCTTATATGCTCTAATATATATATAAGTACATAATTATAGTTAGTTATATTTATATTATATATAAGATGTTAACATAATATCAACAATAATATGAACAAAATAAAATAACAACATAAAAATAAGTAAATACATATTCATGAACAAGAACAATACATGAATATAGTATAGCTTCCATAATATTAAGTTTAAGAAACTCACACCATGGTCATGTAAAATTACATGACATGTTAAGAAAGATTTAAGGAGATTTCTTACCTAAAGTAGGAATGATAGTGGAAGAGGGTTTTGAGAAGAAATTTTGGGAGAGTGTTTGAGAGGGGATTTGGAGAGAATTTGAAGAGTAATTTTGTGGGTAGTAGATGTGTGAATGAAGTGAAAGAGAATAGGGGTATTTATAGGAAAATGAGGAGTGAATTTTGAGTGATTTAATTAAAGAAATATTGAAAAAAAAAAAAGAGGAGGAGGGCGCCAGCCACACATGGGAGAGAGAGGAAGAGATTTATTTTTTTGTAATTTTGTGTGTTAAAAGTAATAATATGAGAGGCAGATGTGATATAAAGTTATAGGAAAGATAAAAAGTAAAGATAATAGGTATATGGAGTTGTAAGAGTAGGTGTTAGAAAAAATTGAGATAAATGAATAGTATCATATAAAGTAGATGTAACTAGTAGAATACCGATAGTAAGAAAATACGCATATAATTGCGATATCTGTTATTTTTAGTTACCGAAAAAGTACGAAACTGATATTTTTGAAATAATTGTATTTAAATCGATCCTAACGGTGTCATCAGGATATTTCACTATTCCAAGCTGCGGGAGATGCTTTTCGAGAATTGATCCGATTTGAGTCTGAAAGACACTTGAAATTCGCGAATATGATATTTTTATATTTCCTCAAGTTATTACAAACTATTATCACTAATTATTTCAACTTCGTTTTCTAGGGCTAAAGAATACGGGAATGTCGGATCTATATTCTAGGGTTTGTACTAGCCTTTTTGTTACAGAAGAGCCAACGGTCCAAAGTTTAGATCCGAATCAACATGAAGACCAAGTGGCAACCATGGAACCTCAAAGAAATTCAAGTCCAATAAGTTTTCCTCAAGGACCAATCACAAGAGCTAGAGCTAAGAAGATTCAACAAGCCTACAATAATCACTTCCAAGGCTTATTAGAGCATGCCAAGGATGAATCACAAGGTTATCAAGGCTTTGGAACAAGGATGGAGCAAGTATACTTCAATATTTTTCAAGTAATCATCAAATAGAGCCAAGGAAAGCTGATTTGTGCAGAGAAACAAGAATGGCCGCCAGCCATGGATGACTCCCCTGGCCAATTTTTCGAACTTTACAATTTTGCTCCAGAATGCTCATGGCCGCCTGCCATCTTTGATTGGCCGCCAGCCAACATTTAGGACGTATTGAATTCATTGTTTTGACGTTTTGTTTTCCTTTGTTTGGTTATATAAACCTATTTGGTTTTAAAGACAGATTATTGTTGAATGAAAAACCGAAGCTTTTGCTTGAAATCTTTGTGTTCTTGATAGAATACATGCTTTAGGAACATTCAAAGAAGATCGATCACCTTCTTTGTGGAGTGTTTCGCAATTAGGGTTTGTTATCCTAATTCTTTAAGATCAACAACCTAAGACAAATCTGATATCTAATCCTTCTTAGGGATTGAAATCAAAGGCATCCGTGGGTTTTCTATTCATTGTGTTGGGGTTCGCAATATCCAAAGGGGTTCTCACGCGTGAATACGAAGGTTCTCGTATCATTTGGTATCAGAGCCTAGGCTCTAGATCAGGTTATATCGTTCTTTCTATTAATCTTTTGTTTCTTGCTTTCAATTCTTGGATTGTTCATCAAGATCAAATCTGATTCTTGTTAGTGAAAAAAAAAAAAAAAGATTGAATCTTTATTGTTCCTAGGGTTTGTTCATCAATTGAACGGACTATTAGATATCTCGTGTGTGTGATCTTTTTGTTGTTACAAGCGAAAGATTAGGGTTTGAAAATCTCTATTCTTGAGATTTGAGTTCAAAAAAAAAAATCGAAAATTAAAAAAAAAAATCACCAAAGATCAATTCTTGTCTTGAGTATTGAGTGTCTTTCCAACAATATAATTCTTGTGTAGAGTTCGTTGAGTTTTCTTCAATTCTCGTTTGTCTGATTCGAAGAGTCTTGAAATTGTCCATTGTATCACTCTAAACACCTTGGTATCGAAATTCTTGGAATTGTTCTAAGAGTGTGATTCGATTAAGAACACGAAAAGAACAGGCTCGAGAGGTGTGAGGGAAACCCTGTGTGTGGCATCTTGATTAGAGAAACACGAGTGAACACCCCCATCTTGTGAGTGATAAACACGAAAGGGAGCGCTTGTGAGGAAATTGAACTTTATTATTGCTAACGATTATTTGTTTTGCAGGAAAAGATGTCGGGTAAGGGTGTGATTGAAGGTAGTAAAGAAGGGGCTTTGATGCAAGACGCTAGAGCATCTGAGTATAAGCGTCTAATCGAGACGATGATGGATATGAAGGAGTCTCTAGAAAATATGAATTTGAGACTACAAGCTGTTGAGAAGGAGGCGAGTCCTATGGGAGTAAATAGAGGAGTTAGTTCTACCACACCCCAGGTTGATGATGTGGGGGATGTTAATGAGTATCGGGAGGAGGAGTATGATGATAGTCCACCTATGATATTCAATAGGAGAGGTAGAGGTGGTAGAGGCGGTAGGGGTATAGGAAGAGGAAGAATGCAGGAGAATTATCCCGTTGCTAGGAATAGATGGAATGATGATTATGTAGATCGAGATTTGGGGAGTATCAAGTTGAAAATTCCTATCTTTCAGGGTAAGTCTGATCCTGAAGCTTATTTGCAATGGGAAAAGCGAGTTGAGTTGATTTTTGATTGTCACCAATTTAGTGAGGAGAAAAAGGTGAAATTGGCTGTTACCCAATTTCAAGATTATGCTATATCTTGGTGGGATCAGTTGGTGACAAGTAGGAGAGGAATATGGAGTACCCTATTGATACTTGGCAGGAGCTTAGGGCTGTGATGAGGAAGCGTTTCGTTCCCAAGTACTTTCAAAGGGAATTGATTCAGCGGCTTCAAGTGTTGAGACAAGGTAGTAGGAGTGTAGAGGACTACTACAAGGAGATGGAGATGATCATGACGAGGGCTGATGTGGTTGAAGATGAAGAATCCACCATGGCACGGTTCTTGGGTGGCTTGAACAAAGAAATCGCTGATAAAGTGGAGTTGCTACCATATGTCGAGTTGGAGAGATGGTACATCTTGCCATCAAAATCGAGAAGCAACTTCATGGCAAAGGTTCAAACAGGTATGTTTCCAAATCTTCTTCAAGCTATAATAATAATTGGAAAGGATATGGAAAATCTGAATTTAAAGGTGGAAATAAGTCTACAGTTGATGTAGCAAAGAGTAAGTCTGGTGGGGTTTCATCTGAGAAACCTAAAGTAGATGATCAGAAGGGTAGAAATCGAGATATTAAATGTTGGAAGTGTCAAGGTGTTGGACACATTAGTAGGGAGTGCCCTAATAGGAGAACTATGGTGGTGAGAAATGGGGAAGTTGTCACTGATGATGAGAGAGCTGATAGTGACAAAGAGGAGGAAGCCATGCCTGAATTAGAAGACTGTAGTGATGAGGGTAGCATTGATGAGCCAGAAAAGGTTGAAATATTGGTTACTAGGCGTGCACTTAATACACAGTGAAGGAAGATTGCCAGGAGGAGCAGCGAGAGAATTTATTCCACACTAGAGGCCTTGTGCAAGGGAGAGGTTGTAGTGTGATTGTCGATGGAGGAAGTTGTACTAATGTGGTAAGTACACTTCTAATTAACGATTGGAGTTGCCTACTGTACCCCATCCTAGACCATACAAACTACAATGGCTTAGCGATTGTGGTGAGGTTAAGGTAAATAGGCAAGCTTTAATTTCTCTAACCATTGGCAAATACCATGATGAAATATTATGTGACGTCGTTCCTATGCATGCTAGTGATCTTCTATTAGGAAGACCTTGGCAATTTGATAGACAAACAGTGCATAATGGCTACACCAATCGATACACTTTCACCAAAGATGGCAGAAAAACTACTTTAACACCATTGTCATCCAAAGAAGTGTATGAAGACCAATGTGCTTTGGAAAGATTGAGAGAAGAGGCCGAAAGAAAAGAGCGTGAGAGTAGAAAAAGCACTTTTGAGAGAGAGAAGAAAAAGAGTGAAAATAAAGAGAGTGATGAAAGTGAGTTGAGTGAAAAGAAAGAGGGGAGTGAAAAGCAAAATAAAAATCGGCCTAGAGAGAAAAAGAGTAAGAATGTGAGCTTGATTGCTAGGACGAGTGAGGTTAGATATGCTTTGCATGCCAATCGACCTATATTTGTACTATTGTACAAAGGGGCTTGTTTGGCAACTAATGAGATTAACCAATCTTTGCCTAGTGTGTTTTCTGATTTATTGCAGGAATTTGAAGACTGTTTCCTGAAGAGATGCCTAGTGGACTTCCACCTGTGAGAGGCATTGAGCATCAGATTGACTTCATTCCTGGAGCTGTCATACCCAACCGACCTGCCTATAGAACTAATCCTAGTGAGGCGAAGGAGATCCAGAAGCAGGTTGAGGAGTTGTTAGAAGGGGTATGTGAGAGAAAGTCTGAGTCCTTGTTCGGTTCCTGTAATATTAGTGCCTAAGAAGGACGGGACTTGGAGAATGTGTGTAGACTGCAGAGCCATCAACAAAATCACTGTAAAGTATCGTCATCCTATACCTAGGTTAGATGATATGTTGGATGAATTGTATGGTTCATGTTTGTTTACCAAAATTGATTTAAAATCTGGTTACTATCAAATTCGCATGAAAGTAGGCGATGAATGGAAAACTGCATTTAAGACTAAGTATGGTTTGTATGAATGGCTTGTCATGCCTTTTGGTCTTACAAATGCACCTAGTACTTTTATGCGATTGATGAATCATGTGTTGCGTGACTACTTAGGTAAATTTGTTGTGGTTTACTTTGATGATATTCTGATTTACTCTAAGTGTCTGAATGATCACGTTTTGCATGTGCGACTAGTGTTAACAAAGCTAAGAGAGGAGAAATTATATGCCAACCTTAAGAAGTGTAGTTTTTGCATGGATAAGGTTAATTTCCTAGGTTTTGTTGTCTCTAGTCAAGGAGTGGAGGTTGATGAGGAAAAGGTTAGGGCAATTAGGGAATGGCCTAGACCTAAGAGTGCTAGTGAAGTGCGGAGTTTTCATGGACTTGCTGGGTTTTATAGGAGATTCATCAAGGATTTTAGCACTATTGCTGCACCTTTGAATGAGTTAGTTAAGAAGAATGTTGGATTTGTATGGAGTGATACACAAGAACTTGCTTTTAATGAACTTAAAGAAAAATTGTGTAACGCACCATTGCTTGCTTTGCCTGATTTTGATAAAACTTTTGAAATTGAATGTGATGCTAGTGGTATAGGGATTGGAGCTGTTTTAATGCAGGATCACAGCCACTAATGTACTTCAGTGAAAAGTTGAGTGGAGCGGCATTGAAGTATCCAACATATGACAAGGAGTTGTATGCCTTAGTGCGTGCATTGCAAACATGGCAGCACTACCTTTGGCCTAAGGAGTTTGTCATACATACCGATCATGAGAGTTTGAAGCATCTAAAGAGTCAAGACAAACTCAATAGGAGGCATGCGAAATGGGTAGAATTCATTGAGACTTTCCCATATGTGATCAAGTACAAGCAAGGTAAGGAGAACATTGTTGCTGATGCACTTTCAAGAAGGTACGCTTTACTAAATTCTCTTAGTACTTCTTTGCTAGGATTTGAATTGGTAAAAGCAATGTATCTTACTGATGATGATTTTTCTGGAGTATTTTCTGCTTGTGTTGATGGGACTGGAATTAATGATTACTTTGTATCCAATGGATTTCTATTTAAAAAGAATAAGTTGTGCATTCCTAAAGGATCTGTAAGGGAATTGTTGGTTAAGGAAGCACATGGAGGGGGCTTAATGGGGCATTTCGGGGTAGATAAGACCTATGATATGCTACATGAACATTTCTTTTGGCCTGGCATGAGGCATGATGTGCATAAAATTTGTAAAACTTGCATTACATGTAAAGAGGCTAAATCTAAACTGCAACCACATGGGCTATATAAACCATTGCCTGTTCCTGATGAACCCTGGACTGCTGTGTCTATGGATTTCGTTCTTGGCTTGCCTAGGACTAGGAAAGGACATGATAGTATTTTTGTGGTGGTTGATAGGTTTAGTAAAATGGCTCATTTTATCCCATGTCATAAAACTGATGATGCAACATATATTGCTGATTTGTTCTTTAGAGAGGTTGTGCGATTGCATGGCATACCTAAAAGCATTGTTAGTGATAGGGATGTAAAATTTTTGAGTCATTTCTGGAGAGTTTTGTGGGGAAAGTTGGGAACTAAGCTTATGTTTTCGACTACCTGTCATCCACAAACTGATGGGCAAACGGAGGTGGTTAATAGAACTTTGGTTCAATTGTTGAGGGCAATCATAGAGAAGAACATTAGGACTTGGGAGGATTGTTTACCATTTGTGGAATTTGCATATAATAGGGCTATTCATAGCACTACTCATTGTTCTCCATTTGAGATTGTTTATGGTTTTAATCCTCTATCTCCTATTGATTTATTGCCATTACCGCCTAACAAGTTTGTTAGTTTTGATGCTGAATCTAAAGCAGATTTTGTGAGGAAGCTACATAAACAGGTGAAAGACCGGATTGAGCAACAAAATGCCAAGGTAGCTTCAAGGTGAACAAAGGAAGGAGACCTATGATTTTTCAACCCGGAGATTGGGTTTGGGTTCATTTTCGCAAAGAGCGGTTTCCAATACAACGAAAGTCTAAATTGAGTCCAAGAGGAGATGGTCCATTTCAGATACTAGAACGGATCAATGATAATGCCTATAAAGTGGACTTACCAGGTGAGTATAATGTTAGTGCAACCTTTAATGTTGCTGATCTTAGTCCTTTTGATGTAGGTGATGCTTTTGATTCGAGGACGAATCCTTTTGAGGAGAGGGGGAATGTTACAGAAGAGCCAACGGTCCAAAGTTTAGATCCGAATCAACATGAAGACCAAGTGGCAACTATGGAACCTCAAAGAAATTCAAGTCCAATAAGTTTTCCTCAAGGACCAATCACAAGAGCTAGAGCTAAGAAGATTCAACAAGCCTACAATAATCACTTCCAAGGCTTATTAGAGCATTCCAAGGATGAATCACAGGTTATCAGGCTTTGGAACAAGGATGGAGCAAGTATACTTCAATATTTTTCAAGTAATCATCAAATAGAGCCAAGGAAAGCTAATTTGTGCAGAGAAATAAGAATGGCCGCCAGCCATGACTCCCCTGGCCAATTTTTCGAACTTTACAATTTTGCTCCAGAATGCTCATGGCCGCCTGCCATCTTTGATTGGCCGCCAGCCAACATTTAGGACGTATTGAATTCATTGTTTTGACGTTTTGTTTTCATTGTTTGAGTTATATAAACCCTATTTGGGTCCTTGTACAAGACAGATTATTGTTGAATGAAAAACCGAAGCTTTTGCTTGAAATCTTTGTGTTCTTGATAGAATACATGCTTTAGAAACATTCAAAGAAGATCGATCACCTTCTTTGTGGAGTGTTTCGCAATTAGGGTTTGTTATCCTAATTCTTTAAGATCAACAACCTAAGACAAATCTGATATCTAATCCTTCTTAGGGATTGAAATCAAAGGCATCCGTGGGTTTTCTATTCATTGTGTTGGGGGTTCGCAATATCCAAAGGGGTTCTCACGCGTGAATACGAAGGTTCTCGTATCACTTTTATTAACCTTTAGGGTTTCCGGTTAACTTTTAATTCTAAGATTAAACTTAAAATTAACCGAAATTTTAGGGGTTTATAGAAATTTAAACTAATTAAGAATCATCTTTCTATAATTATCCATAAAAATCATCATTAAAGCTCAAAATATCCTTCCAAAATAAAGGTGAAATTACAACTTATCAAACTCCCCTACCCTTAAGTATTTGCTTTTCTTCAAGCAAATAATTATCTTGAAAAACAAAAGGACATAATAAATCTTTTTCAAAATCATACTACTTAAGAAAAATCAAGCATCCTTCTCGCTTAGATCATATTAAAACTCAAATCTCTCTTCTTGTATTTAAGTATATATTGGCTTCCACAACTTAAATCTTCTCTTCTTATTCACTTAACTTTATCTATTTTATTATACTTAAGATACTAATACCAGAGTTCAAAAATTAATCTAAGTAAATCAAAATATTACCCCTCATCATTTAGACAAAAATCTTAAAGTAAAAATCAACCACAAGATTAATAAAGAAGAACAAGATTCAACCACACTTTGTAAATTTACCAAGAAGTATACGCTCCCCTCATTCATTTTTCTAAGTGCCACAATCATGAATGTAATCATGTCACATCCATTCACCCCTTGGATTTTCTCTTTTTCTTTTTTTTTCTTTTCTCATTTTTTTTTGTTTCACTTTCAAAGGGAAGGTTTTTTTCTCCATATTTTCCTTTTCCTTTGGATGAGTTTTTGGCCACTTCTTTTAAGCTCTTTCTTCTCTTATATATATATATATGAGAGAGAGAGAGAGAGAGAATTTCTTTGATTTTTCTTTGATATAGCAAATAGAGACGAATAAGTTATCGCTCTTTTGATAAACCAACACCCGTCTATATCAACCACATTTTAACTTAATTTCACTTTTCAGTTGGTAGAGAAGTCAACCACTTGCTCTTTTGAGAAACCACGACATGCTTATACTAATTAATTATTCCATTTTTATTTCTTTCATTTTCAAATAAAATCATTAATAAAAATCACCAGGAGATAAATTTCATTTATTCTTTCACTAAAGATTATAGGACTCAAAATTTCACAAGGAATGAGCATATGAAATAGTAAACTTAAAAATGATAGTTGAATAACTTTCTAACCTAGCAACCTTAATTTAATTCCTTCCCTAAAATAAAGGTCTAAATAACAAGTAGTTTTGCTTCACTAAGATTTCATTCCTTAACTCTAGCAAAGTATAGTATATACAAAAGACAAAGGAATAATTGATTGAGAATTATCAAGTTGCAAAAATTTTCAATTAAACTCTCTTCTATAATGCAAATTTCTCCTATTTTAACTAAGTGAGATTCCATATCAATTAATTTATGTAGTATATAATAGTTTTAGTTTAAAAATTTTCCAAGTACTTAAGTACAAATCAGGGAATTTTCAGTTAAAAGCACTAAGTAACCTTTATTTTAGTTTATAAATCTCCCCCACACTCATTGGAGACATTGTCCTTAATGTTTGAGAAATTAGAACTAGGATAGATTAGAAATAAGAAAGATAGAACTAATACTTCCTCGATTTTTAGAAGCTATTGATCTTGTAAATTCTGCAATTATCTTCAATCATTATGTTTTAAATCATGAAAGAAATTCAAAACTTTTAAGGCTTATCTTCTTGTAAAGTATGATTGTTCTTGCTAAAGATTATGTAGCTGGATTTGCATTAAAAAGTTAGAAGAAAATAAAAAAAAAATTGAGGAAAAACTTAAAAGGTTAGTCCATCCCCAGCTGTCAAATATCAATCATCATCAGACTAGTTTAGCAATCAGAGTTAACTTTAAATCATACATCTCCCCAAAAAATGTAAAATATAAGTGCAATAAAATAAAAATCAAGTCAGAATGATAGCAAGTCTAAGCATCATCCTATGTATCATCATTCGTGGCTTCACTATCGTCATCATCATCTCCAACATCCTCCTCTTCATCATTTCCCACATCATCATTAGTGTCCTCTCCCTCATCCTTTTCTCTATCCTCCTTATCTTTGAGCACAATTCCTCATCCTCAAAAGATATCTCCACTGCTGCTGCCTTTTGCTTGGAAGGACTGGCACTCTAGTCCATATGAAGAGCTCCTTCATCACTAGAAGAAGTGGAGTACTCAGTTAACTGCATCTGGTCATTTGGCCTAATACAAGCAGCTAATGTCTTTAGAGCCTCCACCGTAAACTTCCTAAATTTCTTATGCTTTTGCTCGATCCGAGCCACATCAAGATGAACCAAAGGTTAGGAGCAACAGAGGAAGTAGATGGTTTTTAGTGAGAAGCCCTAGGAGTAGTAAAAGAAGTAGGGTATATTTTTTTTAAGATTCCATCTCCAGAAACTTCCATCCAGTAGAGTAATTGGAGTACCTATACTGCAAACCCCGGTTTTCCTAGTAACCGAGTAAACTTTAGAAACTGGAAACCAAAACTCTAAATCGAATTAGTTTAAGCTTGAGAGGGAAACCTAGGAACCTTGGATCTGGCTTTTCTTCGACTTCAACTAAAAGAACTTTTGTAAAATAAATTAATGTAGAATATTGTTCTAAAGGATAATTCAAACCATAAAAGATCTGTTTTCGAAAAATTTTCTATTGTTGGCCTTCCCGAGACCCATTATGAAAAAGTGAGCCTCAGAACTCAGAATTCAAAAAATATTCCGAAATACTTGTTATAACCAAAATCTAATGAGGATTCCAAAAATATAATTTTTATAATTTTTTTTATTTATAAAAATTACAGATATAGCCTTTTTTCGTATTTTCTTTACTACTGGTAAAGTAATTGTCTTGTTTACTATTCATTACTATTCACAAGTACAACCTACTACACTCAAAAGCCATACCCTAGTCTTACATCCTTACATCCTTACATACACTCAATTACATTTTATTTTCCAATGAAAATTTGTCTCTTAACAAATTATTACATTTAATACGTTTTATTACACAAATTACAAAACAAAACAATTTTAACTCACTCCCTTCTCCTCTCCTTCCAAAACCGGCGCATAACCCCCATTTTGCGTCAATTTGTTTTATTTTATTTCCTTTTTATAATTGAGACAAACCCTAATTCACTTACTATAAATAATCTTTTACATTCTCTCTCCTTCATTTACTTCTTTTGTTTTCAAAAAATTACACAACTCTCTCTCTATTTCCTTCTCTTGCCATTAGCCTCCACACCCCATACACACACACACTCACACAAGCTTGTTTTCTTCTTCATTTTCTTCTTGATTCAAGTCTTAGGTGATGAATCCTAACCCTTTCCTACATAAAATCTTGTAATGGCAAGATTATTCATGTGTGTTTTCATGTTAAAGTCCCCATGAGCACTTGCTAAGGACAAGAAAATGCTACTACATGAATATCAAGCCATCACAAAAGTAGATCTTGTGTTTAAATGAGTTTTCATCTAATGATCTTCATGTTCATGCATATAATAGTAGAGTAAAAGTAGAGATTTTGCATAAAAATTCATGTTCATGTTTTTAACTTCATTTTATGCATCATAAGAAGTAGATCTAGCTTTTAGATGCTTATACCATACTTGACAGTCATGATCTTGTGAATATTTGGTGTACTAATGCATTAATGATCATAAAGGTTTTATCTTATGCATATAAATGTTGTAGTTAGTAGATCTTTAGCTAGATGAGATAAGGAACTTAAAAAGGGAAAATTTTTTGTTGGAATGTTCAAATGAAAATTCGGATGATTTCAAAACCATGTATTAAAAACCCTTTTATCAACTCCAAAACTCATGTTTCATATGAAAAATGGAGAGTATAGTTAATAGAAATCATTAAGTAATGATTTTTATGAGTTGAAATGAGATTTGCTAAGTGGAATATGCAAAACAAAGAGTAGAAATAAGATAGGAAATTTTGAGTTGCTAGTTAACTTAAGAAATTCGTAATTTTGGAATAATGCCATGAAAACACCTATTTTTCAACTCAAAATGAAAAGTTTTATTTAAGAAATGAAGTCTTTAAGAAATAGATATAATAGAGCCTTAAATTTTAATGTATTAAACAAGTTTTTCTCAAAGAAATTATTTAAAAACTAATTTTTCAAAAATTCGGATTTTGGAATTACCCCTATTTGAAAACATGTTTCCAAAGCATAATGTGGGAATTTTTATATAGAAATGAAGGCCCTAAGTAATAGATATAATGAATACTCAATTTGAAAAAGGATAATTAGATTTTCTTAAGAAATAAATCCAAAACAAATGGAATAATCAAAGTTAGGAAACTAATTTTCTTGAAAGTAAATAGTCATGGAGTCTTACAAATAAAAAGTTTCCTAAATTTCCTTTTAGTAAATATTGTCAAGAGCATGCATACATAAAATTCAAACATGCCATTCATGATAGGAAAATCATCAATATTGCATGTATAGTTGATCTATATTCTAGAAACATTACAAACATTCACAAAACTATTTTTCGAAATTGGAAATTTCTATGGATCAGAACTGATAAGAATATTTTGTGACCTAAACATTTTTGAAATTTTAAAATAATATTATGAATAGATAGATATTTTGAAGTAGATAGAAATCGGTATATAATATGGTCAATTCCGAGTTAAAATGAGTTAGATATGACCATTTTAAATTAGGACTTTAACTTAGGCGAAAATTGACGAACTTAGTAAATAGAATTGTTAAGTTTATTCGAACTTTATAAGAAAATACTCATTTCAGGTATTCCTTGTACTTAGGTGATTTGGAGGACGGATTTCCACCCCCCGAGGAATACTACGACTAGTGGATTTCTCTCCATGGCCAAGTGAGTTCATATCTTAAATAGTGGTGCTCATGTATGTGCTTGTAATCGTAGTGGCATTAGAATTAGGAAAAGATAAAATTATGATGAATTGTGATCTAATCTTGGTTGAATGAATGTTAAGTATATCGAGATGAGACTTGTTGTAAAAATGTTGTATGAGCTAGTATAGACTTGAATTGTCTGAAATTCTCTATGATCGCTCTTAACCTACATAATTAACATGCCATGATTATATGAATAAACTGTACATGCATATCACGTAGTGAGCCACATTGCATTGGCTAATATACCTTTGGTGGGACAAAAGTATATTAGCGGAAGATGTGGGGGCCTATGTTAACATTAAGGATGCAAGATCGCTTAAGTTAACGGAAGTGGGGTAGGCACTTAAAACTAATACAATGAAACAATAGAGGTTGTATAACTAAGAGAAAGAGATCGGGATTATGGTTGCATGACTTATGACCACCCCACTCAATATTGGAATTATGGTTACATGACTTATGGACCATCCCAAAGCCGAATGGAAGGCGTAAATCCATTCACATATGGCTTCCGGAAAGTCATATGCTGGTATGCTCATTTGCTTGTGCATTTCCTATGGCTGCTAATAACTTATTTATTATATACTGTTGTTGAGTATTAAATATTTGGAAATGAATCTCATTAAGCCTATTAGCTTATGCCCTTATAGTTCTGTTGCAGTGTTCCCATTTTTAGGTTGTTCCGAGAGAACACTTTTCACAGGTTTATCTTTTGGATTAAGGCTTTTGAAGAAGTTGGGACCTAGCTGTAGGCATGGACTTCTATGAAAATCTCTTTAACATAAACTTTAATGTTTGTAAGATGATTTAAACCGGATAGACTTCTATTATTTTGGTGGGGGTATGCCCCCTTGGCTTTTGTAAAGACTTAACTTATTTATCTTGTTTTGATTTCCATTCTTAATGCTATTGTATGCCTTCTTAAGACTATTCGATTCAAAGTGTGATCCAAAAAAATTGTGCAAGTACACCTTACACCCGGTCTGTAAACTTATGAGATGACTAAGGTTGTCATACCTAAGTTTAAATATCGAGTGTGGTGGACTGTCGCGTTTTGGGTACCCTTTGAGGTGTGACATATACAATCTCTTGGCTCCTCAATAGCAAATATATTTATCTCCTTTAATAGCCTTATCACATAGCCTTCACACCTAATACACTTTACCTTAGGATCTTGTGATTGGTGCTTAAAATATTGGGCTAGAAGCATACCCACATTAATTAGGTATTCTTGATCCATGCCATAGAGAGCTACCATATCAAAGTTATTTACAACCGTAGTGCTACTCTCCTTTCCATTCAAAGTATGAGGGAGCATCCAATGCAAAACTCTTAGATAGAATTCACCATGTTTGAAGACTTGGATGAAGATGGATTATACTCAAGTTCCTCATTGTCAAATAATGCTCGCCAATACACAACACCATGAACGTAATATGGTATCTCATGAGGTAGATTCACAAATTCCTCCATCTTCACATATTCTTTATCATATGGTCACACAATGCTTACCTATACACAACACCAGGAATGTAGTATGGTATCGCATGAGGTAGATTCACAAATTCGTCCATTTTCACATTTTCTTTATCATATGGTCCCATTGCCACACAAAATTCTACCATATCTAACTATTTTCGCTTTCCATTAATTATAAAGCTCATCCAATGATCAACTGCATTGTATGGCATTTCTCAAGCTAAAGTGAAAGAAGACAAAAACAAAAGTGTGAAATCTTTATAGGCCTTTTCCCTGATATCGAAGAAGGGAATCCATAGTCCATTTGAACACAGTCTTCTCAACTCAGTTTCAATTCCATATGCTTGTATCACAGACCAATCTATGTAGTTGTTGACCCCCAACTTCTTTGCAGCTAACCTTTCATACCGAGCAAGGTTAACTCGAGTCGGTCCTTTCTTTGGTTTGTTCCCCTTCTTAGAAGCATCAGCAATGGAAGATCTAGAACATTTATTTCGTGGGTGTAGGGTTATTGATACAAACTTTCTTTACTCTTGGCATTTGCAAAAGCAAATTACAATTGTAAAAACAAAGAAGCAATGTATCAAAAGAACAATTCATTACAACTGTTGTAATCAAAGTAAGAAATATGGTTTTCCATAATGTTTTCACTCTGAAATAGCATAAAAAACTAAGTATCAAATTAAGTATAAAAGAAGGAAGACATGCATTTTGTTTCCCACACGAGTGGCAATATCACTCGTGTCTGGGTTTGTGTTGAAGGCAGAAAATGCCCATTTTCAAATGAACATGAAACAAGCCAAAATTTCTTACATTGTTCGTGTTGAAATGTTTAATTAAGTATTTAACTCTCAATTGGTTTGAAACATAATCGACTAACACAAAACTCATGCAAGAACGCAAAAATACCTAAATCATTCAATATAAACCCTAAGTTTTGAAAATAGTCAAAATCATAAAATCAAGTATTTTAATCCATGATAACATGTAATTAAGTGTAAAGGACTTCATAGACTATCTTATTAGCATTTGGAAACTCTATTGTCAAAAAGCCCCAAATTTGTGACGAACCCTAATTTAGGCATTCGTTCAATTTCTCACATTCAAGTAGTTAGATAGCAGACGAATTATGTATCTCACATATCAACAAGTGGATAAGTCAATGTAAGGCGTAAAATTTGACATACAAGATAATAAATTCATACCCAAATCCATGTACAAAGTGCTACTTGATGATGATGGAAAGGAAGTATATATGTTAAGAGAACATACCTTTGATGATGTTATTCACTTTAGAAGCAAGAAAAATCCACTAGTTTTTGAAGAAAAATTTTAGTGTTTTTGGGATGTGCGTGTTCAAGCCTAGAGAGAATTGTCACGCCCCGAAAGGTACCCTACGTGGCAGTCCATCGTACACAATATTAAAGCCTAGGAATGACCGCCTCAATCACGCGAAGGCTTCCATACTATGTACAAGGCGTCTAACACTTGGAGGAGACACATTGAAGTGATACATTTTATATTGATACAACTTGAGTAATAATGTAAAGGAAATACAATTCACTATACTTCAATTACGATTCATCAAAAAATTTCACCACATAAAACTATTACAAAGCAATTCACCAGACTTAGCTAATATCTTCAAGTATTCTTACTTCTGCTGGAATTTTGAAGTCATACTCGACTCCAACCATCTCAGTCCCCACGTAGCATTTTAAGTTAACCTGTTTAATCAAACATCTATTGGGGTATAACCTACACTAGCTTAGTAACAGTTTCCTTAATTCTGAACCATAACAAGCAAGTTATAGATCATCCATATGCTATGCATGAACAAACACGTGAGCAAACAATTATGTATGGGTATTCGGAACCCATACACAGAACGGATTTACGCCCTCCGTATCAAGGGTTAGGGATGGTATTGAAAGTCTACACGACCACTGCTAGTCCCCGAAGCCCCCCAGGCTCATAGCACTCGAATCGGCTAGGCTCATACATGGAATACATCCCCGGTGCGCCTTAGTTCCCTATGAATGAGCTCTGATACCGGGTCTCATTATCCAAATGAGTCCTCGGACCATACCGATCGACCTGCGTAGAGTATCACGCTACCAAATGCAACATGTCCAATGCGATGCATGATCAATTTAACTTTTTTTTTTTTTTTTTTGCTTAGGTCAAATTATTCATACATTCTTTAGAGTGACCAACCAATATCATACACATAAACAGAAATAATATAAACAGTGCAGTTATCCAATCAAATCATGGTTTCGATATGCTTTAGTATTCTCTGGCATACATACATCAAAGTCTCATCATCTATCCCATCCCCATTCATATCGGTTTTTATCTTGTTCCTATAATTCTAATGCAACTAGCTACAAGTACAAACAAGGTATCAAAATAAGAGGAAAACTCACTCAGCCATTGGATCGCCGATCTCTTAGTAAAAGTAATCCGATGATAGGGAATCGTTGATTTCGGGGTCACCTAAAAAGTAAGAAATACCCTAATAAGTATTTCATCACTTAACTAATCCAAACTATTTAACAAAACTAGAAAATTCGTAATTCCGTCCTACGCGGGAATTCCAACTTAAAACGGCATAACTTGGTCGTTTTAACTCGGAATTTAGTAAATTATATACCGATTTCTATCTACTTCAAAAGATCTATCTAATTATAATATCATATCTAAGGTTTGAAAACTTTTAAGATTCGAAAAGATCTGATCAGTTCAGATCAGTAGCGAAAACAATTTAAGAAAATTGATTTTGTTAAAGTTTATGAAGTTTCTACTATCCAAAGCAAGTATACATGCAATATGAACAAGTTACTATCATAAATGATATGTCATGAGATATATATGTACATGTTCTTGATGATATTTAATAAAAGAAATTTTTAGAAAACTTTTTCCTTATAAGACTTTATGAAAAATCAACTTAGAAAGGCTAATCTTGTATTTTTGACAATTTCCACTTGTTTTTAGAAAAATTCTTTGATAAAATTTATTTATTCTTGTTAAAATTAAGCCTTCATTATGTATATTCCCTAAGGCCTTTTTTTCAATAAAAAAATTCATTTTACACTTTATAAACATGTTTTTAAATATGGTTCATCCCAAAATCCGAATTTTATAAAAATTGTTTTTGGGGTGATTCCTTTAAGTAAACTCATATGATACTTAGAAAATTAAGGCTCAACATACCTAGTCACTAAGGACTTCATTTCTTTAATAAAACTTCTATTTTGAGTTTGAAAAATATGGGTTTTCATACCATTACTCCATTATTACGAATTTCTTAAAATGACAAGCAACTTAAATTTCCCTACTTTATTTTTACTCCTTGTTCTACATATTTTTCTTAACAAATCCCATCCCAAATTATAAAAATCATTGCTTGATGATATCTATGACCTATACTCTTCATTTTTCATATAAAACACAAGTTTTGGAGTTGATAAAAGGCTTTTTAAGGCATGGTCTTGAAACCATCCGAATTTCACAAAGTTAGAATAAAACTTAAATTTTATACTTTGTATCTCTTCCTATTTGGAGAATTTCTATTGGTAGATCTACCATTTACTTATCAAAAACATCTCCTATTGATACCTATCCATAAGTCTTTCATTTTTTTAAACAAACATTCATTTTGATGTTAAAAAATGGGTTTTCAAAATTGGTCTTGGTTGAGATATGAATTTACAAAATTTATTTTTGGACATATCTTTTCATAAAATCGATCTAAACTTATGAAAATTCATCCCTTACATATCCTATCTTAAGAGCCTTCCATTTCTAACTTCATTTTTGAGTTGAAAAACATGTTTTTAAGTTAGGCCTTTGTTTAGATTCAAAATAGAATTTTGTTTTGAAAAATAATCTTTGAAAATCACCTCTGAACCATATAAAATGAAGTCTTGATGATATATATACATTAAGCCTTCATTATCTCAAGTAAAAATTCCATTTTGACACTTTGTAAAGTGGTTTTTAAAAATGGGTCTTGCCTAGATACGAATTTCACCATTTTTGTTTAAGTTCAAAACCAAGATTTACACTTTCTATGAATATAAATATAAAAGAAATCCATGGTAGTAAACTATAAACTCATAGATCTAAACTTTACTCATCAAGATCATTTATTTATGATATCTATTCCCTAAGCCCTTCATTTTAAATAAAAAATACACATTTTGAAGTTGAAAAATAGCTTTTGTAAATATGATTCCTTTTTTATCCGAATTTTCAAAAATGATTTTTGTTGAAAATAAAACAAATCTTGAGCTTTCTAAAACTTTCTTACTATCATCATGCTACTACGAGTTATTTATGAACATAAAACAAAAGTCTAATGCATTTATGAACTCAAAACACTAGATCTTGTTTACTATACTAGTTATAAATGTATGAACACTATGATGGTTATGTGAATGATGAATATATGCACAAATTATTAGAAATAACAACATAGCTTGAAAATAAAACAAGAAAATAGCAAAATAACTTCAAATAACAAGATCTAAAAACATTGTGATGGTAAGGATCTCATGTTCAAGTGTTTCCACATCCCTAACTTGAAGCTCATGGGGATTTTTATGTGGAATCACATATGAATGAACTTGCCATTTCATTTTTTTTAAATACTAAGGTATAGATCTATTACCTATTGATTGTGTGGAGTAAGAAATTTGAAAGAAAAACAAAGTGTGTGTGTGTGTTATGGTTTTGAGAGAGGGAGAGGAGAGAGTTTTTGCAAAAATTTTCTAAAGAGAGAAAGAAGAAAGAAAGAAAGTGGAAAGAAGTTGGCATAAAGGGGTTTTTATAGCCTTATGGATTAGGGTTTGCTTTGTTTAAAGAAAAGAGAATAAAACAAATTGGAGAGAGGGAAAGAGGGATAGGGTAGTGCTGGCCCCTTGGAGAGAGAGAGAGAAAATGAGTTGTGTTGTGTAAGTTTTGAAATTAATTAAGTAATTTAAGTAATAAAGTTATATTGGAAAAGTAAATTGTAAGGAAAATGATGAAATTGTAAGAGTAGGGTATAAGGATGTAAGAAATAGATTATGGGTAGTTGTACTTGTGAATAGTGTTGAAAAATTCAAAAAGTAGAATATACATTTAAAGTACCGGTAGTAATGAAAATACGATAAAAAGGTTATAACTGTAACTTTTATAACCCGAAAAATTATATAATGATATATTTGAAATCTTATGAAATTACGAGTCTAACGGTGCTAATATCGTATATTTAATATTTCGAGCCTTGGGTAAGCTTTTTGAAATCTGTACCTAATCGGGTTCGAAATAAATCGAAAATTCGCTAATCTTAACTTTTAAAGCATTCTAGTATTAATATGAACCAAACTACACCCTTTACTCATATTCTGACTCCTTAGTTTAGGAATACGGAATTGTCGGATCTAAACTACTAGGGTTTCTTGGAAATTTGTTGACTTAGGTTTTCCGGTTGACTTTTTAGTTTAGGGTTTGAACTTGATATTACCCTAAAAATTAGGGGTTTACATGAACTACTATATTCCACTTAGGGTTCCCGGGTGATTTTTCGGTTTAGTTCTTTGCCAATTTGGAAACTGAGGGTTTCTGCTTATACAACACATTTGAGAATTTTATTTTAAATTTTATTTTTGTAAGTATTTAATATCTCTTAACGTTTCTGGAATTCTTCAATTGGGTTTTATTTCCAAAGAGTTATCGTTATTTACATTTTAATAATTTGTTTTTGGGTTCTATATACTCGATTTTACAAGTCAGAGCTACGTATAGAATTTGTCATACGTAGTGGTTTTGGATTTAAAGACTGTTGAATTCTTATTTTATTTTTAAGGATTCTCATTTTCTCAAGATTAAGAAATTTCTGGATTCATTCGTGATTTAGGACTATTTGAAGTTCAGTTTTAATTTGGAGTCATTTTTAGAGTTTATTTTGGAATCATTTACTGAAATTTTCGGGGCTTACAAGAATAGTGTGACTTATGGTATATATATGCATAAGAGAAATAGAGGGTCACATGAGATTACAAGTGGGGAAATTTTCCATACTACACGAACTGGGTTATGTTTAGGTTCATGTGGATTGCAAAACATGAAAATTTCCCCAAGTTAAGGTTCTATTCCCTACATAAACTGCAACATGAGGCATTATCTCTCGTATTTCAATTTGTGTACCCCATTTTCCACTTACCTAGAATATCTTTGATGCTTTTATTGGCCACATGAATTGAAACACAAGACATCTTTTTCTCATGTTCAGGTTCATATACTCCACAAAATCTCCTTGAATCACTTCAATTGAAGCCTCTAATCATCACACAACCTTCAGCACGACTCGTGTTGAATCTCATGTACTTTGCTTAGAACTTTTTTTCCCCACACTTAGTAAATTTTCTCAACTTAACTTACTCCTAATATGCAAGAGATGTGAATTCCTGCAACAAAAACAAAACGTTAGCTAATGATAGTTAAAGTTATTAGAAAATCAGAAAATTTAACTGGTCATGGGTTACCTCCCAAGAAGCACTTTTGTTTAATATCATTAGCTCGATGTAATAAAGACTACAATTAAGTCTTTGTCGCTTGCAATACAAGCATCTCCACAAGCTTAGAATTGACTTGACCACCTAAATAAAGCTTCAACGTCCGTTAACTTTAAATATTCCCTTCTTTGGGTGAGTTCAACTGCTCCATAAGGGAAAACTTGCTTTACACAAAAGGTCCAAACCCTGTGGAGTTTAATTTGTTAGGAAACAACCTAGTATGGAATTAAATAGAAAGATTAAATCACCTTTCTGAAAAATTTTAAGGTGACTTATCCTACTGTCATGGTACTTCTTCATCACGTCCCAGAGGGTACCCTAAACGCGATAGTCTGCCACACTCGATATTTAAACTCAAGTAAGGTAACCCTGGCCTTCCCATGAGTTTAAACATTGGTGTAAGGCTCACTTTCAGTACACAGGGACCATGCTTCGCTTCGTAATAGTTTAAGGTGTCATACATAGCAGCAAGAAAATAAATCATAACCATTTCCTTTAGGTCTATTCTATTACATGAACTGAGGGGCATACCCCTGTCAACAACGTTGAGAGTTCTTAGGCTCGCAAAATCTCTTGTATTATCCCTCAAATACCGACTTAGGAAACATGATTGGAAGTCCGTGTCTACTTTTAGGTCTCGGCCTCATCGAAAGCTCCTTAATATCTAAGAGTTGTACCCGATGTCCACGGTTCCTCGAAGATAGCCATAAGTATTCATATTGCAATAGGAAACTATTGGGGTATAAGCTACGCTAGCTTAGTGAGTAAAAACTTCCATATCGCAATTAAGACAAATCATTCAAGCAAGTGATTTTTTTCAATCAAGTGAAATGCATCAAAGAAGTGAGTTCAACAAACATATGACCAGCCGGAAATCATATGTGGATGGACTTGCACCCTCCATCTCGGGTTAGCAGATTAACGGATCCTGCAGTACGACGCCGTTTAAGCTCACGGTCAACTGAACAATATTTCGTTTTATGGGTCACAGTTAACCAACAATTTCGTTTTATGGATTACGATTAACCAACAATTTCGTTTTATGGATCACGATTAACCAACAAATGCTAATGCTCCATCCCCATCGTGATATGAATGAGTTCGAATTATAATTGAAGTCCAATACTCGATTAATCCAATTCTTTTAGGTGGTTAAGCAATATTCGCAGACAATCAATTCTAGATCCTCTCTATACAAGCAATAACTTATCACCTGACTTCGATATTCTTTAATTCCACTTCACACAACAACAACAGACAATATAATTCCCAAATACCCCATCATGCATATTCATTTTTATCTTTGCCTAAGCAACTACTGCAACAATCATTACAATCACAAGCAATAATTGAAATCGAAGTAATACTCACTCGGCCATGGTACGCCGGTCTCTTAGTAATAGCAGTGGTCGGATGGTAGGGTATCATTGTTCCTGGGATCACCTACCAATAAGAGTACCCTAATGAGAATTTCATCACTTAACTAATTTAAACTATGCATCTAAACTAAATAAAATCGTAATTCTCGCTATTTACGAAATTCCAACTTAAAACGGCCATAACTTGGTCATTTTAACTCGGAATCTTGCAAATTTTATATCGATCTCTATCTACTTCGAAAGATCTATCTATTTCCAATATTATTTCCAATTTTTGAAAACATTTAGGTCACGGAACAGAGGGGTCAGATCAGGTCTATAACTTTGTCATTTCCGAAAAGTTGTTTTGCACTAAATCAAAAGGTTCCTAGTTGGTGATTCATGTATAGATGGAATATGAATGAATTCCTAATATAAATGTCATGTAATGAGTTCAATCTATGCATGATCTTGATGATTTTTGATAATGAACTTTTAAGAACTCCTAATTATTACAAAACTTCCACAATAGTCACTTTAAAAAAATCCATTCTTTCAAATTTTGTATTTCCTAGAGTTTTAGGATTTTATTCTTAGAATTTACTTACTATCTAAATAAAAATGAGTCTTCATCATCTATACTACCCAAGACCTTCATTTCTACATGGAAATTCACCTTTTTCACCTTGCAAATATGTTTTTAAACAAGCTTTTCACAAAAATCCGAATTTTGAAAAATTTCATTTCTTGCATATTTCTTATGAGAAAACTTGTTTAATTATTAAAATTTGAAACTTTACTATATCTATTATCTAAGGACTTCATTGAACACATAAAACTTGCAATTTGAGCTCAAATACTAGGTGATTACATATGCATCATCCCAAATTACGAATTTGACAATTTGATCACTAACTCAAAATTTTCCATTTTAATTCTATTACTTGTTTTACACATTACTTATGCCTAAACTCACTTTAACTTGTAAAAATCATTCCTTAGAGATACCTATTACATATACCTTTCATTTTTCATGAAAAATATGAGTTTCAAAGTGGTTTCAAGGGTTTTTAAAATAGGTTTCAAAAATCATCCGAATTTCCACTAGACATTTCTAACAAAAATCTTTTCTTTTTCAAGTTCCTTGTCCTATATCCATAAAGATCTATCATCTAACACATCTATATACATGCAAGACTAAGCTTTTATGATCATTAATGCATAAAAATACAAAATATTCATATGAACATGAATGTCAAGAAGAACATGAGTGTCTAAATACTAGATCTACAACTTATAGTGCATGAAAATGAGTTTAAGGGCATGAACATATATTTTTTATGTAAGATCTCTACTTTGACATGCATGAACATAATAATAATTCAACAAAACCCATTTAAACACAAGATCTACTTCTTGTGATGGCTTAATATTCTTGTATTAGTGTTTTCTTTACCCTAGCTTTTGCTCATTGGGATTTTAAGTGGAAAACACACAAGAATAGTCTTGCCATTACAAGATTTTTTAGTAGAAAGACTAGAAATCATCACCTAAAAGAGGTTTTGGAGATGAAATGAAGAGGAAATGGACTTGTGAATGTGTGTGGGTGGAAGCTAGAGTCACGGCAAGAAAGAAGAAGAAGAGAGGATTTTGCCTTTGAAAAAAAAATTTGGAATGAGTAAAAATGAGGAGAGAGAGTAGAAATGAGTTTATATATTAAGTGTTTTAGGGTTTATTTGTATAAAAAGGAGTAAAATAAAACAAATTAGAGGGGAAAGGGAGAGGGGGTGCGCCAGCCTTCATGGGGGAAGAGAGAGGGAGATAGTTAAATTTTGTTTGATTTGAATTTAAGTAGAAAAAAATGTAATATATGTAATAATATAACTTAAATTGTATTAATTTTGTTAAGGGACAAAAATTCTTGGAAAAGAAAATATAATTGAGTATTTGTAAGGATGTAAGAATAGGGTATGGGTAGTGTGTAGTATAGGTTGTACTTGTGAATAGTGATAAATAGTAGACAAGACATCTACTTTACCGGTGGTAAGGAAAATACGGGAAAAAGGCTATAACTGTAATTTTTATAGCCCGAAAAATTATAAAATTTTTATTTTTGAATTCCTTATAAAATTTCGGCTCAAATGAGTATTCCGGGGTATTTTTCTGAGTTTCTGGTTTTGAGGCTCGTTTTTCCATAATTGAGCTCGGGAAGGCCCGAAATAGAAATTTTTCGAATTGAAAACTTTCTAAGGTTTAAAATATAATTTAAAAAATAATTCACATTAATTTATTTTGTAAAACTTCTTTTGTTATGAAACCGAAGGAAGTCGGATCTAGGGTTTCTAAGCTCTTCTCACATAGCTTGAACCAGACTGATTTAGGGTTTCGTTTTCCGGTTTCCAAAGTTTATTCGGTTACTAGGAAAACCAGGGTATATATTATAAAAAAATAAAATTGTGAAGTGAATAGTAGTGAATAGTACCGAAAGACTAGCTAATTATCGGGAGTAATGAAATACAAATAAAATCGCAAGATCAGGTAATTCTAGTTATCAAAAATTTATAAAACTAATATTTCGGAGATCCTTATAAAAATATGAGTCTAACGGCATTAATAACATATTTTTAATATTTCGAATCTTAGGGCACGCTTTTCGAAGTCTGTACTCGACCGAGTTGGAAATAGATTGAAAATTCATCAATCTCATCTTTCAGAGCCTCCTAGACTTAATACGAACCAACTACACCTTTTTCTCTTATTCCGACTCCTTGGTTTAGGGATATGAGATTGCCGGATCTAGGCTACTGGGTTCCTTGGGAGTTTTGTGGACTTAGGTTTTCAGTTGACTTTCCGGTTTATACCTTTGCCAATTTGGAAACTGTTATTTTATGTTTATACAACATATCTGATTTGAGAAATTTATTTTTTTTGTTTGATTTTTATAAGTATTTAATATCTCTCAACGTTTTTGGAGTTCTTTGGATTGAGTTTTATTTCGAAGGTTAATCATTATTTTCTCTTTAATAATTTGTTGTTGGGTTCTATTTTACCCGATTTTTATTAGTCGGAGCCGAATATAGAATTTGTCGTACGTAGTGGTTTTGGAATTGAAGTATATTGAGTTCCTATTTTATTTTTTAAGGATTCTTATTTTTTTCTCACGATTCAGAAGTTTCTGGTTTCGTTCGGGATTTGGGACCCATCGAAGTTCGATTTTAATTTGAAGTAATTTTTAGGGTTTATTTTCGAAGTTCATCTTAAATTATTTACCAAAATCTTCTGGGGCTTACATGTTCACCTTATACTTATAAATTTCTTGGTATGGTCTCATATAGTACTACTGTTGCTTTTCAAATATGAAAATTTTTTGGAGTTTACAATTCAAAGGAATAGCACTGAGACACTCCTTTTTCCTTTGGCTACTTGCTCACCAAATGTTTATTACCTTATATAAGTTGGTGTCTTGGGAAACCACATCACAAAATTGTTGTTATCTTTGTGATTAGTCATGATCAAATTAAAATCCAATATCTATACAATCTTATGATCAATCTATTGGCAAATATACCAATCAGAATATAGTATAGCAATTAATATCAGGTATTGTTCCTTAGGGATCTTTTTCAATTACTAATAATCACCTTAATCATATTATCTAACCTAAAAATATCAATGATCTCAATTACTACCAACTAATTAAACTATAACTAATCAAACAAATTTCAAGATTACTTTTCTTTAAAATAGCATATTTACAACTTGCTCTAACCCTTTGAATTACTACTACTTATTATGTAACTTTTACCCTATAAAGATAATCTTCTATTCCAAAGTTGCAAACCCTAATGTAGCTTAGTAATCTTGAATATTCTCTCACTAATCTCTAAAGTTTGTCATACTCTATTATATCTCTTCTTTTTATATACTGTCTTGAAAAATCTCTTCGCAAATCTTGTTCTCCTTATCAAAATAGGATATTATCTCTCATTTTCTTCTTTCCCATGTACCATAATGAAGTGTAGGACATATCTTGACAATATCTTTTGGAATAAGTTCAAATAAGGATGAAAAGATACATCTTTGTTTTCAACATGATTCTCAACACAAGCTCATGTTGCCACTTGTGTAGTCTAGAAAATCATGTCATTATGAACCAAAATAACTTCAACACAAACCCAATGCGGATCTGTATTCTCTCTCGTGTGGCATATAGAACACTCTTTGTTCCTTACACGAATCTCTGCATCACTTGTTTTGATGCTTGTGTATCATTTTCTGTTTCCCATACAAGCTAGCTCATGTACTCTCTTGTATAGAACTGTAATTTTCCAAATTCTTTCTTCTTGAATAAAGCCTACTCTAAATCATCTAAATTCCTTCTTTTAGGTTCAAATCATTTTCCAAAACCTGAAATAAAAAATTTAAACTAATTAAGTATCATTTTCATAAAAATCATCATTAAGGCTCAAAATAACATTCTAAAATAAAGGTATAATTACAACGTATCACTTTGCAATTTGGAAAAGGAATCACATGACCACTTGTTCCTAAAATGCTCTTTCATTGTTGAAATGGTGAAAATTTTAAGAGAGGATGTACCAGTAAATGAGGTCTATCGCTTCAATGCCTGCAATATCTAAGAGTTGTTCCTTTTTTATGGGTCTAGTGTTGGAACAACGTGGAGGATTTTGACTAATTTGATTGTTTATTACACATGAAAAGAAAGAAATGAAAAAGGCTTGGAACTAGTTCTCAAACTCCAGTTAAAGTGTCACGCATCATTCTTCATTATTTATTTTTATTTTGGATAGTTCCTAAATTGTAATTATCAAGATCTTGATCTTGGTACCCCTTTGTCTTGTAAGGTGTTTTCGCTGAAGATTTTAGGTATCTTACGAGTTGTATTGTTTATTATTCATTTTATACATTGTAGTTTATCACATATTAATGAAAATTTGAACTTATCTAATAAAAATAACTCATGGAAATTTATGTTTCCTGCTACGTAATATAATGTTTAAATAAAGATTAACTAAAAGTAGAAATTTATGTTTCTCGCGAGTGTTTCAAAATAAAAGTCAATTTGTATGTATCTCGATCAAATCATCCTCCTTTTGATTCCATTTATATAACATTCAATAGAAAATGCCGAGGAAATTTCTCTCGTCAACATTATTTTGCTGACAAGGAGATGTCATTTTGAATTTTAGATCAATTAAAAAAAATATACAAATACTAATTAAATCATATTAACTATATCTTTACCATCACAATATAACATATTTAAGGTGAAATAATGAAATTCTAGAGATGTTGTAAGTTGTATATGCAATACAATACTGTTGTGTAGATATAACATAACATTTAACTATGATATTCGTGTAATACAGTGTATCTCATGCGGCATTGCAACAATACTGTGTTTACTATATCACATGTATTAAAGGTGATACACATTTTACATTCAAGAATATTACATGTAAAATATATTTTAAAAAAGAAAATTCCGTAAAACAAAATTTGTGGAAAAAAAAAATTACAATTACATTGCTATTGTATCGCACATCAAGAATGCATATGGAATTTGTATGTTGCATGTCCAACATACGATACACATAAAATAATTCAACCATGTATCACATATTGATCATCTGATACACACATAGAACTATATCACATCACCAACATACAATATATCACATCTTAAACTTTCAACCAAGTAGATCACTATATTGCATCTTAATGATACAGTATACGTATAAAATAATATATTAATTTTTAAAATGCCATATAACGGTAGTAATTTGATATTTATTTTTATATAATTTGTATTTATATAATTTTTTTTAACAATAGTAGACACGTATTTCACCCGTATTGTTATATCCAATGTGGCATTTGGTACATGCAATATTTAGCTGATAATTATGTAATTAATTTTGTGAAGTTAATATTTTATTTTATTTTATTTTGGAATGATAGTCATGGGTTTCATCCTGTACTGGTAAAATCGACCTTTCTGGTCTTCCAAATTGCAAAAATACATCTCGAAAATAGTAATCGCTTAATCCATGCCTGATATCTTCTGTAAAATTGATTTTCAATATACCATGAATTCACACATTTCAACTTCAAACATTGCATTTAATTGGAGAGTGGCTAACCGACGACACCGTGTGTACAGAAGAATCAGAGTCAGGACAATATGCAAAGCTCTTGCATATCCAGATCCATGGTTCGATGGTCAGTCAAGTCGGACAAGAAAGCTTCAACCAGAAATAGTCCAGAAGCAGGACATCATAACAGCGAAGAATAAAGATCTCAAATCATGGAATCATGTAAGGCATTGCTCCCTTACTGCAGTTTACAAGGAGACTTCTTTTGCATAATTGATCAATCATATCTCATGATAAAAGGCCGATTCACTTGGAAAACCCTTTCTGGATCAGAGCCTCAGAGTGCTGCATGACAGTGTTCTCCTGCATTACAAAAGAATAGGAAAGCATAAAGAACCTTTCCACCAGGTTACACCCCATTTGGAAGCACAACCTAGATTCTAGAGACGCTAAAACAATATCAAGTTACATATCATAAGATGTAGTCAAGCATTTCTTAAAGTCAGTGAAAACAGTTACATGCATCATTGTCGTGAAGTTTTCAACTACTGCAAAAATATCTTTCCTGTGATATAACTGACCTCAACTTGCCATGAACAAGAGGTCATGCCTGAGGAGAGTATTTTTCCACTTCACAATACGATCAGCCGCACTATTTGCCCCATGTATCGAAACGATTTTGTTGCTTCTTTTAAGCATTTGTTTTTCTCATTACGTGACCAGTGCTGGATCCAATTAGAGGCACAACAAAATATTGTCCATCACACATCCAAGATAGAGAACATATGTCATTGTAGATCTCATTAAAGAATCTCAGGACTCACCTCCCCCAGTATGTTAAGTTTCTCTCTTACCCCGTTAAATGACTCAAGCACATCCCCCTCCCAACTGCAAAACTCCAGTTGCCTGCCTTCTAGTATTTTTTCCGAAACCTAACACATAATTTTAATAATCGCAAGGATGAGTCCAGATTTTTCCGTCAAGAAAAACCTTGAAAAGTCATATTTATCTTGATGCTTTCTGGATGAGGAACCCTATACTCAATTTTATGATGAAAATAACCTGCCAAACTGTAAATTTCTACTTATCCACCAAAGAAAAAAAAAAAAAGAAAAGGTTTAACCATATACACGAGTGGAAGTGTGAGAAATTTAACAAAATACAGGGAAAAAAATCATACCATCCAGACTAAGAAACAAATAGATTGCCCAGAAAACACGCATGTACACAACTCCACATAAATGGGAACTGTTGTTGATTGTCCCACTGACACTTCTTAAAGAGGAGGGGGAAGCTTAAAAAAAAAAAGAAAAAAGAAAAGAAAAGAAAGTTTCCTTGGAAACTTTTTCAGTGTTGACTACACATTTACAAAAAATCAAGCACATGTAAAGGTGAATAGAATTTTTTTTTTCCTCCTTTTTTTTTTTTTTACCCTGGAGACACAGCAAAAATTATATTTTCATGCATCGGCTCCACAAACACTTGATAAGAACTAAAAAGCAATATAATTGCCTTTCTATACAAACACTAATGATGATCACATCACAACGAATAACTTTGGGAATCTTTACAAAGCAGGCAACTAAATCTTCTTAAATCAATCCTCGTCTAATTTCCCAGGATCCCCAGCATCTAAATCATTCACACGCAACTGTGTATATGTGCGTGTGTGCACACACGCGCGCAACCAATTAATAAGAACTGACAGAGACAAAATTACTTGCCTTTTTATACGAACACTAACGATCACCACAATGAATAATTTTGGAAATCTTTGTAAAGTAGGCAATTAAAATTTGCTTGAATCAATCTGGTAAGTTCCTTGTTAAAAAGCAGCTCACCCCTTTTAAGCACATGTAAGCTCATCAAAACGAGAGGAAGAAGCCATGTAGTAAGCAGTCTCTGCTTTATTTTTTCTGCATTCAGCGTCCAAGAATTTTGTGTATTCATGTATGGAGTGATAAGTACCACGTGCGAGTGATGTGGGTTTTTACTACACTTGTTTTCAATAAAAAATTATATGTATATATATATATATATATATTTAATGGAATCACTGCTAAATTGTTATTGCTGTAATGAACAACAAGAAATTATTCAACATAGTAAAACATGAAAGACATTGAAAGCTAGAATTCACACTTCATGAACAAGAATAAAGAAAATCCAGATTCCGTGCAAATCATCCTCAGAAAATTTTAAAAACTACAGAACTTTATGGAAGCTCTTCTATGCATGGGATTTCCAGTTATGACAGGATTCCATCAATAAAAAAGCCATCCTATTTTTCTCAACTAGGAACTGAAAACAAAGAATAAACAAGTCAGTTCTATCGGCAGATTTTTACATTTAAATGGCAAGATGTAAAAATAGAAAATACCTTATTTAGAATCACTTGACCACCTGTTATGTGTGAAAAGTATATGTTATAAAAATGAGAAAGAAACAAAGGAGCACTCTTCTCTGCAAGTTCCTCCAAATACTTGGAATAAGTAGTTCCTGGGCTGCTTTGTTTAGGAATTGTAAGATTTTGCTGAGCAAAAAATTCAAGATCCCTTGAAAGACTTTCAGAACGTTCCAAACCAGTTTTCCTGAAGTAGGCATCTGCAAACATCAGCATTATGCTTAACCAAAGATAAATGAGGGAAATGCAGGAACGCCATGCTTCAAGTAGATTCCATAAATTGCAAAATTACAGACATAAAATCAATTCTTCATGGTCAACGTAAATAATCATCAAACCCAAATTGCCTAATCATGACTTATGATGTTTCTGCTAAGTGCTAACTATACATCAGGCAATTAATCCCATCCTGTTATAAGTCTTTTCTCCAGGATTCATCATCTCGCACATATTTCAGATGAGAAGTCTTTATAGAAGTATTTAACTTCACTGAATCCAAAAGTTGTTTCATTACACATTATAAATAACAAGTAATTTTTCATCCAATACAACGGCACACGTCACAGAAAAAATCCATAGATGGACTCATTAAAAAGAAGTCCTTAACACGACAATAAGCCCAAATTAGCAAAGCTCAGGCCTTTGACAGCACATCTCAAAGAATCCATTTATTTGTAATCTGCACAATGCCACTGTATCACCACACACGAGTTACTCATTGATCTCAAAGAACATCAACATTGAAATGAAACCCAAAGCATTTAGGAGCACATATTATGCCCCTGGTCAAATTGACCCCAACTCACTATTTCCTGTCCCCCTCCCTCTCCCTTCTATGTGAATGACAAGCCATTTATGAAACCAAAAAAAAAAAAAACAAAAGGAAAAAAGTGAGTGAACAAAAGGCTTAGAACATCGGTGACAAATCATAAGAGGTCTATCTTCAAATCCCACAAAAAGGCCATTACCAGAAGCTACCAATTTATTATCAGTTCTAAATTCTAATTACAATTGTACTCATTAACAAAAACAAATATATTCGATAAACAACAATATGTGATCGATTTTACACCATCTATAACAACCCACAATCTCATAAACACAACACAACACAACAATTTGATCAATCCATCCAAAAGCGCACAACAATAATAACAAGTTGAAAAGTATCATTGCCACCCATGATGTTTGCCATTATTCAGCGTCCAGTCCAAAATTCCCACTAATCACAAGCTGCTTAATATGATGACCATGCAACCTGAATTGCACCAAATTCATACCTAACAAACTATAATTGAGGAGGATGAACCGAATTATGATACCAGATGACAAGAAACCTTTAAATATATACGAAAGACTTACAAGCAACATCACTGGACTCATCCACAATCCTCTCAATAGTACCAAAAACCAATTTACTATCCACCAAGTACCTCAACAACCCTTTAATCGATGGAATCCACGTCTGCACACCATCTTCACTCTCTCTCTCTTCCTCCTCTTCTTCATTTCCATTCTCTCTCTTTTCTTCTTTACTATCCAATCCCTCGGCCTCACTCTCCCTGTCACTGCTAGTATTACTGCTACTTTGACTGCTCTTCTTATGAGTGTACAATCCCTTGACATTACGAAGCCGCATCGCAACAAACCTCAATTCCTCTGTAATTCCTATGGCTTCGCCGGGGTACAGTTTTCTGTACCTGTTTCGTTTCTTCTTTACGACTGGTGGGTTGATTAGGGCTGCTAAGATTGTTTTTGTGTTGGATGAGCAGTGCAGGGTCAGGGTTAGGGTCTTTTTGGGACTGATGATGCTAGAATTAGGTGAATGCTTGGGAGAGAAATTAGTTGGTGCCCTTGCGCTTGCGGAGAACAAAGCCATGGTGGCAACTGGGTACAAGGTTTGAAATTAACGACGAAGTCACTAGACAGATAGCAGCTGCTGGCGATTGATATTGGAATCTAGACAGCGTTGCTGCCAAGAAATAAATAAATGGAAAAACACACACCAAACTGGGGCGTGAATCATGGCCAAAAAAACAAAAAACCTAGGCGGTGAATCGGTTAGGTTAGCCATTAAATAACGTTTGGTACAAATTTAAAATTGGATTACAGGTGAAATTAAAATTTTAATAAAAATATTTAATTATAATATTTTAAATTTATACTTATATTTAAATATTAAAATCACACTATAAAATTTATATTATAAATCTGATAAAGCCCAAAGGCCCAAACAAATCTTCTGCGGTCCAGTTCTTATTAGTTAGTCCACTCAAACAGAGTTAATTGAGTTCGGATCCATGCCCTAGCCTTAATGCTCGTATTGCTCCTCTTCATTTTGTAAGTCTCGTACTCTCTCTTCTTTCTCTGGTATTTAGATCCTCTATAGAAAGTTAGGGTTTCGTCTTACAATGAGTTTTTATCTACTACTTTATTGATTCCTAAATCTCTAACTGTTTGTTCTTTGATGTTTTTCTGTGGAAGGGAAAGGATTGCAATACGTGGATTGCTAGAAAAGTATTCTGGAGTTCGAGCCTCCAGTAGCTCCTGGTTTGTACTTTTTGAGTAAAATCTGGATGTTCTTTTATTTCTTCCTTCTTTCCTATTTATACACGGTTGTGTATGTACAAGTAGAAGGTTGTTACGAATGTTACATGCATACTGTTTCCAGCTGGCCTATTCTGTTACAGATGCTACACTTGCTGCCTATTTCTGTTCTATTACAACATGATGCTATATTTGTCTTAACTATTTCCATACGATGCTATACATGACTCATCCTGTACTTTAAGGTACATAGTCTTGTAAATATGCTGGCTGCCTTCTATTCCGTACATGAGTCATAACAAAATCCTAACAAAATACTTTATAAATTAATTTTAGAGAACGTCATTTTATGTCTTAGTACGTGGAGGTTAGAGCGTCTATTGTGCTATTCTATAGAAAGGTAGGCGACAAAGATAAGGGATCTCACTTGCTATGGATAGTTGTTTTATTTTTATCATTACAACGAATGGAGAGTGATTCAAATCTGAGACCTCTTACTTGGGCGAGTAAGAAGATGCCATTAAGTTATAATGTTGTTAGCATAGATAACTGCCATTTGCAAGAAGCGTCAAGCACCTTGTAGGAGACGATTTAGGAGAGTCGGTTAGACAGTTTAATCGTTTCCTTAATAAAATAAAAAAGTGCTAGGAAGACATCCTACTCCATTCAATCCCTCATAAAATCGTTCAGTCACTAACACAATATACTTACTAACTAATATATAGTAAACTATAATCTAAAGCCTAAAAAATAATTCAGTCAACCATTTACTGACAAATTTTGCCAAAAAAAAAAAAATCAACCAATAAAAGTCATATATGAATAAAAGTGATCTACTAACAAAAAATACAATAAAAAAATGAGATATATATAACTAAACAATAAAATCCATACTTCACAAAGTTCAAACAATTAATAAAAAAACAATATTAACTTACCAATAAATGAATATATCTTGAACAAAAAAATAATTTAAAAAAAATGAATAAGTTATTATTAATCAATATTTATCATATAATAAATGTCATAAGAATATATATGCAACGCCCTAAAATAAGGCATTACAATCTGTCACATGTCCTCTCTTGAAATAGAACACGCTAAGGCTCTAATATCCACAAATTTGTTTTGATATCACCTGTAAACACACACATAGGATATCTCATAGGATACTTAATACAACTTGTAAAATTTGAAAACACAAGTAACTTCATAACATTCATGTTTAATCAAGCAAACATCCTAGTTGGCATATCCACAAGCCAACAATCCAACGTAACAACTAAAATTATCTACCAAAAAAAAAAAACTTTCATTTACAACTTAGTCTTCCAACAACAAATGATCTAATAATTATTCATAAAACATAATAATAATAATCTAACTTTCAGCTGGGTAGTCAGTCCACTATCGCCATCCCCCTGATAAAAAATCAGATCATAACCCGAAATATCATATACAATGTCTTCATCACCTGTACCTGAAATTTTAAAAAGTGAGCTACGAAGCCTAATACGATAACTTCAATCCTTAAAAACAAATGCAAATGCAAATGCACACGCAATATATATATATATAAATATCAAGTGCACTAAGTCTAATGCAAGCAATCGGTTTGTTATTTTTTTATATTCTGCAAATCAACACAGTTCAAAACTATGTATACTGTAGTGCCAAACTCGAAGTAACTCAAACTTCTCTTGAAAAAAACAACAAACTCTTTGAAAATAAGGTAATTATATACATATATGGATGAGTGGATACTCCCCAAACATCCCCGATTTCCCCCTAATTCTACCGGAATCATATCAAGGTACAAGTCCACTAAAGATAACCTCACACCAAGATCATCAGGGTGCTTTACCAGTATCACTGTTTGCTAGGTCTTTACTGGTCAAAGCCAATCACAACTAAATAAATAATTATTAAACCGAATAGAATTAGCTTTATTATAAAATTCTGTTCCTACAATCAGTCAAACAATACTAAACTTACAAGCAAAAAACAACAAGCAAGGATTGGTCGTACCTTTTCAATCTTAGGAATACTAATCCAAATTCACCAAACCCAGTATCGACAACGACAACACTAACACGAATCTCTACAACTCCTCGATCAATACTAACAATCAAACACCAAAATCTCCAATTATCCTGTCAACAGCATATATACATAAACATATGTATAAAACACGGTAAAAGGAACAAACCCTAATATATCATAATATCCTAAAGCTCTAACCTGATAATGAATCTCCAAAAATTTGTACCGTCTTCTCTGATCACAACCCACAACAAGTCCACAATACTGATAATTCACTAAAACCCTAATATTACATGACACAAGAACATATAAAGATCATTTAACCACCCATTGTTTAAATCCATCAATGAAAAGATGAAACTTACTGATTTGGATCACCAAAACCCAACTCACATCCACAAATTCGAATTACAAGCAAAGCTAAGGTTTCCTTTATGCAAACAACCACAAAGTCTTTAGAACTTGCGTATAAAACTTGTATGAGAATATTATACTTACTTGTTTAAATCACAAAACTCACTCCTTATCCAACCGAGATAGATTAAACCCGAGGTCTTAATCCTTCACATGTTTTCCTTCAAGAACACAACAAAACCCTAAGAAATCATGCATAAATTCGTAAAAAAACGTGTTGTAGATGGATTAGGATCACTCATCTTTGATCAAACTCGCCTTATGATGAAGATTGCACATTAGAACGCATAGAATAACCCAAACTTCTCTCTCTCACGAAGGAACAAGGATGAAATAACTTCTATGGAAAACCCTCAGACGAACGCGTCTATTTATAGAATTTGCACATACACCAGCAAATTTTAATTCCTACGCCAGCGGCATAGAATCCCAAGAGCCGGCTTTTGTCGTGCAACAAAATCCTTTGCTTTGTTCCAAACATCAAACGCCGGCAAAACCTAACTCAATGTCGGCGGCATTCAACTCCGGCATTAAACAATAACGCTTCTGATCCAACTTTAATATCGGCAAAAACACACACACACCGGCGTTCACTCTGGCGTTAAAAGAATTTTGTAATGTACATAACCTACACTGCCTCTACGTCGGCGGCGTTCCTTTTGCAGATGCCGGCGTTGCATCTATCAAAAATTGCGGTCATTCCAAAATTTCACAATTCTTTCCCAAAACAAGATTAACCAAATTTAACTTGTTCTGTGGCTTTGATATAAGCTTATATATATATCATGAACCCATTTATCTTCATTTAATCTTATTTTTCTATGTGTTACAATATATGACTTTTAATCAATCATTATAACAAAAATTTATAATTACAAATAAAATATTTTTATATTTATCTAAAACGGTTTGGTTTAGTTGGTTTTATGGATTGGTTCGATTTTTCATCATGATAAAACTCTACCAATTTTTCCTCTCAAAAAATTTTTCTCTCAAACACTATTCCTCTCCTTCTCTGTCTCATGGCATCCCTCTCCCTCTCACACTCATACATTTTCCATTTTTCTTCTCTAGGTAATTATCCTAAATACCCTTTAAGCATTATGCATATGATATGGGTATGTGTATGTCATTTAATGTTTTCCATAAACATCCCCTTGATGCAATGCCACGGAATAAAAATACAAGAAAACCCATTAAGTTCATATCACAATGTTATACTTAAATCCATGTTTGTGCCATGTTCATTCTTGCTATTGTTTCTAATCTAACTTGTTCATATGTTTATGTATGTATATAAGTATGTATATTCTTTAGAGCTCACTAACTTAACTTTATTTATTTCAAGAAAATTTATTTATTTCATATTTTTATTAAGACTAATTAATTTTTAGTCTTGGACTTGTCAATATTCAAGTTCAAGGGAGACTGAAAATTTCAAGTCTCAAGGAGCCTTGTTTAACAGGCTCTTACTTTATTTTATTTCATTACATTTGTTATTATTTATTTTATATGGCGACTAGATTATTTCAAATCTCGAGGAGTCTTGATAACAAGATAAGACTCATGTTTTTGTTTTACCGATTTTATAATTTTTGCTAATTTATGTTACTGTTTATATTCTCATAAATATTACCATAATCTTAATTTTGGTTGTACATTATAAATTTCTAAGTTCATGCACATATATGATTATAAGTGATATTGTTGTTACATCAAAATGAACTTTTCTAAGAATATGAATGTTAATAATTATTTGTTATGCAAAATATTTTCCAAAAATTTTATTTTCAATACATGAGAAATCTAGTCATCAAGAATAAAGATTTAGAACAAGACATTCACCTTAATTTTTCAAAATGCCAAGACTCAAAGGAATTTTCAAGAAATGCAACTTAGAGCATTTATTCACAAATAAGTAAAATTCACATTTTGTAAAAATAAATTATTAAATGAAGTTTTGAAATAAGTATGAGATATTCAAAGTTTCAAACTAAATATTAAACCATGATTTTCTTTAAGTTTCATATTTACAAAAAGTTAAGAAAAGAGAGTTTATTACATGTCCAAAAAATTATTTTTCATAAAATTCAGCTTTTCTACTTTCCGTAGGAAATTATTTTAATAAAAATTCTAATTGGAGCAACACCACTAAGATCATGCATGTAGGGTCTGTTTGGATGGTCTATTTTTCATTTATATCATATTTATATTGAAACGATATGTGCAAATATGTCTGATATGTATTTATATTCTATCTATATTTGATTTATTTGATCTTTTTATAAGAAATGTCAACTTTTCTTTTATCGGTATCTATCTTGATAAATAATTTATTATAAAAAAGTTTGAAAAAAGTGTCTGTATTTATTGAAAAAAACTAGCCAAATAGACCCATAATATGAACTATTATTATTATTATAAGATTTCTAAAAGTGGAAATATTTTATTTTTAACTTAGAAGTCTAAATGAAGTAAAATTTTAAAAATTAAAAAGGATCAAATTCTAGAATTCTGGACGCAATTTGTTATGTGGAATTCCGAGACTTAAATGATCCTAAATATTAAAAATAACCTTAGAAATAGATAGATCACTCAAAGTAGGTAGAAAATGACTACTTATATGTGAAATTCCTAGTTAAAATGAGTAAGTTATGGCCATTTTTAAGGGTCTGTTTAGATGGTTTGTGTTTTTATCTGTATGTGTATCTTTTTCAAAATGATATGTGTAAATTTATCCGATTTACATTTATATTTTATCTGTATTTGATCTATTTGATCTTTTGAGGAAAACTGCCAACTTTTTTTATCTGTATTTAATTCTTTATAAATAATTTGTTAGAAAAAAGTTTGAAAAAAATGTCTGTATCTATAATCTGGTAACAAACAAACAGACCCTAAGTTGAAACTTTCATAACCGGGAAAATTAACGCGAATAGAAAAAATAAAGTTGGAAGTTTAAGTAGAATTTATATGAAGTACTCATTTTAGGTATTTCTTTTGTTTAGGTGACGAAAAATTTGATGTACTATTCCCCAAAGATTATTTCAATTGAAGTTTCAAGAAATGGTTGAGTCGATTTATCTCCTTGTTTATGCGTATTCATGTAGGTGCTTGTAAAATAAAAGCACTAGAAATAGGAAAAGATAAAAATGGAATATGCATGTGGGGAATTTCATGGGATATGATTGCATTTTTTGTGTTTGTTGAAAGCAAGGTAAGTATATCAAAACTTGAATTGTTGATTAATACTTTGCTTTCGATGCCATGTTGTATTATTTGCATATAGCTCGATGATCACCCCTAAATTTTCTAATAAACCAATTAAGAATGAAATAATAAATTAATCATACATGACACAAAATGAGTCACATTATTTTCGCTACTATTCCCTCATGTAGGACGAGAGAATAGTAATGGTGGCAAGTAGGAACCGAAACATCTATAAAAATATGTGGTATATGGGAGCTTGAAAATCTATAAAGTTTATGATGGTTTTATAGCCTATAACCTTCCCAACTTGATATGGGGAGCATAAATCTATTCAACATGTAATTTTTGGTTAATCATATGTGTTTGTTTGCTTATATGAACGTTATATTTCATATGCTTGCTTAACATTAGCTTGTTTGCTTATTTGTACAAGTACTTCATTATGGGAATATATTTATTAAGCAAGTGTTGTTTATACCTCAATAGATTTTTGTTATTGCAGGTTTACTTGTTCTTGTACCCAAGGTCCCCTTTCGCCCAAGTGAGACTTAGCCTTTTAGAGCTTTTGGAGGAATTCTACTTAAAGATTTAGATTAGATTTCCTTTAAAATCCCTTAGCACTTTGTTTATTTTGCTTTAGAATAGACTATGATAGTATAGCAATATTTTGGAGACTTAAACGAAGGCCTTATGATGACGTAAGACTTAAATCTTCAAGCTATGTAAGTATAAGTTTAAATATTTCTTGTATGCCATTTATTATTATCTTCTTGAACTATATGCTCTACTAATGTCTCCTATTTGTTGTGAAAGTACGCCTTGCATATGGTTTTAAATCATATGCATGATTAATGGAAGTCATCCGTAAGCTTTAATATCATATACGACAGATTATCACAGATATGGTACCATTTGGGATGTAATAGTTTTAGCCGGTATCAAAGCCAAGTTGAATAGGAAAATAACAAATAGGAATAGATTTAGAAGACTTAGATAAGTGAGGATAGTACAATGGCTTAGTCTTAGATAGTGTAGTAGAATAAAGGTTAGAATCTTAAGTACTAATGACCTTTTTGTCTATTAAATAGCTCACCATTAGAGAGTTAAAAGGAAAGGCGCAGGAATTCCAAAAAGACTTTAAGGAAACCTTTGTTGACTATCGATTGAGACTTAGAGTGCTATGTGAAGATTTAGCTTTAGCATTTGTTTTTCCAACACTTTATGCTTAATTTGTAATTTTCATCTTTAATTCCATATTATTTCTTAAATTTGTGCTTAATATTTGCATCCATGAAGAAATTATCATTTAACTTAGGGTTTGTGAATCAAAGACTTGATTCAATCAATTGGGTATTTGTAATTAGTAGCTAAAACTTAATTTCATTGATCTAAATGAGTGGTGCACCTTTTAGATTCATGTCTAATTTCAACTAAATAGATTAAGAGATCATTCTTTTGAATAGATTTAGGCTACTAATGGAGTTGCTCATAATCACCAGGATGGCGAAACTTTTTGTTGCTTGTTTCTAAAATTCGTTAGGTTGGTTTTAAAACAAAGGATTCTTAAACTATATGCGGATCTAGATTGTTGATAACTTGTGAAGAGATTCCAATGGTCTAGTCTAAATTTTGAGTTTCTGACCTTGAGAGATTTTTAACTTACATTATGAGTCCGATGGTCCAAATATATTAGTAAACAACTTTATGATTTTATTGAGCAATCACATGATAAGGACTTGATGAAGTAATCCCTAATGCTTTTTCTTGCATTAACAAGCTTATCTTACAATTTGCCCTGAAAACATGTATATATGCATTAACCTTAGTGTAACTTCTATTTTCATTATGCTATACTGAATTGTCTTTGGATAGAAAATAGAGGAAAAGTTAGTGCGATACATGCCAACGATCACTTAGAATACGACCTAGTATTTTCTATGCTACATCAGTAGGTATACTTGCCTAATATTGGTAGTTGTGACCAAAGTTGAATAGAACTTATTAGCTTTTTATAATTTTTTGAAATCTTCAACTTTGTATTCTTTAATGTTTGTTTGTAATCCAATGAACAACAAACCAACCTAGTCATTTGTGGTGCCATTGCTGGGGAGTTGGTTTTGAATTCATGAAAATGAAGTTCAACATGGTACTATCTAAAAATTTTGCATTTGTTAGGCTAACAACTAACCTTTTGGATAATGTGAATAGTTTCTGGTTTAGCTCTTGTTTCATTTTTGTTTCTATGAATATACTTCTATCTATAGTTTTTCTATAAATATATCTTTGTACGTAGCTTTTCTTTTCTTTTTGTGCATATCTTTTTCTTTTTGTTTTTGTAAATACTTCTAACCTCTTTTGTTTTCGTTTCCCTGTATATATGTACATTTGTATATATTTATATTTTTTTCTGTTTTTAAGTTTTTTTTATATATAAAGTCGTTTATCTATTTGTAAATATGCCTGCATAATTCTTTTTTGTTTTTCTGTTTAGTTTTCAGCTATTCTTTAATTCTTTGTTTCTTTTATTCTTTGATTTTTTCATTTATATAATTTTGTTTTATGGTTATTGTTTAGTCTTTTGTTTGTTTGTTATAACATAGTTTTGTTGTAAACTAATTCTTTAAAAAAAAAAAAAAAAGGTAGGATTATGACTAGAAATCAATCTCACCCTTTGTTTCCCTTTGCTTCAGAGCCTCAATGTATAAGACAAGTCAGCAAGAGAGTAGCTAAGGAAGAATAGGGATTGTTTCTAGAAAATATGTCTAATAGGACAAATCATGAGAATAATGGAGGAGAAATACAAGAGGAGAATGACCCTATAGGAGTGAATCTACCCAGGACTATGTTAGAGTTTTGTAGACTAACCTTGGATAGAGCCAATATTAGTATAGCGAGGTATAGGGTTACAAAAAACAATTTTGAGATTAAAACTAATGTAATCCAAGTGGTGCAACAATATTTCCAGTTTCATGGACTACATAATGAAGACCCAAATACCCACTTACAGTAGTTTTTAGAGATCTGTGACACTTTGAAGATTAGTGGAGTTTTAGATGACGCCACAAGACTTAAGTTGCTCCCTTTTCCCTTAAGAGGCAATGCTAAAAAAGGCTCAATGGACTGCATGGAAATTCTATAACTACCTAGCAACAAATGGCTGAACAATTTATGAGAAAATATTTCCCACCTCTATAATAGTTAAGCTCAAAGCTACCATAGCTTCGTCCCATCAGTTAGAATCCGAAACTTTGTATGAAGCTTTTGAAAGATGGAAAGAGCTACTAGGTAGATACCCACATCATGGATTACTTGAATGGACCTAGGTCCAGACTTTCTATAATGGATTGAACTACAGTATTAGGCAGCAACAGTTGGAAGCCTTAACAATAAGTCCCTTGAAGAGTGTTTAATTTTGTTTGAGGATATGACAAATAATCACTATCAATGGTCATCTAGTAGGGCTAGGAAGGAAAAATCTATGGGAGTTTTTGAATTGGATGTTGTATCAGCTCTAACCTCCAAAATTGAAGCCTTATATAGAAAAGTGGACAGTTTGAGTATGGGGATTGGCTAGGTCAAAAGAAAAGGAAGGAGGAGGAAAATAAAAGAAATAAAGAATATCAAGCTAAACAGCTAAATTGATCAGAGCCTATATGACAAACACTCAGGCATGACAAAACAAGAAAAGAATGATTTTCTTTGTGCCTAGAGTTACAAAGACAACTTGATGAAGGCATAGATGATAGAGATGCTAAGACTTGATGGATGGAGTAGGCCGAAAGAGACAAAGGATCTAGTACCTCTAAAGAGGCACCAAAGAAGAGGGTTAAGACAAAGAATGCACAGAGCATACCAGTGGGTGGTATACATATAAGAGAGCAAAGAGAGGAGCAAACAGTTATACCTACCCAAACACAGACACCCCCTCGAAGATCAAATCCTCTAAGGATAAGAGGCAAAAGAAGTGGAAGAAGGCCCCTAGAGTGCTGGTGGTAACAAAGATGGTAGTGATATGGTAGAGATGGTCGATCTGGTAGAGTTGCTGGAGACAGATGGAGGAGAAATGAAGGGAACAGGAGTTGGAGATAATGGTTAGAAGAAAAGACTAAATCTCCTAACTCCATTATTCATCCAATTAGTTCAAATTTTTTTAAATGATTGTTTCAAGCACAATTTTGTTTCACGAATGCTTCTTATTCTTTTAAATTCTTTATTCTTTCAAGAATCAAGTTCTTAGTTCTTTATTCTTTTATTCTTTATTAATAAATGTTATTCTTTGTGGCAAAATAAAGCTAATTTTTGTGCAAGATTCTTTTCTAACTAAACAAAGTTTAGTTTAAACATGTATCAGAGTAGTTAACTTAGGAAAATTTTGTCCATAATTCAAGTATAGCTTTGATCGAGCCAGTGGTTATCACTTATGCTTTGTCATGTTTTGTCTTAGTTTTAAAACAAAATCAAGAAGGTAATTAAGCACGCGGCCACATAAAAACTCAACCCTTAACCATCTACAGAGAAGTTTTCTTAAAACTTCTAATTTAAATCCTACTTTGCAATTATTTTTTCATAATCCCATGTTTGCTTTATCATGTTTTTAAACGTTAAGGATAATGTTTAGATTAAGTGTGGGGAAAGGGATTTAGCAAGATTGGGTTGAAGTTGAAGTTATGATAAAAAAAAAAATAGAGTAACTACGCTTTAATTGATCATTTTTCTCATACAAATTATAGGAAATTAATGAAATGGCTAAAATTTGACCAAAACTTTTCAAAAATTTTGAAACAAAATCACCAATTAACTTAATAAAGCAGATAATAAACATCATCACATGATTAAGTTAACTTTACTATGTGTAAATCACTTTACAGATGTCCATGTGGAGTAGTTTTACTTGTTATTCAATCTAGAATTTTAGAGTTGGAATTAGCTTAAGATCTTTAGTAAAGCCACTTAATTAATTTGTCAAAGCTTAAATGATTTGCATACTTTTCAATTTAGTCATTTTGAGAGCTTTATAACCTCTGATGAAGGTTCAAATGACGATCATAACTTGATGATTTTTCCTTGTGCTTAATTAAACAATTAAAACAAAAGCAAAAAATGAAAACCGTGCGTTTAGGATTGGAATGGTTAGGAGTTAGTACCTCAAAAGAGCAATTTCTTGACTCCTCTTTCAATTTTAAATAAGCCATGATATATATATATATATATATATATATCCAAACCTCTTACCAAACTAGGATTAGATACCTTAGTCTTAATGGTGCTTAGAGACTCTAGGGAATTGGAGTATGAACGATCAATTCATGCTGCAATTGAAACTAGCCTAAGCAATGGCCTAATTCAATTTGACTGTCATCCTAATGTCACCATAGGACTTAGGGATAAAACCATAATGAAGTCTTTAATCTTATAGATAAAGATACATAATTATGGAATGATGGAAGGATCCCTTCCAATGGCTGTAATATACAGGGTATATTACAAATTAATGAAAATAGCTTTTGGATCTAAGGCTTTTAAGGTTGACAGGAGAGGTTAGACCTTATTAATCCAAACATATCTTTCAAAAGCTAATGTTTCGATTCCTAAGTTAATTCAATGGAATCAAATAAATTTACCATAACAATGGGAAGTTGACAATCCACTTCCAAAAAGAATTGTGTATAATGCAGAACCTTCTAGCATTATACAACACCAAAAAGGAAAAGTAACCATTCAATTCTCCAGAAGATCTTTAGATCTTCCAAGGAATAATGTGGAAATTAGATCTATGTCTTCTACTTCTTCTAGAAGATGATTAGATCTACCTCTTCCACAGGTTATCATTCTTCCATCTCCACAAGATTTACCTCCTCAGGTAAATCCTCCAAAAATTCCTAATCCTGCCTTAAAATAAACAAATTGGTTTACCAAAAATGGTTTACCAACAACCCAATGAACCTGTTTACGAAGAGCCTAGTTTTTGGAAATAGGAGATCATCCAAAACTCAACACTTTAGAAAAACCTTTCGAACCTGATAGGGAATTTCTAAATAAAGAGTTTGGATCGATCAAGAATGAAAAAAATTAGAAATTGGTATTTTAAAACCTTTTCTAATTACAAGAATGAAATCAAAGATGAATATTACAGATTCATGTTTGATAATGGATACCAAATATTGTTCTTCGATTGGTTTCAAGAATACTATTTGGCACCAAAACAAATCAATGTTATAAACCATTGTTTTAAATGGCAAATAAGAGAAGGTCGGATTATACAATCTAACCATCCTCCTTTAACCAAATTAAAACATGTTTATAAGAACAATGAAATAACTCTAACACCCTTCAAAAGTATAGAAAATGAAGAGAATGGAGTTAGAAAAATAATTGAACAAAACAACTTCACCAACCAACATTTACACACCATTGGTAAACAGTTAGATCGAATTGAAGTTATTTTGGATAATGACCACAATGAGATTAAGATGCCTAAAAATCCTTCTAAGAATTTTTGAAAGCTTTAGAAGATAAAAAGTTTAAGGCACCTTTAATCAAACCTTTTGAAATTCCTAGGAATCCTTCTAAGGAATTTTTAAAAGCTTTAAAATATAAGGAGACATCATCTTCATCAAATAAGTCCAAAGGACTTATTATCGATGATACTCCTTCAGAAAAATTGAATGTATTTTCTGAAACAAACAGTATTTCAGAAGACTCTTCAGTTGTGGAAGATTTAACCGATCTCAAGATCAATAAATCTTCAAACAATGCTATCAATAGATTTCTTGGAAAGAACCCCAGAAACTCTATTATCAAAGAGCCACACCTCTTGATCTTGTTGGAATTATTCTAATATGATTTTGATGATGACAAAAGATGAAATTTAATTGATATATCTATCTTATTAGTTTCGAATATGTTTAATATTGTTTGGAATATTATTTGATTTTCCATAGTTCAGAATCTTCATTTTGATGATAATTATATAGACAGAAGCAAGTTCAGAATCTTCATCTTAAACGAAAATAAAGCATGATCAAGTTTTATTAAAGTCAGAAGGAAAATCAGAAGTTATGCTTAAAGCTTTGATGATGTTAGTCAGAAGTTTCTTCAGAACCTTAGAAATGAAAAATAAGTTTTCGGAATTAAGAAATACGTTAGTTAGAAGATGTTTCAAAACCTTCAGCTATGAAAAATAAGTTTGTCAGAAGTTGTTTCAGAATTGTTAGGTTTAATACGAAATTTTCCAGATTTGCCTCTATTGTTTAAAATTATGATATTTTTAATACCCAGCTCCGCCTGTCAAGTATATTTGGGTAATATACTTGATGTGTTTCATTTAAGTTGGATTTGATATCATGGGATTTTTTTTTAACAAAGTTTTATTGAAAGTTATTTACATATCAAAGTTATTTTTAGAGCCTTCGAAATTAAAGATCGAGCATTAAGGATTGAATGAGATAAGACAAAAGTTTGTTTAAGATATATACAAATATCTTGAAAGATAAGGTTGATATGATTTATTGGATAAGATATGATATATTATTTTGTTATTATCCTTATCGGATAAATAACATAATCCAGATTTTATGGGACTAAAATTCAGCAAATATCTTGGAGCTTATTCAAAGGAAGTTGACAAGAGAAGATTACACATAAACAAGAAGAATATCAAGAAGAAGATTATGCTATATCTTGTTCAAATCAAAAGAGGAGATCACGGACTTCCAGTTTATTTCAACAAGATATTTTCAACAAATTGCAACAACCAAAATCTCAACAACACTTATCATATGATTTGTTTACCGAGGAAGAAGCAGCTGGATTTTTTTTCCGATAAGATGAAACAGATTCTTGCCGAGATGCATGGGATATGATATCATCTTTTGAAACAAGTTTTTATGGACGTGAAAGATAAGAAACATTAGATATAGAAATATTAATATACGTAGCGAGTAAGAATTTTTTTTTAAGGAAAAACAACCGACTTTGCTCTCTTACAATCTTAAAAAATTCGAATTAGTGCATATACCTTTTATTGTATCTTTCTACTTAGCTTTTATAGAAGGAACGTGTTGTTACCTTCTTGAGTAATAGTTCTTTTACAAGTTTAGACTCTGTAGATCAATTGTAGCTAGAAGACAGTTGTGAGAATCGAGTAGAGAGATTTGTACAAGCTTGTAATTGGAATTGATTTGATATAGTGAAACACAACCTAGGATAACGGGGATCCTGACGTGAAGCTAGAAGAGTGGACTGACGCACAAGGCGGAACCACTATAAATCTTTTGCCCGATCTTCTTATCTCTTCACTATTTATATTTCAGCAATTTATTTTATAGCAGTTTAATCGTTCATATTGTTGTTGTTTCTTAAAATCAAAGGGGATTGTTTTTAAAAGTAAAAATCTTCAATTTCTGAAATAATCAATTCAACCCCCCTTCTTGATTATTTTCGGGACCAACAGATCTCTTATTGGAAGAACATGATGAAAACAATTATCAAAACAAATATTCTGTAGGATCTACCTATGGATGGAACATAGATGGAGCTTCAGAATAGAGAATATTAAATGTTCTCAACCAAATGATAATGTTTTAAAACACCAATAAGACCAATGATTCACTAGATGATCATCAAATAGCCTTAATGATAATTTTCGGTTTTACTGGACAATTAAGAGGCTGGTGGGATAATTATCTAGATAAAGAACAAAGAAATTTCATCCTCGCTTCATACAAGGTTGATGAAGCAGGATCAAAAATTGTTGATGAGGAGAATAAACCAATACAAAATATGGTTCATTCTCTAATCTACTCTATCAGCCAACACTTCATAGGAGACCCATCTCACTTTAGGGACAGGTCACTAGAATTATTGTCTAACATGAAATGTAAATCATTAGGAGAATTTCGCCTTATAAAGATGTGTTCTTCCAAAGAGTTCTTCTCAGAAATGATTGCAAACAATCCTTCTGGAAAGAAAAGTTTTTAGCAGGTTTACCTAACCTAATAGGTGAACAAGTTAGAAACAAAATTAGAGAAGATCACAATGGCGAAATACCATATGATTCACTTTCATATGGAGAATTAGCATCTTATGTTAACAAGATTGGAACCAATCTTTGTACAAACATAAGGCTACAAAAACAAATGAAAAATGAATAGAGACAAAAACACCAAAGCCTTGGTGATTTTTGTGCTCAATATGATCCTTTTTTTGAACATAAAAAGAAGAAATCAAAATGTTCGAAATGCACTTCTCATAAGAAACCTAAAAGGAATTTCAAAAAGAATTCCAAAAATTGTAGGAAGAAATATGAGAAGAAAGAAAAGACCAAACCTTATAAAAAATATAAGGGAAAGTCTTACAATAAATTAAAATGTTTTAAATGTGGTAAAATTGGTCATACAGCTAACCACCGTAAGATCAATACCAAAATTAATGAATTAAATCTTGACGAAGAAACAATGGAGAAAATCATGCAAATATTGAATGAAAATGATTCTCTATCATCTTCAGACTCATCATCTGAAAATGAGATTGAAGGGGTTCAAGTCAATGATATTGATTCAGAATCATCTTCTGATGAGATTTATGTTCTAACAGAAGAAGAGAAAGAAATCCTTCTTAAATTAGAACAAATGTCTGAAGAAGAAAAAATGAAATGCATTAAGGATATAGAGAAGAAAAATACTTATGTACCAAAGCTTCCTTATAACCTTAATGAAATCCTTGAAAAAGCACCAATGAAATAGAAAGCAATTTCTATCAATGATCTTCATTCTGAAATCAAAATCCAAAAAGAAGAAATAAAAAATTTGAAAAAAATGCAATTAAACTTACAAAGAGAATTTCTTGAGTTAAAACAAATTGTTTTAAAACAAGAAGAATTTGAGTCTGAAATTGAGGAGAATCCTAAGACAGGATCCCCCAAAGTTAATGAAGATTACCTATTACATCTTGTAGAAATAACTACAAGAAAATGGATAATCAACATCAAACTTAGAATCAACAATGAATTTATTTTGAAAACAACTGCTTTATTTGATACTGGAGCAGATTTAAATTGTTTAAGAGAAGGGTTAGTTCCTACAAAATATTTTGAAAAAACAACCCAATCTCTTAAATCTGCATCAGGAAATAAATTGCAAATTGAATTCAAAATATCAGATGTAGAGATAATAAAAGACAAAGTCTCCTATAGACCAGCTTTTATTCTTGTGAAGAATCTTAAGCAAAATGTGATTTTAGGAACTCCTTTTATTACTCTCATACAACCATTCATTATCAACAATGAAGGTATTAAAACAAAATTCCTAAAGAAGAAAGTTGTCTTCAATTTTGTTTCAGAACCAAAAACAAAAATGTTAAATGAATTGAAAAGAAATTCAATTTCTGAATTGAATTATCTTATCAAAAACAAAGAAAAACATTTAGAGTTTTTACAAGATGACTTAATGTTTTGTAAAATAGAAAACCAACTTTCAAATGAATCTTTGAAAGAAGGAATTTCTAAATTACAAAATGAGATTGTAAAAACCATATGTTCTTCTTTACCCAATGCTTTTTGGGATAGGAAATGTCATATAGTTAATCTACCTTATGAAAATGATTTTCATGAAAGAGATATCCCAACCAAGGCAAGACCAACTCAAATGAACAACGAAATCCTAAAGCATTGCAAAAATGAAATTAATGATTTATTACAAAAATCATTAATTAGGAAGAGTAAATCTCCTTGGAGTTGCTCAGCTTTTTATGTCAATAAAAATGCTGAATTGAGAGAGGAACACCTAGATTGGTGATCAATTATAAACCACTCAATACTGCACTTAAATGGATTAAGTATTCAATATCACTATCTGTCAGGTCTTTACTAGTCAAAGCCAAGCACAACGAAATAGACAATTATTAAACCGAATATAATTAGATTTATTATGAAATTCTGTTCCTACAACCATTCAATCAATACTAAACTTACAAGCAAAAACAACAAGTAGGGATTGGTCTTACCTTTCTCAGTTTCAGGAATACAATTCCAAATTCACCAAACCCAATATCGAAAACAACAACACTAACACAAATCTCTACAACTCCTCGTTCAATACCAACAATTAAACACCAAAGTCTCTAATTATCCTGTCATCAGCATATATACATAAACAGATGTATAAAACACGGTAAAAGAAACAAACCCTAATATATCATGATCTCCTAAAACTCAAACCTGATACTGAATTTCCAAAATTTTGCATCATCTTCTCCGATCACAACTCATAACAAGTCCACAATACCGATAATTCACCAAAACCCTAATATTACATGACAGTAAGAACATATAAAGATCATCTAATCTCATTTTTTAAATTCATCAACGAAAAGACAAAACTTACCGATTTGGATCACCAAAACCCGACTCACATCCATAAATTCGGATTCCAACAAAATCTAGGGTTTCCTTCATGCAAACAATCACAAAATCCTTAGAACTTGCATGAAATTCGAATAAATCTTGTATGAGAACATTATATTTACTTGTTTTAATCACAAAACTCACTCCTTATCCAACCGAAATAGATTAAATTCGAGATCTAAATCCTTCCCACGTTTTCCTTCAAGAACACAACAAAACCCTAAGAAAACTTATGCAAATTCGTATATAATCTACAAGAGAAGGTTAAGATCACTTACTTTGGATAAAAAACACACTCCGGATGATTCTCCAACCCTAGATCTCCAAGAACGCTCCAACACTCTCTTATACGAAGGAAAAATATAAATAAATGCTTCTATCAAAAATCGTTTTTCGTGTCTTGTATTTATAGAATTTGGTCATATGCCAGCCCTACGCTGGCGACGTACATATAAATCTTGCCGGCATATACCTTACGCTAGCAAAAATTACACAAGTACTAGCGACGTTCATCGAGGCTTTGAATTCCCAGAACTTCGATCCAACAACATACGTCAATAAATTCAAGACCTACGCTGGTGTTAAAGAAACCCTCACGTACCGGCGGCATTCCACCCAGCGTTAAGAAAAACACTAATGTTCTCTTATTACGTCGTCTCTATACCAGTGGCGTAGATTCTCCAGATGGCGGCGTTGAATCTATCAAAAATTGCAGAAATCCGAACTTCAACATTTGTTTTGCAATCAAACTTAAACCTTTACAACTTACTTATTTTGACCTTAAACTCATTCTATATCACCTTATGATTCATAATTCATTATATTTTCATCTTTATTTTCGTATTTTACAATACCAATGAACAACTCTATGAGTTTGTTGAGAAATCACATGATAAGGACTTGGTGAAGCAATCCATAAGGCTTTTTCTTACATTAATAGTCTTATCTTGCAATTTGTCGTGAAAATATGTATATATGCATTAAACCTAGTATACTTCTGTTTTCATTATGCTTTGCTGAATTTTCTTTAGATAGATAATAGATGAAAAGTGAGTGCCCTAGATGCCAACGATCCATTGGAATAAGACCTAATATTTTTTATGTATTTCAGTAGCTATGCTTGCCTAAGGTGGGTAGTTGCAAATGAAGTTAAACAAAACTTATTAGCTTTTTATTTCTTTTTAAATATCCAGATTTATGTTCTTCATTGTTTGTTTTTAACCGAATGAACAATGAACCAACCAAGTCATATGATTCACAACAATTGAGACCACACGAACAAAATTACTGGACACATGATCTTGAGTTAGCCAGCATCATTTTTATGCTTAAGCTATAGAAGCATTATCTTTATGAACAGAGATGTGAGGTATATAGGATCATAAAAGCCTTAAGTACATGTTCATGCAAAATGAGTTGAATATGCGATAAAGAAGATGGCTGGGGTTGATAAAAGATTACAACCTCTAAATTAACTACTGTCCTGGTAAAATAACTGCCTTTGTCGATGCCTTAAGCCGTAAGAATCATGGAGAAGTTGCCATACTACTTACGAATAAAAGAGAATTGATAAAGGAGTTTAAAAGATTAAACATCGAATTTATGGGACAAGACGTGGAAGTAGAAATATCCAGCTTGGTGATGGAGCCAACTCTAGTGAAACGTATCAAAGAAGCACAACGCTACGATGAGGAGAACCAGAAGATCAAGCAAGGATACAAGAAGGGAGGTATACTAACTTCACGGTAGATGAAGAAGATGTAGTAATGATTAAGGGAAGATTATGTGTTCTAGATGATGTTGGAATGAGAAAGGAAATCTTGAAGGAGGCTCATAACTCAAGCTATATGATGCTTCCTGGCAGAACCAATATGTACCAAGATTTAAGAGCCACTACGAGTGGAATGACATGAAGAATGATGTAGCTGGCGTTGTGATGAAGAAGGATGTAGCTGATTTTGTGATGAAATCAATTTATTTTACACACAAAATTCATTAATTTTACATCTATAAATACCTATTCTCACTCACACATTTTACACTTTACAAATCCTTTCAAATTTCACTCATCTTTGCTCTCTTTTCTTCTTCTTTGTTAGCATGAAACCTTGCTGCCGCCTCTCTTTCATTTTATTTTCTAATTAATTTATGCACATAAATCATCCGATTTTTCTCTATAAATACCTACTACATTTCGCATTGTTACACTTTTCAACTTCCCTCAAATTTCTCTCTTTTTCCATCGTTCTCTCCTCTCTTTTTTCTCTCTTAGCTAGCACAAATTCCCCTACCCATTTCTCTCTCTCGGTTCTCTCAAAAAACACAACACATACACACTTCCTTCAAGATTTGTATAAGTAAACACTTGGCTTATACTTCCTTAAGTCGTTAATATGTGTCTCCCATCAAGCTCAAGCATTATCCATGGATGAAAATCTCCCCATTATGCATTAAAGCTAGGGATGATAATGATAATGTGGAATTTGTATCAAATCTATATTATGATCATATTGAAATTATATTCTTGTTGATATATTTATGTCATCTAATCTAACTATCTATATATATATATATGAGTATATACATATTTATATCTATATGAGCATATTGCTCACTAACTTAACATTTATTTCATGTCTATATTTATTTCATGCTCTTAATATATATTTTGAGACTTGTCCTTAATCTGTCTTAGACTTGTCCTTAATCAAGTTAAAATAAAAAGGGACTTGCCATAATCTAAGTCCTAGGAAATGCCTTGTCCAAAATTTTCAAAGGCTTCCATTATATTTGTTTTGCTCTTATTTTTCTTTTATTTACATGGAGACTTGAAAAATTCAAGTCTCGGAAAGTCTTGTCCTAATTGTAAGACTTCCATATTTTATTTTTTTACGCTCGTTTCTAATTATTTCTTTTGGTGAAGGGAATTACTTCAAGTCCTAGAGATGTCTTGATAACAAGTTAATACTCCCATGTTTTTGTTTTAATACCTCTATATTCTTATTTCTAATTTCCTATGTTCTTGAATTAATTCCATACTTTTAATATTGTTGTTATTAATTTTTCTTTTAAGTCTCATACATATGCATGCTCATAGTGATCTTGTTACCATGCCTAAATGAATTTTTTAAAAAACATAAATGTTGATAATTCTTTGTTATGCAAAACTTTTCTAAAAATCTTATTTTCAATACATGGGAAACCTCCCCCATCAAGAATGAAGATTTGAAGTAAAACACCCATCTAAATTTTCAAAATGCCAAGACTTAGTGAATTTTTAAATATAACTTGAAGAATTTTCACTATAGACAAGAAAAAAATCCATGTTTATTAAAAATAATTGTTAAATAAAGTTTTGGAAGTAAGAATAAAACATTCAAAGGTTTGAATTGAAATTTTCTTTAGGCTTCATGTTTACAAAATTTTCAAAAGAGGAGATTTTTACTACAAGTAGATTACACAAAGATTCATATTTTAGAAAATAATTAAATGAAGTTTTGCTATAAGTTTAGAATATTCAAAGATGCAAACTAAAATAAGACCATGATTTTTAGTTAAAAAAAATCATATTTACAAAGATCCAAGAATTTAGATTTTTACGAAAATCCAAAGGAAAATTTTGAAACCAAACTAAATTTTTTTATGTCGTGACCCCATATAATGTGTGGGAAAAATTTTTGCAACTTGAAATTCTTTCCTCAAAAACACATGAAAACCCTTTTAATCAAGAAAGAAAATCTAGAACAATTCATTTACCCAAAATTTTCCTTAAATATCAAAATTAAGGAATTTCAAATAAAATACAACTTAGAATAATTTTTTCTCCACCAACACCTAAAGTTCATGTTTTTCAAATAATTGGCTAAAAAAATTTTATTATAAAAATGAAATATTCATGAACTCAAAATGAATATAAAATTATGATTATTAATTAAGTATTCGTATTTACAAAAATCAAGAGTTAAAATTTTATTTGAACATCCAAAAGTGATTTTTTTCCAAAAACTTAGCTTTTCTATCTTTCGTGAAAGTCGTTTTAATGAATTTTCTATTTTGACAACATCACTAGAATCATGTAATTAATATAATTATTATCATTATTATATGAGTTTTTAATATGAAAATATTTTATATTTGATTTATAAAGTCCAAATGAAGTAAAATTTTTGAAAATTGAAAACAATAAGGTATGGAATCTTTAGGACGCATTCTGTATTGCGTGATTCCAAACTTTAAATGCTAAAAAAAAAAACCTTAAAATAGATAGAGCATCTAAGTAGATAGAAACAACTACTAATATGCAAAATTCCGAGTTAAAACGAGCAAGTTGTGGCCATTTTAAGTTAGAGCTTCCAGAACAGGAAAAAATGACTTGAATAGAATAAATAAAGTTAGAAATTTAAGTAGAATCAATATGAAATGCTTATTTCGAATATTTCTTTTATTTAGCTAATGAGGAATTTGACGTACCTTTCCTTAAGATCACTTTAATTAAGGATTGACTAAGGAAGAGAAACTTTATCTCCTAAATTTACGTACTTATGCTTGTGCTTGTAGTCTAGAGGCATTAGAGATACTAAAAAGATTAGATGGAATATGCAAGTGGGTTCATGATGGGAAATGATTGTGATCATGGTGCTTGTTGAAATTATACTATGTATATCGGAACTTGAACTATTGGTGAACTTATTACTATCTTCATGCCATGTTAAAGTGTTTGCGAATATCTCTATGATTGCCTTTTAAAATACCTTATTCATATGTTAAGAATAAATTAACAAATTAATTCACGCATATCATGAATTAGGTTGCATTGCATTCGCTACTATACTCTTGGTAGGATAAGAGTATAATAGTGGTGGTTAGTATGAGCCTAAAAGTCTACAAGTAGCGTGTAGTAGACTATAAGATCTACTAGTTTTGGTGGTATGTAATAGCTTGAAAGATCTACAAAAGCATATTTGCGAGCTGTGGTCATATGGGCATGAAACACCTAACTTCGAATGGAGGGCATAAATCCATTCGAACATATAGTTTTTAGTTGATTATATGTATTGTTTGCTCATGTGAACTGTTGCATCTCATATGCTTGTTAACAAACTTGCTTGTTATTTTGTTTGTCATAAGTACGTTTTGCATAGGAATACATCTCGCTAAGCTAGATGTAAGATATAGATAATTAGTTTATAATGAATGACAGATTCAAAATAAAGTGTCGTTTATAAGGGTATTTTTGTCCTTGAATAGATAGAATTGAAGACGAAGAAGTCGTACGCAAGGAACCAAGTGATCTTGGCCTAATTTGGCATTTAAGCCACCGGCCTTAATCAAAGGCTGCTAGCCTATTTATATAAGACGCCAACATTGGAAAGTGTTGAAGAGGTGATGAAGACCGACTTACGTCGGTAGAATGGCCGTCGGCGTAGTAAGGAAGGTCATCGGCATATCATGGTAGGGCGTTGGTGTACTGGCCAGCCTACAGTAGCGTTTTCCCTAAGCTGAGTTCCTCTATAAATAGACCCTTAGACCTTTGATTTCCGTACACTTCTTCCTTAGTCAAACTCAAGGTATGTGGGTATAATCTTGGTCTTTTTCAATTCCGTTCCTTAGATAGATAAATCTAATTCTAGTTTTGTATACGGTTGAAGGAGATTTGAGAATCTACTGGAGAATATCCTAAAGCGGATTTTGAGAGTTTCAGTTTCAAATCAATGTAAAGGTAAGATCTCTATCAAAGTTTCATAGTTTCTGAGATTAATAGATTATAGGAATATGATTATAGCGATAGTAAACCACTTATGACAGGAGATTGATTGAATGAATTAGGGTTCTCTTGCAAGCAAGATCTGTGAGTTCTAGGTAAGTATGAACCTGTTCTATCTTTGTGGATATAAAGTTATAAACTTTCGTAGTCGTTTTGCTTATAGAGGATTGTATATATATGTGTGTGTTATGAAGGGAATTTTGGAGATCGTTAAGAACTTTGGAGAAATTGTGAAAAGGGTTTTCGTGACGTGCAAACGGATAAACATGTATGTTAGGTTTTTGGAATTAGGGTTAGGGTTTGATATTGTTATTACAATTGGAATTGACTACAATATATATATTGTTAAACATGAGTATTGCGAGTTTAAGGTCCCTTTTCAATTAAAAGTTTCTGTTGGATAGATTGGGATTGAAAGCAAATTCAGGTACGACCTTACCTTGCTTGCTACTTGTACATATAGGTTTACAAAACAATTTGATTAAATCTTACCCGACATATAAACTATAGTGTTTTTTGTGTATGGCTTTGGTTAGTAAAGTCCACGCAGAGTATGATACTAACGAGGAGGCGTCCTGATGATTCTTGTGTGGCACTGTCCTTAGTAGAGTTTCACTTGGAAATGATTCTAGTATATTAGGAGTCGTTCTGGTCCGTATGATGGAACACAATGATGTGTGGGGAGTACCAAACATCAATGTATTGTATATAAACTGTTTTATATTAAGATTGTGAATCGAGGTTATGAGTTACTCTGGGTTTAGGACTAGATGTATATGGTTCTAAACTGTGTTGTTTGTTTCATTAATTAAAGATAATAATTTATATCTTTGCATTAGTCTTTAGGAATGTATGTGATGTATGTTGGCATATTCATGCGTATTTGTATGTAGTATGGCGTACTAGGCGTTTTTGCTCATTCTTTTAATTTTTCAGGTACAGGTGAAGATGATGGTGGACTTGACTATCCAGCTGAGGATTTGTAGATCTTGAGCGTTGGATATATTAGAGTGATATGGATGACTTATTGAATTTTATGTTATTAGTTGTTGGAAATCTTATGAGACTAGTTTGTTAGGTTTTCAATTGTTTTGATGACATGTAGTTTCAGATTTTATTAGTTTATGATTTAAACGAGATTATTTTATGAGATGTTTTTAAAGTAAACCGATTTGTGGGTTTTGGTGATTAAAATTTATATAATTGTGGTATAGTGTTTTATAGCCTTAGCATGTTCTTAATAAGAAAAGGACACGTGGCAAGTTGTGATGCCTACAACTTAGGGCGTTACAGCTTATTTGGTATCAGAGCTATAGGTTTTGATCTTGATAGATATAAGTTATGAACTCCTTAGGATGGTGAGCTTTGATGAGTGGGGTAACGATAATAGGTGTTGTTTACCTAGCATAGTCTTGTTTTACCTAATAGTTATATGTATAGCGTTTGATATTTAAGTTGGATTTACCTTTTATCTTATGTAGTGTGTTTGTTTATTATGATAGAATGCCTCCACGAAGAAGAGCCCCTGATGTTGGTTCCTTCAGGACTGGTTAGGAGGAACAATAACCAGAAAACTAACCACCTCTGAACCCAGTGCTAGAAGATTTACCCCCACCACCACCGGTTCCACCTATAGGACAACAAGTGCCAGTTGATGCTGCTCAGTTAATGTAAGCTATCAATACTCTTCCGGGAGTAGTTACTCAGCAGTAGTAGAACATGAGGAATGACATGCAAGTGATTCAAGCTAATGCTAATGCCTGGAGACAAGAGACCCAGAGGTTGAATGGTAATGGGGGCAATGGAGCTAGGCATGCTAATGTTTTAAGCCTGAACAAGTTCGTAGATCTAGTCTACAAGTTTGAGCCTACACCTAGTAGACCTCTAGATGCACAGTTATGGATGGAGGAGGTTGAGAAAACGTTTGTGCTCTAGACATTCCGGAGAACAAGAAAGTAGAATATGCCTCCTATTTGCTGATAGGGAGAGCAAACAATTGGTGGATGAGCACCAAGCATCATATGCCTGGAGTTATCACTTGACAGATGTTCTAGCAGGCATTTTATAGAGAGTTCTTTCACGATAGTGTGAAACAGAAGATCCTTCAAGAGTACTATACCCTGCAGCAGAGTAAGATGACTATCAAGGAGTATGAGGCTGAGCTGCATAGGTTGATGAGGTTCCTACCGGATCCATTGAAGGAAAGTGAGGAAGCTAAGATTAGTTGGTTCATCATTGGATTAGAGCCAAGATTTACTATCAAGTGAACCTGATGGATTTGAATAACTACTCAGCGCTGGTTAACAAGGTTAAAACAGTGGAGTAGGGCCTAAACAGAATGAAGAGTTGTGAGCCCTAGAGAGGTCAAGTTTTCTTGTGGAAGAGGCCAGCTGTTAATGTTGCTACTCATGACAAGGGAAAGAGACTGACTACCCCATTTTACAGATCAGCAGTGCAGAATTCTGAGAAGAGGTGCTCTAGATGCTTTGGACCACATGACCTTAAGGACTGCAAGTGGGTTAAAGGTGCCTGTTTTACATGTGGTAAAGTTGGCCATAACAATAGATTCTGCACAGAGAAGATCCTTCCACAAATTTCTGTTTTAAATGTGGATAGAGGGGACATCAGACTATTGATTACAAGGATCACGAAAAGCAAATTGTGCTGGGAGCCCAGGTTGGTAGACCACAACATATCGGTCAAGGGTGGAGAGTTCTAGCTAAAGTTTATGCTTTACAGCATAGGGACACATCCAGTGTTGACACTATTGCAGGTACGCTCCGTATACTCTGTATAGTGCACATGTTTTGTTTGACATGGGTGCTAGTTTTTCATGTGTTTCTGATTCTTTCGTATCTGTTTGTGGCATGAATGTTGAGCACATGTCTAGAAGTTTGTTTGTGAATACTCCTTTAGGGAGTGGAGCTTTGTTAAATAAGATTTGCAGAGATGTAGAGGTAGAAATAGAAGGTAGACACTTATATGCGAATCTGGTAGTTCTAGACATGTTGGACTTCGACGTTATCCTGGGAATAGATTAGTTGACAAGATATCATGCAAAGATTGATTGCCACAATCTATTAGTAGAGTTAAGTCTGCTAGATGGAGATCACTTCGTACATAAACTAGATGTACAAAGACCATCAGTGTTACCTACATACGAGTTATGAGAAGGTCATCTTTGGTAGCCATGGTGATTGTCACGCCCCAAGGGGTATCATATATGCAATAGTCTGCCACACTCGATATTTTAAACTCATGTATGACATCCTTAGTTATCCCGTGAGTTTAGACACCAGGTGTAAGGCTTTCATTCACCATGTAGGGGACCTTACTTTGAATCGAAATAGCTTAAGAAGACATACATAGCGATAAGACTATAAATCATAATAGTTATAACCAGATTAATCTATTATAAAGATTTAAGGGGCATACCCTTGTTCAAAATAGTAAAAGTCCTTAGGTCTACAAAAGTCTCTTACAACAACATATAAATAAGATTAAGAAGATTTAACTACAAGTCTATGCCTAAGATCTAGGTCCCAACTTCTTCAAAAAGCTCCTTAAATTCCAAAAGATATACCTGCAAAAGTGACCTCTCGATAGCCATAAATAATCGTACTACAACAGGAAACTATAGGGGTATAAGCTTATGAGCTTAGTGAGTTTCACTTCCAAATTAAATACTTTATTAAACAATAGGGCAAGCAAGTTATATTAGACAATCATATGAAATGCATAAGCACGTGAGCATACAATACATAAGACTTTCCAGAGTCCTATATTGAATGGATTTATGCCCTCTATTCGGGGTTAGGTGTTTCAGGCCTATACGACTATAGATTTCAATTTTTCTCATTTATATAGTGGTTGATTCAGGTGCCCACCCACTCATTAATTTTGTAGTTGATTCAAGTACCTACACTACTTCCATTTTTATTCAGGCCATTCCATGCCAACATTCGAGTTTTCAGGCCCACTTGTTGCTTAGCTATTATGCTTTCTTCCCACAAAGGTATAATAACAAATGTAATATGACTCTACGTATGGTATGCATGGACAATTTAGTTATAAGATTATGGCATATTATTTAAGCAAATTATAGGCGATCATAGAAATTTCAGGCACTTCAATTCTATACTAAATCATACAAAAATTCATAGCACTTCTCATTTTGATATTCTTATCATCAATTCCACCAAATAGAATTCACATGCACATTCCAATTTTATCTTGTCCTAATTCTAATGCCACTATTATTACAAGCACAATCAAGAGCATGTAATTTAAAGATAATGAACTCACTTTGCCATAACATGAAAATCCACTTAATCGTGATAGTCCTCGAGAAGATCTAGTCCGTCTTCTAAGTCTCCTAATCAAAAGAAATAACTCCAATGAGTATGAAGTTTAAGTAAACTTATAAATTATATTCTAACAAGTTCGTTAAAGTTCACCTAAGAGGAAATTTCAACTTAAAACGGTCATAACTTAGTCATTGTAACTCGGAATTTTGCATATTATACCGATTTCTACCTATTCGACAAGAGCTATCTATTTCTAAAGTTATTTCCATCAAATAAGGTCATTTTGGTCCATGAACAGTAGGGTACAAAATGCCATACGAGATTCCCATCCCACAAATCAATTTCTAATTTCAATCCAAGCATCATTCCAAAGCTTTGATAGATACTTAGCCATCATTATATCTTGAAAGACTCTTCTATATACATAAATAACTCAATATCATGCATGATTCATGGGTGTTGGTCAATCTATTTCTTCATGTACTTAGACGATGCTTTATGGGATATGTAAGACACTATTTTCTTAGTTTTGTTTCTACCAAGTGCATTATGTGTGCATGCAATACCTACAAGTTATTATCATGAACGTCATAAGATGAGATATCTATATATATATATATATATCCTCAATGATATTTGATATTAATAATTCTTTTAGAAAAATTTTGCTTTGCAAAACTTTAGAAATTATTAGACTTAAGAAAACTAGTTTTATTCCTTGTAAAATCACACTTGCTTTCATCAAAACACAATCTTAATGACCTACATTACCAACACCTTCATTATTTTAATAAAATTCTTCATTTTGGAGTTGGAAAATAGATGTTTAAATAGGGCGTTTACCTATTACGAATTTTATAAAATTTTAAGGAATGAAAATATTTTTTAATCTATATTTTGAAACCTGTCCTTGTTTTAGGATTATACTTTAATAAATTTCATTTATCCTTATCACAATTAGGTCTTTATTACATGTATTCCCTAGGATTTCTATTTTTCCATTAAAATCCTCATTTGGCATTTGGAAATAGGTGTTTAAATAGAGGTCATTTCTAAATCCGAATTTTGAAATTTATTTTTGAGATTGTTTCTTTTGTAAAACTCATTTAATCTTTCTAAAATTAATTCTTAATCAAACCTACTCCTCAAGGATTCCACTTCTTTAATAAAAATCTTGTTTTGGGGTTGAAAAATAGGTGTTCACATATCAAGCTTTCCTTATTATGAATTTTAAGTTTGTTGTTGGAAGTGAAACATAATGCTAACGTAACTTTTGTAAACTTTTCTTGTTACCTATTCCTTAAGCCCTTCATATTTAATGTAAAATATTCATTTTGAAGTTGGAAAATAGCTTTTCTAAATAGGTTCTTTTTAGATCCGAATTTCCAAAAACCATTTTTGTTAAAACTAAAATAGATGTCACGCCGCGAAGGGTACCCTAAATGTGGCAATCCGCCGTACACAATATTAAAGCTTAGGAATGACCATCTCAGTCACACAAAGGCTTCCATACTATGTACAAGGCGTCTAACACATGGAGGAGACACATCGGAGTGATACATTTTATATTGATACAACTTGACTAACAATATAAAGGAAATATAATTCATTATACTTTAATTACAATTCATCCACAGATTTCACTACATAAACTATTACAAGACAATTCACCAAAACCTAGCTAATATCTCCAAGTATTCATACTTCATGCCGGAATTCCGAAGTCATAATCGGCTCCAACCATCTCGGTCCCTACGTAGCATTCTTGAGCTAACCTGTTTAGTCAAAAATCTATTAGGATATAAGCTACACTAGCTTAGTGAGAGTTCTCTTAATTTCGTACCATAACAAGCAAGTTATAAATCATCCATATGTTATGCATGAATAAACACATGAGCAGACAATTATGTATGGGTATTCGGAATCCATACACAGAACAGATTTACACCCTCCGTATCTAGGGTTAGGGATGGTATTAAAAGTCTGCACGATCGCTGCTAGTCCCCAAGCCCCCTAGGCTCATAGCACTCGACTCGGCTAGGCTCATACATGGGATACATCCCCGGTGTACCTTAGTTCCTTATGAATGAACTCTGATACGGGTCTTATTCTCAAATGAGTCCTCAAACCATACCGATCGACCTACGCAGGAGTAGCACGCTACCAAATGCAACTTGTCCGATGCGATGCATGACCAATTTATTTTTTTGCTTAGGTCAAATTATTCATACATTTTTTAAGTGACCAACCAATATCATACACATAAATAGAAATAATATGAATAGTGCAGTTATCCAATCGAATCATGGTTTCGATATGCTTTAGTATTCTTTGGCATACATACATCAAAGTCTCATCGATTATCCCATCCCCATTCATATCGGCTTTTATCTTGTTCCTATAATTCTAATGCAACTAACTATAAGCACAAACAAGGTAACAAAATAAGAGGAAAACTCACTCGGCCATTGGATCACCAGTCTCTTAGTAAAAGTAATCCGGTGATAGGGAATAGTCGATTTTGGGGTCACTTAAAAAGGAAGAAATACCATAATAAGTATTTCATCACTTAACTAATCTAAACTATTTAACAAAACTAGAAAATTCGTAATTCTTGTCCTACAAAGGAATCCCAACGTAAAACGGCCATAACTTGGTCGTTTTAACTTGGAATTTAGCAAATTATATACCGATTTCTATCTACTTCGAAAGATCTATATAATTCTAATATCATATTTAAGTTTTGAAAAATTTGAAGCTTCGAAAGATCTGATCAATTTAGATCAGTAGCTAAAACAATTTTAGAAAATTGATTTTGTGAAAGTTCATAAAGTTTCTACTATCCAAAGCAAGCATACATGCAATATGAGCAAGTTACTAACATAAATGATATGTCATGAGATATATATATATACATATATATACATACATGTTCTTGATGATATTGAATAAAAGAAATTTTTAGAAAACTTTTTCTCTGTAAGACTTTGTGAAAAATCAACTTAGAAAAGCTAGTCTTGTATTCTTGACAATCCCTACTTGTTTTTAGAAAAATTCCTTGATAAAATTTATTTATTCTTGTAAAAATTAAGCCTTCATTACTTATATTCCCTAAGGCCTTTATTTTTCAACAAAAATTTCCATTTTACACTTTGTAAACATGTTTTTAAATATGGTTCATCCCAAAATCCGAATTTTGTAAAAATTATTTTTGTGGTGATTCCTTTAAGTAAACTCATTTGATACTTAGAAAATTACGAATCAACCATACCTAGCCACTAAGGACTTCATTTCTTTAATAAAACTTCTATTTTGAGTTTGCAAACTAAGTGTTTTCATTCTATTACTCATTATTACGAATTTCTTAAAATGAAAAGCAACTCAAATTTTCCTATTTTATTTCTACTCCTTGTTCTACATGTTTTTCTTAGCAAATCCCATCTCAACTTATAAAAATCTTTACTTGATGATATATATGACCTATACTCTTCATTTTTCATATAAAACTCAAGTTTTGGAGTTGATAAAAGGGTTTTTAAGGCATGGTCTTGAAACCATCCGAATTTCATAAAGTTAGGATAAAACTCAAATTTTATATTTTGTAATCTCTTCTTATTTTGAGAATCTCTATTAGTAGATCTACCATTTACTTATTAAAAACATCTCCTATTGATACTATTCCATAAGCCTTTTATTTTTTAACAAATCCTTCGTTTTGGAGTTGAAAAATGGGATTTCAAATTAATCTTGGTTGAGATTCGAATTTACAAATTTATTTTTGGACATATCTTTTGATAAAACCTATCTAAACTTATGAAAATCCATCCCTTACATATCCTATCTTAAGAGCCTTCCATATCTTAAATAAAAACTTCATTTTTGAGTTGGAAAACATGTTTTTAAGTTATGCCTTTGTCTAGATCTGAAAATAGTATTTTTGTTTTAAAAAATAGTCTTTAAAAATCACCTTTGAACCATATAAAATGAAGTCTTAATGATATATACCCATTAAGCCTTCATTATTTCAAGTAAAAATTCCATTTTGACACTTGGAAAGTGGTTTTTAAATGAGGTTCTTTCCTAGATACGCATTTCACCATTTTTGTTTGAGTTTAAAACCAAGATCTACACTTCTATGAACATAAATATAAAAGAAATCCATGGTAGTAAATTATAAACTCATAGATCTAAACATAAAAATAAGCAAAGTTACATAAAAGTTAGATCTACAAAATATAATTTCTTCTAACAAGAAAATAACAATAATACAAGAGAATAATCATGGATAAGAGGAGTGTTTCATTTTGGCATCATCATCCTTAGCTTTTAAGCTTATGGAAGGTCATTTGATGCATGAAACTCTCACTATACTTTACCTACATCAACTATGGAAGTTTTGGACAAGAGTTTTACCAAAGAATCTTGAAGAAATATGTGTGGGAGCTCAAATAGAGAATAGGGGTAGCAAGTGTTCTTGCAAGAATAAGAACAAAAGAAGAGAGAAAAAGAAGAAAAATAGAGAGAAAAAGTGTAAGGAATGATAAGGTTTGATGTGTGAATGAGAGAGAAAGGTAGAAGGAGTTTTAAGTCACTTAAATGAGATAAAAAAAAAGAAAATGGCAGCTTGTTATTTCCTTGGCTGGCGTGAATTTTGAGAGGAGAGAGGGAGGGAATTTTGTTGGTTTTTAACTTGAAATTGTAATGTGTAATTAATGGTATGTGTGGCTTCTTAAAGAAGGATTGAAATATCTTTACTTTAATCAATTTTTATAGTATTTCAAAGGATAAGGCAACCAAAGAGGTAAAAAAAATATGCCATGAAGTGAAATATGAAGTATAGAAAGATTGAAGTGAAAAACAAGTGATGTGTGAAAGGTGTACTTAAAGGTATAGGTTTGTAAAGTACTTTCTTAATAAATAAAATAAAAATAAGAAAAAAATAGAAAATGTATTCCAAATTTTTGTAGTAGATTTTTAATAATTAAAATAAGATAATTTATTTATTTATTTTAGTGAATTATCAAATAAGTTATCGATATGATCAAAATACGCGAATATGAGCTATAAATGATATTTTATAACCCGAAAAATTATAAAAAATTATTTTATGAAAATTAAAATATTTTTCAATTATTAAATTAATTTATTTTATTTTTAGTATCGGGTTTAAACAGAAATTGATCCCATAAAAACCCAAAACTAACTAAATTTTAGAAAAACAGAATTTTCTATGATATATAAAAATATTTTTCTAAAAATATAAGGGTTTACAAAAGTACTAAAATTGTGTAATAAATAGTAGTAAATAGTGCAAAAGACTAGTTAATTACCGGTAGTAAAGAAATACTAATATAATCGCAAAATCAGATATTTATAGTTATCGAAAAATTATAAACTGATATTTTTGAAATCCTTATGACAATACGAGTCTAACGGTATTAATGGTATATTTTTGATATCTCAAGCCCCGGAACACGCTTTTCAAAGTCTATATCCGAACGGGCTCGAAATAGGTCAAAAATTTACCAATATGATATTTTTAAGCGACCTTATATTACTACGAGCTACTCTATATACTTAAACTATACCTCGGCCTCTAGGACTAAGAATGCGAGATTGCTAGACTAAAACTACTATATTCCACTTGGGGTTCCTAGGTGATTTTCCGGTTTAGATCTTTGTCAATTTGGAAACCGAGGGTTTATGTTTATTAACATATTTAGTTTGAGAAATTTTATTTTTGTAAGTATTTAATATCTTAACGTTTTTGAAATTATTGAATTGGGTTTTATTTCCGAAGGTTAATCGTTATTTACTTTTTAATAATTTGTTTTTGGGTTCTATATTACCCGATTTTATAAGTCAGAGTTACGTATAGAATTTGTCACACGTAGTGGTTTTGGATTTGAAGACCGTTGAGTTCTTATTTTATTTTTAAGGATTCTCATTTTTTCAAGATTAAGAAATTTCGGATTCGTTCGTGATTTATGACTAGTCAAAGTTCGGTTTTAATTTGGAGTTATTTTTAGACTTTATTTTCGATGTTTATTTTGGAATTATTTTCTGAAATTTTCTAGGGCTTACAATAGATCTTAGACTTTCTAACATTTTCCCACTATTATTATGCTACTACAAGTCCTTTATGTACATTTAAAAAAAAAAAAACCCAAGGCATTTATGTACTTAAACAACTAGATCTAGTTTATTATGCAAGTCATAAATGCAAATGCACAAAACATCAGTAATAACAACAACATAAATCAATAATAAAGAAAAATAATAGCAAAATAACTTAAATAACAAGATCCATAACATTGTGATGGCATGAATATCATGTTTAAGTGTTTCCACATCCCTAGCATAAAGCTCATGGGGATTTTGAGTGGAATCACACATGTAGGATCTTGCCATTACATGTTTTATTGTAGTAAGGTGTAGATCTATTACCTATTAGATGTGTGGAGCTAGAAAAACTTAAAGAAAAAAAAATTGTGAGAGTGTGTGTGTGTGTGGGGGCGTATCACAGCATGGAGGGGAAGAGAGGGAGAGAAAAATTTTGCAAGGGTTTGCTTTAGAGAGAAAAGAGAGAAAATGAGAAGTGGAAGATATAAAGGAGTATTTATAAAAAAGTGGATTAGGGTTTGTGTGGAATAGAAGAAAGAAAAATAAAATAAATTGAGAGAGAGCATGGGGGGGGCGCCGGTGCTTACAGAGAGAGAGAGATGTGTGTTATTTTTTTGTGTAACAAATTCAAATTTAATAGTAATTTAAGTAATAAAATATATTGGAAAAGTAAATGTAAGGAAAATGATGTAATATTGTAAGAACGGGTTGTAAGGATGTAAGAATAGGGTATGGGTGGTTGTACTTGTGAATAGTGTGATTAGAAATCAAAACGTAGATTAGATAATCAAATTACCGGTAGTAATGGAAATACGATAAAAGGCTATAACTGCAACTTTTATAACTCAAAAAATTATATAACTGATGTATTTGGAAATCTTATGAAATTACGAGTCTAACAGTACTAATAACATATTTTTAGTATCTCGAGCCTCGGAACGCGCTTTTCAAAGTCTATTTCGATCAGGTTTGAAATAGGTCGGAAATTCATTAATCTGATATTTTTAAGCATCCTAATATTATTACAAACCAATCTACACTCTTCGCTCATATTTCGACTTCTTGGTTTAAGAATACGAGGTTGTTGGATCTAAACTACTAGGGTTTCCTGGGGATTGGTTGACTTAGGATTTTCGATTGACTTTCTAGGTTAGGGTTTAAGCTTGAAATTATCCTAAAAATTTGGGGTTTACAATGATAGAAGGGACCAAAAGAAGGATCTTGATTAAATACTAGTGGTGTGCGAATACCCTGAAGTGTTTCCGGAAGATTTACCAGGATTACTACCTAAGAGGGATGTCGAGTTTTGTATTGAATTGGTGTCTGATACTTTACCAATTTCTAAGACGCTATACCGTATGGCTCCTATGAAAGTTGCAAAACTTAAAGTTCAATTAGACGAATTACTTGAGAAGAAGTTCATTGGGCTAAGTGTGTCACCTTAGGGAGCTCCTGTGTTATTTGTAAAGAAAAAAGATGGGAGTATGAGATTATGTATTGACTATGGGGAATTGAACTAGAGGATAATCAAGAATAAGTATCCGTTACCTAGGATAGACGATTTGTTTGACTAGCTGGTAGGAGCACAAGTATTTTCCAAGATCGATCTAAGATCAGGATATTACCAGCTAAGGGTCAAGGCAGGGGATATTCAAAAGACTGCTTTTAAGACTAGGTATGGACACTACGAGTTTGTGGTCATGCCTTTCGATCTCACAAATGTGCCAGCAGTGCTTATGGATCTAATGAATAGGGTTTTTAGAGATTATTTGGATCAGTTTGTAGTACTTTTCATTGATGATGTGTTGGTGTGTGCTAAGTTGAAGGAAGAACATGAAGAGAATCTAAGGTTGGTTTTGACCAGACTACAAGAAGAGAAATTATATGCTAAGTTTTCGAAATGTGAGTTCTAGCTAAAACATGTGGCTTTCTTAGAACATATTGTGGATGGAAATGGAATATCAGTAATGGCTGACTTCGAAGAACGTGTCAAAAATTAGATATTTTCTAGGAATGGTAGGATATTACAGATGGTTTGTAGAGGATTTTTCAAAGATAGCAAGTGCATTGACCAGACTGACACAGAAAGAGGTAAAGTATGAGTGGAAGGAAGACTTTGTAGTTAGTTTCCAGCAATTGAAAGACAAATTAGTGTCAGCGCTAGTGCTATCCTTACCCGTAAGTGGCGAAGAGTATGCTATTTACAATGATGTTTCTATTTAAGGATTAGGATGTATGCTTATGCAAGTAGGCAAGGTAATAGCATATGCTTCCAGACAATTGAAACCATATGAGAAAAATTATCTAACATATGATCTGAAGCTAGCAGCAGTCGTGCATGCATTAAAGATTTGGAGACACTACCTGTATGGGGAAAGATGTAAGGTGTATACGGATCACAAAAGTTTAAAATATATCTTTACTCAAAGAGAGCTAAACATGAGACATAGAAGATGGTTATAACTCATTAAGGATTACGATGTTGACATACAATATCATCCTAGGAAGGCCAACATAGTAGCTGATGCTTTAAGTAGGATGAGAGTTGAGAACATGGTAGCTTTGATAACTTCTGAGAGATATCTAATAGAAGACATGAGAAAACTTGAGTAAGAAATAGTGACCAATCAAGTAGGTGCTACATGAGCAAGCATGCAGATACTACCTAATCTATTGGAAAGAATTAGAGTAGCATAAGTTGATGATCTGAGTATACTAGAGGTGAAAAGAAGGATGAGAATTGGAAGGGCCCCAAAATTTCATATCAATGAAGATGGTGTTTTGAGATACAAAAGGAGGTTGTGTGTGCCGGAACAGGGAGATCTTAAAAAGGAATTACTAAAAGAGGCACATTATTCAAGTTATTCAATCCACCCTGGAGGGTAACAAGATGTACCAAGATTTGAAGAAGTTGTATTGGTGGAATAACATGAAGAAGGAGATAGTGGAGTATGTATCCAAGTGTTACACATGCCAATTAATCAATATAGAGCATAAAAGATCGGCAGTTGAATTGAAGCCTTTGCCGATACCGTAATGGAAGTGGGAGCACATTATTATGGACTTTATTACTACTTTACCTAGAACTAAGGAAAAGCTTGATTCGGTGTGGTGATCATTGATAAACTCACTAAAGTAGCCCACTTTATACCGATTAGAACTGGGTGTACCATGGAAAGGTTAGCAAAGCTATACATCAAGGAGATAGTAAGATTACACGGGATACCAGTGTCTATTGTGTTTGATAGGGATACCAGATTTGTTGGGAGATTCTGGAAAAGCCTACATCAAGCATTGGGTACTAAGGTTGTCTTTAGTACTGCTTATCATCCCCAGACCAATGGACAATCCAAACGAACTATTTAGGTTTTGGAGGATATGTTAAGGGCATGTTTTTTGTTTTTCAAAGATAGTTGGGTTGACCATTTGCCTCTAGTAGAGTTTGCTTATAACAATGCTTACCAAGCATCGATGGGAATGGCACCTTATGAAGCCCTGTACGGCAACAAGTGCAGATCACCAATTCATTGGGATGACGTTAGTGAAAGACAAATTTTGGGAGCAAAATTAGTGTAGGACTCTATTGACAAAGTTAAGTTGATCAAACAGAGATTGCAAACAAGCCAAAGTTACTAGAAAAGCAATGCTGACAAGAGAAGAAGGCCTTTGGAATTTCAAGTGGGAGACCACGTTTTCCTCAAGATATCACCAACAAAGGGTGTTGTTAGATTCGGTATGAGAGGGAAGTTAAATCCCAGATATGTTGGTCCATTTGAAATTCTGGAAAGAATCGGAGATATGGCTTATCGACTAGCATTACTACCAAGTTTAGAGGGAGTGCACAATGTATTTCACGTATCTTTGTTGAGGAAATATGTACAAGACCCTGAACAGATTATAGTTGGAACCGTTGGAAGTTCAAGCTAATCTCTCCACTCGAGAAAAGCCAGTAAGGATCTTACGCCAACATTGGAGAGCCGTTGAAGAGGTGATGAAGACCGACTTATGCCGGCAGGATGGCCGCCAGCGTAGAAAGGAAGGCCGTCGACGTATCATGGTAGGCCACCAACCTACAGTGGCATTTTTCCTAAGCTAAGTTTCTCTATAAATAAACCCTTAGACCTTCGATTTCCATACACTTCTTCCTTAGCCAAACTCAAGGTATGTGGGTATAGCCTTGGTCTTTTTCAATTCCTTTCCTTAGATAGATAAATCTAATTCTAGATTTGTATATGACTGAAGGAGATTCGAGAATCTATTGGAGAAAACCCTAAAGCGGATTTTGAGAGTTTCGGTTTCAAATCAAAGTAAAGGTAAAATCTCTATCAAAGTTTCGTAGTTTCTGAGATTAATAGATTTTAAGAATATGATTATAGCGATAGTAAATTACTTATGACAGGAGATTGAATGAACAAATTAGGGTTCTCTTGCAAGCAAGATCTACAAGTTCTAGGTAAGTATGAACCTATTTTATCTTTGTGGATATGAAGTTATAAACTTTCATAGTCGTTTTGTTCGTAGAGGATTGTATATATATGTATGTGTTGTGAAGGGAATTTTGGAGATCGTTAATAATTCTAGAGAAATTGTGAAAAGGGTTTCCATGAAGTGCAAACGGGATAAACAGGTGTGTTGATCTTTGATTAGGTTTATGGAATTAGGGTTAGGGTATGATATTGTTATTACAATTGCAATTGACCGTAATATATATTGTTAAAAAAGAGTATTATGAGATTAGGGTTCCTTTTTAATTAAAATTTTTTGTTGGATAGATTGGGATTGAAAGCAAATCCAGATACGACCTTACCTTGCTTGCTGCTTGAATGTATAGGTTTAGAAAACAATTTGATTAAATCTTACTCGACATAAAAATTGTAGCGTTTTTTGTGTATGGCTTTGGTTAGTAAAGACCACGCAGAGTGTGATACTAACGAGGGTGCATCCTGATGATTCTTATGTGGCACTGTCCTTAGTGGAGTTGCACTTGAAAATGATTCTAGTAGATTATGAGTCATTCCAGTTCGTATGGCGGAACGCAACGATGTGTAGGGAGTACCCAACATCAATGCATTGTATATAAACTATTTTATATAAAGATTGTGAATCGAGGTCATGAGTTACTCCGGGTTTAAGACTAGATGCATATGGTTCTAAATTGTGCTATTTGTTTCATTAATTAAAGATAATAATTTGTATCGTTGCATTAGTCTTTAGGAATGTATGTGATGTATGTTGGCACGTTCATGTGTATTTGTATGTAGTATGGCGTACTGGGTGTTTTTGCTCATTCTTTTAATTTTTCAGGTACAGGTGAAGATGATATTGTGTATGACCTATCTTGGTATGATCTATATGTAGATCATGGGGATGGCGATAGTGGACTTGACTATTTAACTAAGGATTCGTAGATCTTGAGCGTTGGATATATTAGAGTGATATGGAGGACTTATTGAATTTTATGTTATTAGTTGTCGGAAATCTTATGAGACTAGTTTGTTAGGTTTTCAATTGTTTTGATGACATGTAGTTTCATATATTATTAGTTTACGATTTAAAAGAGACTATTTTATGAGATGCTTTTAAAGTAAACCAATTTGTGGGTTTTGTTGATTAAAATTTATATAATTGTGGTATAGTGTTTTATAGCCTTAGCGTGTTCTTAATAAGTGAAGGACACGTGGCAAGTTATGATGCTTGTAACTTAGGGCATTTACTAGTTGTGCTTATCCCCCAATAGTTGTTTTTGTAGGAAAATCATAAAGCTAGGATTGGGATAAGAACGAATGCAGAGCGTGTCAAAGATCAAGTCTTGATAATTAAATGATTATAATGTCTATAGACTACACTTAATCAAGAGGAAAGAATTAAAACTTATATATTTCTCTTTCTTAAATTCCTTTCCTTACCTTTTAGTAGTTTCTTATTAGTTAAAAGATAGAATTAAAGTTTACCTTATCTTATCTCTGGTAAGGTATTTGATTCGCTGTGGTCTTACGATATGTGGAAATTTCAGTATCAAAAACTATTTTTCTAAATATATATGTCTATAACATATTGAGAGAATAAGTTAGAGTCTTGCAATATCTAACTTGCAAGGCGATCTTCATGTTATGGATACATACGTGATATGACGGCTTTAGAGTAAATATATTAGGTCCCTATATAGGGTCGTGATAGGAATTGCACTTTGTGCAATTTCCCTAAGATTTTAAAGAAGAATTCTTCAAGCTAATAACATTAAACAAGTGCTTGATGGAAAGCAACTCATATCTGACTTGTTTCTTTTCTCACTAATTTCAATTTTTGTTGGCAAATAAGTCTTTAAAACAAAAGTAAACTTTAATCGATGGATGAAGCGCAAGGGTATAATAGAGGTCTAATTCGAGGTCATGCATGAAATCATAGTTTGATTTATGAACAATTGAATAGGTGGTCAAACTTAATTTATCTGATAATTTTGGATGCAGTTCAACCCGCGATTTGCGTATCATTGTTTTCAATTTTAAACGTGGTACATATCGTGCCCTTGATTTGGAATATGCCCACAATTTGGAATAACATTATTTACCCATTTTTGTCTAAGTTAAACAAATTAAACCACAAGATTTAAAGAAGCCGCCATTCATCATACATGCAATTTGCGATTTGAAACAGAGAAGTTTTTCTAAACTTCAATCTTTGAATCTTGCTTTGTGCTTATATTTGTAAATTTCCCTGAATGTTTCATGATTGTTAAACATTGACAGCAATATCTAGTTTAAGTGTAGGGCGAAGGTTAAGCAAGATTGAATTGGATTATTAGGTTGAGAATTTGAATAGAGTAATCGGTGCTATAATAATCAATTTTCTTCCATAATTATAGAAAAATAATGAAATGGTACAAAAATTTGACCAAAATTTTTCAATTTTCCAGATGAAATCACCATGCAACTCAAGTGAGTTTAGTATTGAACAACATCATCTTACATGTGAGTTAACTTTTGTCATGCCCCGAGAGGTACCCTAAACGTGGCAGTCCATCATACATAATACTAAAGTCTAAGAATGACTACCTTAGTCATGCAAAGGCTTCTTTATCATGTTCAAGGCATGCATCACAATCAAGAAAACGCATTGGAGTAACGTAATTTATATTGATAACAATTAAGTAACAAGGCAAGGATAATACTTATCATAAAACATAAACATCATTGCCTTCAAGTCTACATAAATACATTTCTTAGTAATCACCAATATACTAACATAGTATGCATTGCATATAAGGAAATTACAAAATAACCTCATCCTATGTTCGCATTACTTCCATAAGAGTTTAAAATCCATAAATGATTTCCTTAATGTCATGATCTTCGAATAAAGCCACTGGTATACCTGTTTCAACAAAGATCTATGGGGGTGTAAGCTTACAACTAGCTTAGTGAGATATTCCCTTTCATTCGCATCATGATATCAAATAAGTTTATTTAATATTCACGCATATGCTATGATACTATACAACAATCACATGATTATACAAATATATGGAGTTATCCGGAAAGCATATATAGAACGGATTTACCCCTCTGCATCGAAGGTTAGGGAACTGTTGGTAAAGATCCTCTAGATCTTCTACTACTAGGCCTTAGGCCCTTGCCCAAATCGTTCTGTTGGCATGGCTTTGAACCTAAGTCGCATTCTTTAGTGATGTGGATTCTCTAGGAAGGAGAATGGCCCTTGTCCTAGCATGATAACAGCTGTCACGCCCTGAGGGTACCCTAGTAGAAGTGGACAAGTCACACCTGAATACTATCACTATATTACCTTTAGAGAGTGACATGTTTTCCAAAATAACAGGATCTTTTAGTTGCTTCAATAAGAAATGATAAATACATGTAAGAAATAAATTAGTAAATAACTGCCATCTTAATCATAAAGTATCATAGATTATTACAAACCATGTAGTCTTCTTGTAATTCTCTACATACATAATTGATAAGATAACACTAGCTAATCCAATCTAAGAAAATATAAACCATTAATCCTAAACAGAACATAGGCTTCCAGCTCTTAAGCCGTTACTGGAGCCATATTTCTGGAAGTAACTAACCAAGGTCAAAGCATAAACTTGAAAAGACTGTTGGAGTATGAGCGAAACTACGGCTCAATGAATAACCAGATATATTACACATCAAACAAGTTATTAACAAATCATTTGTAATGCAATCACTCAAACATATGCTCAGATACAAGCTTGGATGATCTAGAATCCAAACAGGAAAAAGATTTACGCCCTCTTTTTAGGGTTAAAGAACATTTACTTTATGACCCACCTGCCCAGGAGAGACTAAGTTTACAGGAAAATCAACGATTTCTCCTCTTAAGGTTATCACTTTAAATTTAATAACAGTTTTAATTGACCATTTCATGTATCCATCCTTAGAAACTATCTGAGTATTAATCATTCCAAAGCGATACTACGGGCGGCGTTCTTCATTGCCACTTAGTTCCCGTAGAACCAACGGAACAAAGAAAACCTTGGAAGACCTAACACTTTAGAAAAACCAAGCATTAAAAGAGAATCGAAATATTAATACGTAGCAGGCTGTCACCCATTTGTATATGCAATAATGCAGTACATGTGATGTAGATTGTATCAACCCTTAAATTTATAATTCCAATTAACTCCTACGACCTAGTTAGGCAGTGTACCTATCTATAGTTGTATAGGGTCAACGGATATCGTCCACAGGATCTTTGAGACAATTACTAGAATTAACCGGTTTTCCACTATTTAGCAATCCTAATTAAATACCACTATTACTAACAACTATGATTCACTAATTAACTAATTAATTCGCAATCAACGTGTATTCACAACCTTAATAATTCAACAATCACAAAACAATACCCTAGACCTTGATACACCACTAACCCTATCAATCTTATTAATAACATTCGTCAATGCAGCACGTGTTCTTGAATTGCAGGAACCCTAATTTCATTAACCTCTCTCTCGAGATAATTAAATCCTAACCCTATATGTCTAATGGAAATCTCTTCCTCACTAGATGCATATAAAGGTTGCATTAATGATCACAATTCCTCATAAAGATAAATTCTTGATGCAAAAGATTCATGTAATCTATCTCTAGATTTACATTCAAACCCTTCTACTCATGCTAGATCTTTCCTATTAATCAATCCGTCGATTCAATTAACAAGAATCATACAATAACCTAATATTGCGCATATACTAGATTAAGACAATCAAGCAACATGAATAGATTCAAGAACAAGAACTTCATTCAACAAATCAATTCAATCCACATTAGGGTTAGGGTTTCTCAAAATCTAGGGCATATAGATCTAAGCTTCCATTGTAAAATAATTACAAATATAAACCATGGAAGAATAAACATAAAACATGATGATTACACCCTTTAACCAACAAGTCTTGTGATGGAAAATTGTTAGGAGTTCCTCTTCTTCTCGCACGTCTTTTCTCCTAGGGTTTCTTCTTATCAATTGTGTGTCTCAAACAAAGAGTGGTTGGATATATTTATAAGAAAATGGATTTTTCTTCTACACGGGCATCTACACGGGCCGTGTTCGGGGCCGTGTTGCTTCCCATTTCAACGATTTGGAGTCCTACACAAGCCCGATCACAGCCTGTGTTGCGAAGTCGTGTACGTTCCACGAAGCATTCTGTCCATTTCTTATCTCCAACATAAGCATCCAACATGGCTCGTGTTGCGTCCTCATGTTCTTCACAATAGCTTGCTGTACATTTTCCAACGCCAACACCAGCACTCAACACAGCTTGTGTTGAAATCTCATGTATAATGAAATTCTTCACTTTGCACTTTTCTCATCAAAACTTGTTGTAATTCATCAAAACATCTCCATAGTGCTTATTATCTCCTCTTAATCCTGAAATTAACATATTACTCAAATCAGTATCCTTTTCTACAATTATTCACATAAAAATCACTATAATATCATACTAAAGCCATGTGAATAATTAGGGTATTTTGTACTTATCAAACTTCCCCACACTTAACCGTTTGCTTGTCCTCAAGCAAACAACTAAGGATAAAGAAATCCATCATCAATTATACTCAAAATTTCATCAATAAAATTTCAATTCAATTCAATTCGACATAGCACTCTTCCAATTCTTCAATAGTGATTTAGCAGTGCCCACCACTCAAACCTACCATACTTGTACTTGTACTTGGCATACTATAATAAAATTTTTAAGATTAATCCAAAGTAAACCAAATTATTACCCCTGCCATTTAAGAACCACTTCCGAGTCATAAAAGAAATAAAAGTCAATCAAAGCAAAAGCGCTTAATTGTATTCCACCACTAATTAGAGAGTATATGAACATTCCAACCTCTTCAAACTTAGCAACCTAGAGCAAAAGTATATGGTATCTATCAATCCCCTAGATTTTTTTCTTTTATTGCAATTTCCCCATAAATTCCCTTAATAGCCTTCAGAGGGACGGAGTTTAACCCGTATCTTTTCATTTTTCCTCTGGACGGGGTGTAGCCCGCTTCTTTTCAGCTTTTCTATTTCATTTCCGCACTTCTCGTTATAGTGAGATCATTGAGTCGGCACATCCGGATTCATCATCCAAGTGACCAGGTTTTAAAGGACCCCAACGAACTCTCCTCACTTTAACATTCAAGCTTGGATACTCTTAACTCGGTTTCCCAAGTCAGCGGAGTAAAGATTCTTGTAATTCATCAATTGTTTTAAAGTTGTATAGTCAATAGCGGGGTCAGACTTCGCTCTTCTGAGGGACCAAAGCCCGCCCATATTAACTAAGCTTTAACATTCCATTTAACACAACAACTGATTCAATTTCATTTCATTCCAATTCAAAGAAATCGTTCAAAAAGAATCACTAAGTGATTGGTTTCATATACCCCTTTCACAAAAGGTTAGAAAAGTTTTCAAAATTCTTGAAAAACTAAATATACTAACTAACAAGCTTAGGAACACAACCATTTAACTTTAACAAGGGACTTCAACATCCTTCACAACTTAAGATTTGATCATTAAATAGTAAGTAAATTTGCTCCACTTAGATTTCATCCTAAAACTTTAACTAAGTAAACCAATTACAAAATAGGTGAGTAAGGCACATCAAATCACTTCCAATTTATAATTGAATGCTAAATCTCCTTTGATTAAGTACAATTTCAGGATTCTTGAAAAATGTGAACTTTCAATCTCATAAGTACTCATAAGTGGGGGAAACTTGATTAGCGATTGTTTAAAGTTAGATAAGCTCATAATACCCAAAAATTTATTTCCTTCCTTAAACTTCCCCACACTTTAAGGTAGACATTGACCTCAATGTCGTTGATGATATCACAGCCCAAGGGAAACTTGAAAAGAAAGGAAAAATAAAAAGCAAAGAAAAGAACTGAAACTTCCCCGATTTTAGAAGAATATAGTGGAGCAGCAAGTATAAGCGAAGGGAAGAAAAAGAATGCAAGGAGTATCCGCACTGATCAGCTGCATAAGAGGATGGAGAACCCATAGTCATTCTTGCTGCAGGGAAAAAGAAGAAGGTAAAAGAAAAGAAAAAGAAAACTAGAAAACAGAAGAACTAACTAAACTAAGCTAAACTATCCCATAGTCCTGCGAGAGAAAAGAATCATCAAAATCAAAAGCTTTTCGGTAGTTCTTCACAATAAGAGTAGTGATATTATAGGTCCCACTACAGTTCATTCAGCACAGAACACAAAAAGAAAATCAGTTGTCCGGATCCTCATCATCATCTCCATCATCGTCGCCATCATCATCTCCCTCCTCTTGCTCCGACTCATCACCCACCGCCGGTTCAGATTCGTCGTCCGCTTCCTGATCATCATAATCAGCGGACTCGGCCACTTCTTCACTCTCCGATGACAGCTCTGCTGGGGTGTCCTTTGCTGGTTCTTTCCCACGCCGTTTAGGGGGAGCTGCTGTAGGCGCTGAGCTGGGGGTGTGCCCTTCATCCTCGGAGGAGCTGATGTAAGTGGGAAGATCAGTGGGCGCCGGTCTCATACATCTCGCCATACCCTGCAAAAAATTTATCACATAAGCTCTGAATTTCTTGGCCTTCTTTCTCTCCTTTTGCATATCTACTTCCATCCTAGCCAAGCGTTGGTCGGCATCGGCTGGAACCTGAGACGTCGAGGCTCCTGGGGTGGTGTATGGTCTGTGGGAAGGGGGTGTGGAGTACATCCTCCTTGGAGTGCTGATCAGTTTTTCTAGCCCCCACCCAGCAAATGGCCCATCAGTCACTCTAGTGACTGGAACAGGAGTGGCTCCTGGGGTTCCCGGAAGATATTCATCCCCTGCAATAGCCTGGTGATGTAGCCGCCGCAGTAGATGCCTTTAGACCGTGGATCGGAGGCTTGGCGATAGATATAATGAGCCAACTCCACTCCCACATTGATCTTGTACCGACTGGCAATGCTATAGAGAAGGAAGAGCTCAAAATTGTTTACCACCCCAGTGCTGCTCTTCCGAGCTCCAATTGTGTTGGCGAACATCCAATGGATGACTCTATAGTGGACATTGCGCATGGAGGAGGCCTTGGATTTTGAAGGAAAATAATCCATATCCGACTCACAAAGGACTTCCCACCTCTATATGTGTAGCTCCCTGGGCCAACTGTTTGTGAGTTGTTGAAAGGCCTCAGATTGGGTCTCCTCCTCAGTATAGAGTCCCATGTACACACAAAATTTGTATAGAGGCACCTTGTAATACTTCCATAAGCAAGAAAAGTGAGTGTACCATGGACTCCTTTGCTGAAATCTTTGTCATCCAAATCGAGAGTGGGACAGACTTCCACTGTGATGTCATGATAAGCGGGAGTGCGGATGTCAAAGAGTTTTTCCCACGGGCCGATGGAGAGCAGTTCCTTGATTTCGGCTTCAATTCCATAGTTCCTTATCAATGCCCAATCAACAAATCGGTGTGCTCCGAATGGTTTGGAAGATAGCCGAGCTTTTCTTTTCTTGCTCCAAGATTTGTCGGAGACGTTCTTGTAATAGATCTCCGAGTCGGCTTTCTCCTGTAGGAGCTTTTGTTTCTTTTTGGATGGTTGAGTCCTGGCCTTGGAGGGGGTTGCTGGCTTCTTCGATCTCTTTGAGGTGGTTTTCTTAGAGCGGCTAGTTGTCGGTGCTTTGAACTGGAGGGAGTTGTGGAAGGAGTGGGATTCTTAACGCAGACCTTCTTATGTCCCATATCTGCGAGAAATTTGGGACACGTGAGTATCTTTAATCCACATGATAACAATGCAATATCATTACTATGCAACAATGCAATGCATTCAAGTGATATTGGTAAGCAATTGGGTTGTTGAAATACAATGCACAATAGGATCAAGGTATTCGATGAAAATTGGTATCCTACACAGGCTGTGTAGGATGGTGTATAACACTTAAAGTCAATTTATCCAACACGAATGCGCGAAAAATAGGTCGTGTAAAAGCTTGTACAAATCTTTGACAGACTATGGATACCATGGCCGTTATAAATAACATGCGTGGATCATCATTACTCATCAAGATTCGTCCTAAACAAGATTTCTTGTGAAACCCTAAGTAGTACGATTAAGGTGAATCACGTATGGAATCGTGATGAAACATGCACAATCAAGATCCTATGGGAGGCGAATTGCACAAAGATTAGGAAAGCCCCAATTTATATCACAGTTGAAATTTCTTGATGAACCCTAGGATCTAGCAGATTAAGCGTTTATGTTGCTCAAATGTGGTTCATCACGATGCATAATCTCGTTCAGCATGATAATTAAACAAGATTCATGACATGCAGCTCAAGAAAGTACAAGATTCCACTATTGCAAGAGTAATAATCCGAAGATCACGTGGGCAGAGCATGTTATTCATGGCGAAAAAAATCCAATGGAACGAAAGAGATATGGACAAGAAACATACGTACCTGTCAGTTGGAAGTGGTCCCGTGGAGTGTGAAACCGTGGTGTGGTGGGGTAGCGTGTGAGTGAGTGGAGTAAACTTTCGTATGTGAAAGTGAAAGTTGAAAGTGAAAGTGAATGTGCATGTGTTCTGTGCGTGGGGTATTTATATTATGCGTGGTGGGGTTGTACATAGGCTGCGTACACGGGCTGTGTTCGAAGCCCGTTTAACTCAAAAAATGACCAGAACGTTAGGGTTTGATACACGAGCATCGTACATGGCTGTGTTCGACGCTCGTGTATGGGTCGAAAAATGATCAGAACGCTCATGATTGCTACACGAGCGCTATACACGGGATGTGTTCGAAGCTCGTGTAGCTTTCCAAAAATGCCCAGAGTGTTGCCTCTAAAGATTTCTGATCGTACACAGACTGTGTGGATATCTCGTTTATGCTTTAGAAATCGGTCAGAATGTTTGTGTGTACTACATGAGCTTCGTACACGGGCTGTGTTCGACGCTCGTGTAGGAGTAAAAAATTGTGCAGTATGTGCAATCTGACGTGATGTTTGTGCAACGTTGTGTATCTCTCAAACTTTTTTCCTAATGTATTTTGAGTGATATTCGTGTGAAAAGAGAAACTTACCTCATTACCGTTCACAAAGTTCCTTACCACGATCTTGGTTGCATCTTCCCCACACTTTGAGTGTGCCGCCGGTCCGAATGGGATCATGAGTTATCTACATTATGAGGACAAATAGGTTAGGGATAGCACAAAAATTACTAAGAAAAGGGAACGAAATCTACCTAAGATGTACATGGGCTGCCTCCCATGAAGCGCTGTTGTTTAACGTCGTTTGCTCGACGGAATGTGGTTGCCATGGCTAGATAACTGGTGGTCGGAGGTTTATCTCGTCCCGATCTTCAATTTCTGTTCCATTCCCCAGGTATAATTTGACCCGGTGACCATTTACCTTGAACGTGCCTTGTTCGGGGTGCTCTAGTTCTACGGCTCCATGGGAAAGATTTGCTTGACAGAAAATGGACCTGACCATCTTGATTTCAACTTGCCCGGGAAAAGTTTTAACCGAGAATTGAAGAGTAGCACTTGATCTCCGACCTTGAACTTCTTAGGATGAGGATGTGAGCATCATGATATTTCTTTGTTTTCTCTTGTAAAGCTTCATGTTCTCATATGCGGTCATCCTCCACTCATCAAGTTCATTCAGCTGAAGCTTCGTTTGAGTCCGGAGGTTTAACTCAAAGTTCATCTGCTTGATGGCCCAATACGCCTTGCTCAATTTCCACCGGAAGGTGGCATGCCTTCCCATACACTAGTCTGTAGGGAGTAGTTCCTAGAGGTGTCTTGTAGGCGGTTCTATACGCCCACAAGGCATCATCAAGCTTGTCTGCCCAATCTTTTCTATGAGAACTGACCGTCTTCTCAAGGATCCTCTTCAATTCCCTATTGAAACTTCCACTTGCCCGCTTGTCTGAGGGTGGTAGGGTGTTGCAATTCGGTGCGTGACTCCATATTTCCTCAGAACTTTCTCCAGTTGAGAGTTGCAGAAGTGAGTCCCCCTATCACTAATGATGGCTCGGGGAGATCCAAACCGTGAGAAAAGCTTTTTCAGGAACTTACATACCACCCTGGCGTCATTTGTGGGTAGTGCTTGAGCCTCTACCCATTTGGAAACATAGTCTACGCGACTAGTATGTATTTGTTCCCGAAGGAAGTAGGAAGTGGCCCAACAAAATCAATGCCCCATAGGTCGAATACCTCACATGCCAGAATGTAGTTCTAGGCATTTCATCACGTCTCGAGGTGGTTCCCGTTCTTTGACATCTATCACAGGACATAACAAAACGTTGAGCATCTCTAAATATAGATGGCCAATAAAAACCAACCTCTAAGACTCTCTGGCGGTTCGGTTGGCGCTGTAGTGACCCCCAGTAGGACCGGAGTGACATTCATACAAAATCTTCCAACCTTCGTCATGGGAGACGCACCGCCTGATCATTTGATCAGCACATATTCGGAAAAGAAAGGGGTCCTCCCAGTAGTAATGTTTGAGTTCGGCAAAGAACTTTTTCTTGGCATTATAATCCAGATCACTAGGAGGAACACCTGCAGCAATGATTCGCTATGTCGGCAAACCATGGTGCCTCAGGACTTAGAATTCGCATACTGCAAAGAGCCTTTCTTCGGGAAGGTGTCGTCAATGTCCGCTTCAATAACTCATCGTTGTGTGGTTCTTTCAACCTTGATAAGTGATCCGCTGCCAAGTTCTCCGCTCCCTTCTTGTCACGGATTTCGAGATCAAATTCTTGAAGGAGCAGTATCCACCGAATGAGTCGTGGTTTTGCATCGGTCTTGGATAGGAGAAACTTTAGTGCGGAGTGATCTGTATACACAATAACCTTAGATAAAACAAGATAAGGTCTAAATTTATCAAATGCAAATACTACTGCCAACAGTTCCTTTTCGGTTGTGGTGTAGTTCTCTTGAGCATTGTTAAGAGTTTTGCTGGCGTAGTATATTGGTTGGAACCGCTTCTCATGTCTTTGTCCCAGGATAGCCCCGACTGCAAAATCACTTGCATCGCACATAATCTCAAATTGAAGGTTCCAATCTGGTGCTATCATAATCGGAGCATTGATAAGCTTTTCCTTCAGGAGGTTGAAAGAATGAGTGCATTCTTGATCGAAAATGAAAGGTACATCCTTCTCCAGAAGTCGTGTCAAAGGACGGGCTAATTTGGAGAAGTCCTTTATGAATCGCCGGTAGAAACCCGCATGTCCAAGGAAGCTTCTAATAGCCTTAACTGATGTGGGAGGCGGTAATCGCTCAATTACTTCGATCTTGGCTCTATCTACTTCAATCCCCTTTTGAGAGACTTTGTGACCCAGTACAATGCCTTCCTTACACATGAAGTGGTACTTTTCCCAGTTAAGGACTAGGTTAGTCTCTTCACAACGGGTCAAGACTTTTTCTACATTAGCCAAGCATGCTTGAAATGAATTGCCGAAGATCGAGAAGTCATCCATAAATACTTCCATGATCTCCTCCACTAAGTCATCAAATATCGCTAACATGCACCACTGAAATGTAGCGGGTGCATTACACAACTCGAAGGGCATCCTCCTATATGCGTATGTGCCATAGGGACATGTGAAGGTGGTCTTCTCTTGGTCCTCTGGTGCAATAGGTATCTGAAAATATCCGGACATACTGTCAAGATAACAGTAGTACATATGTCCGGCAAGCCTTTCTAGCATCTGATCCACAAATGGCAAGGGCAAATGGTCTTTCCTTGTTGCTTCGTTCAATCGTCTATAGTCGATGCATACTCGCCAACCAGTTACGGTTCTTGTGGGAATGAATTCATTTTTCTCGTTCGGGACCACAGTTATTCCTCCTTTCTTTGGCACCACTTGTGTTGGACTAACCCAAGGGCTGTCAGATATGGGGTATATCATCCCCGCATCAAGAAGTTTGATGACTTCTTTCTTGACAACTTCTTTCATATTTGTTTAGCCGTCTTTGAGGTTGGACCACAGGCTTGTATCCTTCTTCTAACAGAATTTTATGAGTACAGAAGGATGGATTAATACCTTTGATGTCGGAGATCTTCCAAGCAATAGCCCGCTTGTGTGCCTTGAGAACCGAAAGTAGTTGTTCCTTCTGTTCACTGGACAGTTCCGAAGCAATTATCACTGGCAACTTGGAGTTCTTTTCCAAAATGCATATTCAAGAGAATTTGGAAGCTGTTTTAATTCAAGCACTGGCGGCTCTTCAATGGAGGTTTTCAACTTTTCCTTAGTATCGTTTTTTAATTCTTCAAAACCTTTCTGAGAGATGAATTGTTCATTTGCCTCGAGTGCAGCTGTGATGGCCTTAACATCCAATCCTGTTACTTCTTTACCTGTACTAAGATTCAAACTCAACTCTAATGCATCTTTAGATAAAATTTCATCAATATGACCGGATACAGAGGAGTATAGTGTCGATAGAGTAACAAGAATCGTCAGACCCCATTGGGTGCTTTAGTGCTGTAGCTACCGTTACCACCAATGCTTCATCCCCCACTCTGAGGGTGAGTTTCCCTTCTTGAACATCTATTACCGCCCTTGCAGTAGCAAGAAAAGGCCTTCCATTGTTGTTGCTGCTTATTGTGGCCGATTCCTTTCACTGTGCCAATGGAAAATGTCTCGGGCTACTCCTTCAATCAGATCATATGCCTCTGGGGCACTCTTTTTCATTAAGCAACCACCTGCTACCGCATCTATCTTTGTTTTCAAGTGGTCACCTAGGGCGGTGTAGAAAATCCTGATCAAGTCATGCAATGATATTCCATGATGATGGAAGCGTCTTAGGAGTTCTTTGAATCTTTTCCACACCTCATATAGTGACTCGCCTTCGTATTGGCAGAAAGCAAAAATGTCATTCCTTAACCGGATCGTTTTATTTAGTGGAAAGAATTCTTCCAAAAATCTCCGTGCCACTTGATCCCAATTGGTCAAGGAATGAGGAGGTAGAGAGTTTAGCCAGCTCCTTGCCTTATCCCTTAGAGAGAAGGGAAATAGTCTAAGACGGATTGCATCTTCAGATACTCCATTGCTTTTAATTGTGGTACAAATAAGTAGAAAATTTGTAAGATGGTCGTGTGGATCTTCAGAAACTTCTCCACCAAATTGGTTTACCTGCACCATATGTACCAAAGAAGGTTTTAGCTCGAAATTGTTGGCCTGAATCGTGGGCCATGCAATGGATGGTGCGCCCCCGTCTACATCAGGCATGAATAACTCGTACATAGGGCGATGTATTGCATTTGGAGCATCCCTGACGTGATTATTCTCATTAGCGACACCCTGATTCAGGTTATTTCCATTCCTCTCAACAGCTAAATTCTGACCGTCTGCAACTCTATTTCTATCCATTGCCTCAGAACTAGTAAGATCAATCTTCTTTCTCTGATTCTCCTGTGATATGTTTTGTCGATTTCGGGATCAAAAGCAAAGTTTTCAAACAAAGAACTTCTTAACATTAACTGCAAGTAATATCAAACAGAACAAAGTCAACGTCAGTTGTCCAAAAAGAGAAAGTATCAAATTGCAAAATAAAATAAATAGCTAAATTAGTAGATAATAAGGTTCTTTAATATTGCCGTGCCAGATTCCCGGCAACGGTGCCAAAAACTTGATGTAGATCGTATCAACTCTTAAATTTATAATTCCAATTAACTCTTACGACCTAGTTAGGCTGTGTACCTATCTATAGTTGTATAGGGTCAACAGATATCGTCCGCAAGGATCTTTAAGACAATTACTAGAATTAACCGGTTTTCCACTATTTAGCAAACCTAATTAAATGCATTTATTACTAACAACTACGATTCACTATTTAACTAATTAATTCGCAATCAATGTATATTCACAACCTTAATAATTCAACAATCACAAAACAATACCCTAGACCTTGATACACTACTAAACCTATCAATCTTATTAATAACCCTCATCAATGCAGCACGTGTTCTTGAATTGCAGGAACCCTGATCTCATTAATCTCTCTCTCAAGATAATTAAATCCTAACCCTATATGTCTAATGGAAATCTCTTCCTCACTAGATGCATATAAAGGTTGCATTAATGATCACAATTCCTCATAAAGATAAATTCTTGATGCAAAAGATTCATGTAATCTATCTCTAGATTTACATTCAAACCCTTCTACTCATGCTAGATCTTTCCTATTAATTAATACTTCGATTCAATTAACAAGAATCATACAATAATCTAATATTGCGCATATACTAGATTAAGACAATCAAACAACATGAATAGATTCAAGAACAAGAACTTCATTCAACAAATCAATTCAATGCACATTGGGGTTAAGGTTTCTCAAAATCTAGGGCATATAGATCTAAGCTTTCATTGTAAAATAATTACAAATATAAATTATGGAAGAATAATCATAAAACATGATGATTACACCCTTTAACCAACAAGTCTTGTGATGGAAAATTATTAGGAGTTCCTCTTCTTCTCGCACATCTTCTCTCCTAGGGTTTCTTCTCCTCTATCATCTCCTCCAAACAAAAAGTGGTTGGATATATTTATAAGAAAATGGATTTGTCTTCTACACGGGCATTCTACACGGGACGTGTTCGGGGCCGTGTTGCTTTGTCATGTCAGCTATTTCCTCGGATTTGCCATGATTTGGAGTCCTACACAAGCCCGATCACAGCCTGTGTTGCGAAGTCATGTATGTTCCATAAAGCATTCTGTCCATTTCTTATCTCTAATATAAGCATCCAACATAGCTCGTGTTGCATCCTTATGTTCTTTCAATAGCTTGTTGTACATTTTTCAAGGCCAACACCAGCATTCAACACAGCTTGTGTTGAAATCTCATGTATGCTGAAATTCTTCACTTTGCACTTTCTTCATCAAAACTTGTTGTAATTCATCAAAACATCTCCATAATGCTTATTATCTCCTCTTAATCCTGAAATTAACATATTACTCAAATCAGTATCATTTTCTACAATTATTCACATAAAAATCACTATAATATCATACTAAAACCATGTGAATAATTAGGGTATTTTGTACTTATCAGTTTTTAACAAATAAATAGTCGATTTCATAGGATTTTTTGTGTTCTTTCCATTGGTGGGGTCGTTTTTGGCTTAGAACAAACACATCAATACAGTTTATTCATTCTTTCCAACAGTCTACATGAGTTATTCAAAGTTCAATTTAGCTTGTTGTAGTTTAGGTATGGTTTTGATTTTTCCTTTCTAAGAATTGAATTTCTACACTTATAAATCTTCAAGTTGATGTATTTATATACTAAATAGTCTAAATAACATAAATATATTGTTAGATCTATTTTGGTAAGTTTATAAGATAATTTCTAGATATAAAACAAAATGAACACTTGAATTAATATGATTTTTACCTTGGTTGGATGCTAAAATTAGCTCCTCATTCTTGATGGAAATGATGATCTAAATAGGATAGTAAGAAGATCAATAACTAAGGAAATTTATCTAGCTAAACAAACATATATGGCTATTTTATTTTCTTACCTTGTTGTGTCTAGATTCTAACTTGAATCTATGATGAACCAAGGCTATCTAGCTTGCTCTTTGATGTTGTATGAGTTAGTTAAAGTGGGTTTTGATTGTGGTTGATGAGTATTGACATTTGGAGAGTACTATAGGATATAAATAAGAGATACACTTTGTTTTTGGAGTGTTGAAACAAGGTTGATCAAGTGAGCATGGAAGGTGGATATATGAAATTCGTGGTGGTTGTTTGGGGCAAAATTTTGGATTGTGTTTAGGGAGATTTTGAGCTAATTTAGTGTCTAACTTAAGGCTATATATATGTACTAAGGTTAGGCTAATTTTAGGAGGCTAAAGAGAGTGTTTTGAGCTTGAAAAACACAAGTTTCTATTGATGTTTCTCGGGTGGAAGTTGGATGTGAATTTAAGGACTATTGTGGTTGAATTTTTATGAAATTTGTAGCTGATTTTAAGGAGCTTTAATTGTGTTTGTTTGGTCATTACTTAAGGTTTTTTATGTGTGTAAAATAGGGGCTCAACTTGGAAAAAAAAAGGGTCAAAAGTCGAACTAACACAGGGATTGAAATTGTAATTGTGTGCTGCAGTTTTTGTTGATGTTTTCTCACCCCTGCTATAGCTTCTTCAACAAGGATTTGATCAAGGTTTTGGAGCTTTGTTTGATTTTTATTTGAGCTGAATTTCTTCTTTATTTAATGGAGATCCTAGCTGGTAATTTGTGGTTGGTTTGAATGCTATTTTCATGTTGAAAACTTAGCTCAAATGTGAACATATTTCTTATTGTTTTCCTCTGCTGCAACTGCTCGTTTGGGATTTTCAAGACAGATTTGGTGTTGTTTTGGTTGATTATTTGAACTGTAATTCTTGGCATTTAATGTTGATTATATGTGGTTTATTTTGGTTGGAGTTCATATCTTTTTCATGTTGAATATTAGTGTTAGATTTGTGGCAAAAGTGTTTGACGCAGTTGGGTCTGCTGTAGGTGAAAAGTCCATTGCTGCTACTGCTCTGTTTTATATGCTCTATACGCGGAAGGATGTGCATTGCGTGGAGGAGAAGCCGCCCTGTCCCAACGTGCAGACTTGCGTGGAAGTTCGGTAGTTGAAGGAAACAAATGCTGCTATAGTGCAACTTCTGCCCGTGTCCAATTCCAGCGGTGGGCATCCTTTGTTCCGTGTGTGTGGGAGTTCTTGTTGCATCGTCCACAGAATCAGCCGACTTTTCCTCTTTTGTTTGGTAGTGAAGCCTTTGTCTGCTACTGCTTCTGTGCGTGGAAAATTCTGATTCCTCTGTTCCATGATATTCAGTTTTCAACGTGAAATTCTGGACGTGTATCTTCAGTAGAATTACATTTGTTCCAGTTGTGGAGGCTGCGCCGAACTCCTCTGTTGCTAATCCGTGGTGTCCCTTGCTCCATCACTTTGCGTATGTTCTATACGTGAATTTGATCCCAGCAGCTGTGAGGGAAATTTTCTTTTGCAACCGATTCCTTGTTTGTTCTATAATTCTTCTGTTCGTGATCCAATTTTCACCATGAAGAACTTTGTGGCATGTTTAATTCTGTGGCATTTGTTCCGTGTTTATTTATTTATTTACTTAGTTATTTTACTTATTAATTGATTAATAGTTAACTAAAATATTTTAACCAATATTAAGTTATAAACGTAAATCTATATCCCTTACGTATAAGTTTTATCTAAAATCATCTAAGTTACTATAAAAACTCTAGATTATTTATATATTCAAATTTTTAATTTGAAGTATACACGATTAATTATTTTTAGTATTTTAACTCGCGTGATTAGATTTTTCAAGTTTAATAAATTAAATTAGGAACCAAGACTTAATGAATTCGGAATTTCCTAACAAGTATAACAACATGTTTGAAATTTTCATTTTAGATCCAGATTAACAATTATTGTTCGGTATTAGTATCCATTATGTATTTATAATCCTAGTAATTCATCTTTGGATTATTGTTTTATACCGATAAGTACTGTTAATAGATTATATTTTATCAGGCTTGAAATTTAGAGCTACTTCTAATTATATCTTGAATTATCAGTTCAAGATATGAAATCTCGTTTTTGGTATCTATTAAGGTCAAAGAAATTTTTATTCGGGTTTTTCAAGCTACGAATGAGTTTATTATAATTCATAGACCTATTCTAAGATTTTTGTTGAATCATATATTTGATATTAGTTTCACATTTGCCAATTTGTTCATTTGTTAGTTAAGAAAATTATTAAAGTTTACGTTGATAATTCAGGATTTTAATTTCTAAAATTTATAAATCTCTTAATTAGAATATTAGTGTGATTTAAATATTTATTTAAAATCTAGATTCTTAGATATCAATCTATTTGTGATCTTATCGTATCTTTTGTAATTCTAGTAATTTATCTTTAGTCTATATTTTTATAACTTGTAGGTTCTAAAAATTATTCGTATGTTATTGTGATTTAAATTTAAGATTAATTGTGATTTCTTGTTGGATTATTTATTATTTTACCAAACATTGGGTTATACTGTATAGGAGTTATTTACACTAATTTGTTAATAGCAACATATTTTCGTCTGGTGCTACTTAATATTAATAGATTCATAATAGCTTAAATACTATTATTTCATTAGTTAACAAGCGTAAGATTTATTTTCTAAGTATAGAACTTAAGGAAAAAGGATTCAGGAATTTATAGTAACAATTAGTTTATCGTCGTTTTATAAATTATTTGAGATCATAAAAGATACAGTTGGTATTTCGAAAAATTTTTATGGGTAGAGATTCTAATCTTTCTAACTATAATCAAATTCATTCATACTTTGACATTTTTAAATCGAGAAAAATTTGGAGTGATTTTTACTACTTGTTCCAAATATTCAATATAATTACATTTTTAGTATTTGTTAAAATCAAGTTACGTAAAATTTAGGGGATTGCATCTATAGTTTCTTATTTATTTAATTAAGTTTTATTATCAAATTATTATTTTTTAACACACCCAAATTTGCCTATATTATCATGTTATAATATATTACTTTCTTAGTTTACCCAACTATAAATATGTGGTATTCTATCAATAAAATCTAATTACTCATCGTAAAAACAGTGGTGGAATTTAAATTAGTTTTTTGAATTATCCATTTATGTTTGTTTATAAGAAAATCATATGATGTTTACTTGACGACTAAATTCTTGCCTCCTATCTTAAAAGTTAGTAAACTTGCATTTTTTAACTATCATTCCTCAATTAATATTTCTTCATAATTAAAATAAGGTTAAATTTCATAATATATCTAAACATTAAATTCAAAACTGAAATATAAATATCATTTTCCTAAAGGCTAGATTTTGAATAAATAAAGACTGAGTTCTCATATAATTTAGTTTTCATTTTTTTTATAGTATCTAGACTATGAATGACATGGAAAAAATTATTATAATTTTTTGATTTTATCAGGTTGAAGGTTTCCAATTTTTCATATCTTATTTATATTATGAAAGTAAAAAACACCCTTCATGTTTCGAAAATATTTTAAAATTAGTCATATTAGATAGTTACAAAGAGTTAGTTATCTTAGATAATATAGAGAAATTTTACTGGATGTTAGAAATGAGCGGGGGTAAGAGGTATAGATATGAAAATTATTAACTAAGAGAGGGGAAGAAAGTTCACTTCGGGGAAAAAAGTTTTCACCTCTAGAGATATATATAAGAACATAAAAATATATATGTAATTATATTAAAAGTAAAATGTATAAAACAATAAATTAAATAATTTAATTTATATAGCATAGGAACGGTACAGTATCTTGTATTTGCTAGTGTATATATATTGATATTGGATGCATCTCATACAAAAGAACGTATACTTAAAGTATACATTTCTTGCAATACTCAACACCATGAAAGAATCAATTTTAGCAAAATAAGGAGATGGTGCACCATCTCATACGATTCCTTATTTTGATAGTAATATTTCCATTGATGATGACGGCTACTGACTGACACGCTTTTTGTTTTTGAACTCGATCTATAAGTGCAAAAAATAACCGGCCAGTAAACCAGGTGCATATGCAACAATAAAAATTACTGGTGATACCAGATTGATCTATAGTGAGCTATTGGCTAAGTACTAGGTATTGGAGTTCTTCCCTAGCTAAGTATCAAAAATTGGATTTTAAGCTAAGCTATTGAATTGTGATTTAACTAAAAACTAAGCTAATGAACTAATTTGAACACTTTAAACTGAATCCTAGCAACACAAATGAGGGTCCCGGGTTTAGGAGATGCTAAAAACAATTAGGAATATTGCACTTATCTTTTCATTTGAATTGAACCAATGCCTTAAGTTGATATTGAAACTGATTACTTGGGATCTAACCAAACACATTGGAACTTGCCATCTCACGGAGTAGCAAAATTCTAATTATAGCATAAATCATCCCACCAAGGCAATTAATCTATAATTATTAGTTAAAATAGTAATTTGCTTATATCAAAATTACTACTCTAGTTAAAATTACAAATTGAGTAATACCAAGTGATCAAAATTTATAATTGTAATTGCATTAAGAAGTGAGTTCATGAGTTTCATCAAAATCTACATATCCTTATGACAAATTTCTTTCAAAAACCCAAGTTTTGCTCATACGAATAATCGAATCTCCTCTGAGTACCTCTAATCCTAATCTATCTAATCAATATGGGCCCAAAACTAATTAAATATATCAGGAACAACATTAGATAAATTCCCAAATAATCAAATATCATCATCAAAACAAGTCAAATAATCCATTTCATCCAATCCATCAATGTATATTCACAATACCTTAAGAATGGCATCTCAATAACACAATCAAACAATAAACATAACAGAACAAGGATTAGAAACACCTCAATAGAATGTCCATTCATCAAAGTCTTCAAAACATAAACCCAATAAATGGGCATCACTTGATTGCATCAAACACCCGAAAATCACCTCCAAATGTTGTTAGAATAATAGGGTTTTAGTGCCCTATGATTGAAATGCACATACTCCTGTTTTTGAGAAAATTAGCTTCAATTCGTCTAAGGTTTTTTTTTTTTTGTTTTTTTCACACAGTATCCATAAGAGGAATATAATATGACGGGATGCACATGACATAGGCCAGTATTAGGGCTGGTAGCCTTGAAATCATATAGGACAAACTTTGACAAATTTTAAATTTTTTTTTTTTCTGAATCAAAATGGCTGGCGGTGTTTCAGCAACTGTCACACCTCAAAAAGGGGACCTAGTAGGATTATCTAAAGCTATCATACCACATGTGTACCCGTAATATGAGAATCATCTTGCAAGTCAGAGTTTACAAGACCCTATCATATTTATTTACATTTTATATTATAGATATAAGATCTTTATCTAAATTCATTATGGATTCCAATTTTCCATAATTTGTTAGGATAGCAGAGAATCGGTATCCCCTACCAAATAAGAAAATTGGATAACAATTAACCAAATTATAACATTTACTGTTTATACAAAATATCAAATTTTGTATGCTAAGTTTATCATAACTGACGTTTCTAACTTCAATAACGTCTATTGGAGAAGCACTCTTTCATAGATTAATTACCCAAATTCCAGCTAATATCATACCTGCATAAAAATTGTTGGGGGGTGAGCAAATCACAAGCTCAGTAAGATAACCTGACTAGACCACACATCAAACAATAACGAACAAGTTTAATTGTCAAGCATATGCCATGGAACAATCAATCATATGTACAAGTACAAGTTTAGACATCTGGAATCCAAACAAGATGAAGATTTACGCCATCTCATCGGGGTTGGGAAGGAACACAATATTAGAGCCCACCTACCTAGGAGAGACTAAGTATACAAGGAAGCCACAATCCTTACTGTAGTTTTCTCTTTATATTATTTATATTTTAGTCATTCAATTCTTGTTTTAAGTCTTAGAAACTCTACTAAGTGTTAGTCATTTCATAGCGATACCATTGGCGGCGTCCTTCATTACCAGTTAGTTCCCATGGAACTATCTGAACAAAGGTAATCTTGCGTAGAACTAATAGCCTCTTGTCTAGAAAAACCAAGCATTACCTAAGAACAGAAATACTAACACGTAGTAGGCTGCCACATACTCAAATGCAGTTTATGCAAATCATGCGATGCATTTCCATTTCATTTATAGTACCAATAGTTGTTAATCAAGTTTAAGGTGATCATACTATTCATAGACAAACATCAACATGCTTCATACAATAGAATTATCACTTATATTAGGATAATTTGGCATTCAATCATACACCACGCATCATGCATTATCTATAATCACGTATGCATATCAATTGAATATATATATATATATATTTATTCCAAATGCAGGTATACTATAAACACAAACAATGTGATTGTTAGATTCTCTTAAAATAAGTTTTGATGATAACAAAAGAGTAAAAATGATAACTAATGAGTTTATTAAGTGTATAGTATCAAGTTAAAGAGAAAGAAGAAAAATGATGAAAAGTATTCGGAGTCTAGAATGTTTTTCAGAAGGTTGCTTTAAGGATAAAGATTTTTTCCAGAAATCCAGAACCTTACACAGAACCTTTCACTGCCCTTTGACAGTAGCTCTATATCATGTGATTTCACTATTTCATCTTCTCCAACTTGATGCAAATCATTCCATTTCGGTACCAAAATTCAATCTTGAAGACCCAGCTCCGAGTAAATGAGTTTATTTGGGTAATATACTCATTTGTTCCACCTAAGTTGGTTAATATTCAAGGGAATTTAAAGATTATCTCAAGTTTCTCTCTCTACAAACGGAAGAAAATTCATCATGAACAGTACTAGAACTTCTTTGAACAGCTGCTGCACGTTTTTTTCCTTCAAGACAAATGAAATATCAGTATCTATGATGTTTCAAGATAAGGATAAGTCCATCACTTACCTATTTTATAGGATTCATGTGTGAGTTCAAAAAAGGAATGTTATCTATTTTTGGTTTAGATAAAGAAGAAGAAGATCAGATTATGATGAATCCATTTCGGTGTTCTGATTTCAAATCAAGATAAATGTCACCACAATATCTGGAATAAACATATCTCATCTTATCTTCTACCCAATTGAAGAAACGGAAGAATTCAAATTTGAAAAAGAGATAAGGAACAAAAGATTTTTAACCGAGATTTTGGGAAAGCTTATCCATCTTCCAATTAGCTTTTGGAACGAAAAGAAGGAATATATAATACAGAAGACAAAGAGAAAAAGAATAAGATCAAAGTGAAAATAAAAAATAAAAAAGAGGAGTTGATACTATTCACGCACAAAAAAAAGAAGAAGCTCTTTGTTTTTTTACCCAGTACATACAAAACAAAACCCAGAACAAAGCCCAAAAGTTTCATTTTGCCTAGAATATTCATAATTTCTTCTAACGGTTCAACACGCGAGCTAATCTTTTTGCAATCTTTCTTTTTGCTTTTTGATCTCGAAAATTTCTTTTATTTTTGTAATTGAATGAATATGTTGTTTCCTTTTTAGTTGATAGTTCAATTACAAGTTTAGACTCTGTAGATCGATTATAGCTAGAGGATAATCGTGAGAATCGAGCAGAGAGAATTGTACAACCTTGTAATTTGTTCTTATTGGATATAGTGGAACAAAACCCGTAGGATAACGGAGTATCCAATTCGGAGCTGGAAGAGTGGATTAATGCACAAAGCGAAACCACTATAAATCGCTGCTTGATTTTCTATATTTTAACTTTTTAATTTTCGCAATTTATGTTCATATTTGTTTAATTGCATATTTAGTTCTCATTTTTAAAACCGAAGGGGATTATTTTTAAAGGTGAAAATTTATATTAATAGTCAATTCAACCTCCCTTCTTGATTATTTTTTGGGACCAACAGTGATAAAGTCAAAGTAACTCATATGTGGTCTTCGCTAATCTCTCGAAATATGCTACTAGAAGTCCGAAAATTGATCTATTTTCCTATGAAAAGTGATAATAGATATTTATTAGTACACTATTATTTTTAATGCTTTCGGTTATACTTTGTGCATCCTAAATTTAAGTTTTACTCTTTTTAATTCATCTTATTTTTTTTCCAGTTAGAGGTTTCGAATTTGTAAGGATTAGTCCTTTTTGATATTATTAGAAAATTCGTCTAAACACATTTTCTATAAGAGAAGTCTTCCTAGCATTAAAGATGCTGATCTCAATCACTTTATATTAGATTAAGCTTGTTATATTAATTATTGGATCATTTAATAATTTAATTGAATCCTTATGGGTGTCTAATTAATCTGTATCGGTATTTGATATGGTTTTTATTATTTGTATAAAGCTTTTTAAGGTTTTAATCCCTATAGTAAAAAATATTTATCTGTTATTTGTTTTCATTTTGCTTCTCTTGATCTTAATTGCTATCTAAATTTTTATTTAAGGGGTTTATCTTTTCCTTAAGTCCTACTATTTTAGTAGAAGAATTTTATTTATTACTTCTTTTTCTGTCAACCTTATCTGTCTCTTAAATTAGTATTTTTATTTATTTAAGGGTATGTTCTAGTATCTATACCTTTCAAAAATTATTTTAATAAAATCATATGTTTATGGAGTTTAGATATATCAAAATTTTATTATACTTCAATTTTTTTATTGCAAAACAAGCTAAATTTAATAATATGATATTATCAGTAATATTAGTTTTGAAATGTTAATAAATATTTAGTAATAAATAAAGGTGTAATAATAACAACAACAATTTTCATACTATTAGTGAATAATAATATTAGTGGTAAAAATAATAATAGAATTGATGATAATAAATATAGTGACCTTAACATAAATAATAACAGTATTAGTAATCTTAATGACTCTTGATGAAAATATCAATAATACTGAATACTATAATAAGTAGTAATAATAATAGTAATAATCATAATCATATTAATAGGAATAACAATAACATTAATATTAGTTTATTAAGAGTGAAAACTGAGTGAATTTCTATTTTGCGATTTCTCGTTCGTTTTAAATTCAATTTCATTATATAATAGTCGATTTGATAGTACTCTTCGAGTACTTTCTAGTAGTGGGATTATTTTCAAGAAAAAGGGACTTGTACAATTTTTAAATTTATGAAACACATGCACAAGTATTCAAGTGAATCATGATAATTGTAGTCAAAACTTGTTTTGATGATATCTAACTCATTTGTAGTTTGTTTTTTATGAATAATAATCATTTTCATTGTATTTTCGAGTACAATCCATTGATGGGGTTTTTTTCATTAAACCAGGTCATTAGGGGGTGAAAAATGCAAGAACAGTCTGTTATTTTCGTATAAATCTAACAACAATGATTCAATTTTTGTTTTTGTATATCGATTTGTTTTTTATCCATTTTTTGCAAATAAAATAGTCGATTTCATAGGATTTTTCATGTACTTTTCATTGATGGAATCCGTTTTTTCTTAGGACGAACCCATAAGTACAATTTGTTCAATCTTTCTAGTGGTTTACATAAGTTATCTAAAGTTCAGCTTAGTTTAGTTATAGTTTAGGTATGGTTTGGTTTTTCCTTTCTTGGATTTGAATTTCTATACTAAAAAATCTTCAAGTTGATGTATTTATATCCTAAAAGTCTAAATAACATCAGTATATTGTTATATCAATTTTGATAAATTTATAAGTCAAATTTCTATAGATCAAACATAATGAACACTTGAACTTAATATGATCCTTACCTTGGTTGGATGCTAGAGTGAATTTAGCTCCTCGTTCTTGATAAAACAAGGATCTAAGAGGAAGATAAGAGGATCAGTAACTAAGGAAAAAAATTAATCTAGCTAACTAACATTATACTTACCTTAAGCACTTGTTACTTTACTTGAGTTTACAGCTGGTATATTGATGGATTCAAGGGCTATTTAGATTGGTTTCTTGTTGTTATTTGGAGTAGTTATAGTGGAGTTTTGATTGTGGTTGATAAGCATTGATGTTTAGATAATGCTATAGGGTAAAAACAAAGGATACACTTTTATTTTGAAGTGTTTAAACAAAGTTGAACAAGTGAGCAAGCAAGAAGAATATATGAAATTCGTGGTGGCTATTTGAGGAAACTTTTTGGATTGTATTTGGGGAGATTTTGAGTTGATTTTGTAGCTAACTTAAGCCTATATGTATATACTAATGTTAGGCTAATATTTAGGTACAAGAGAGGGTGTTTTGGACTTGATAAATACAAGTTTCAACTTTTGTTTCTCGGGTGAAAATTTTTGTGCGATTTTAAGGACGATTTTTGATGAATTTGTACAAAATTTGTGGCTATTGTTAAGGGCATTAATCGTGTTTTTTTAGTAGTTAATTAAGGTCACTTATGGGTCTAATTTAGGGGCTCTAGTTGCACAAAAATCGGGTTGAAAATCGTGTGAAAACAAAAGCTAAAAATCCAAGTTTTTACTACAGTTTTGTTTGTTGTTTTCCACCTTAGTTGCATAGTTTTTGGATAAGATTTCCCTTGTTATTTTTTAGCCAATGATTGGTGTTTGAAGTGTCCATTTAGAGGCTTTTAATTAGTGATTATTTGGTCAAAAAAATCAACTCAAGCTAAGCCTATATTTTGTCTAAAACAAAGCTGCCATGCGTGTGTTGTAGGGGCTATTATTCATGGAAAACTCATGCTGATTTGCTCTCAATTGCAGCTGATATACAAGTTGCATTTAGCTGAAAATTCATTGCATTTAATAAGGATTATGAGGAGTTTGGAGATTGGTAGGATGTCATTATCAGTTTAAATTGGGCAAGTTGGACGTGAATACATCTCCCCTATTGCACCGTCATCCTCCAATTATGCACCGTGTTTCACAAATTGCATCCGGTTTCTTTTTTTTTTTTTTTTCTTTTTGATTTTTTTATTGTTTGTTTAATAGTTAACTAAAAAATATTTTAACAATTATTAGTTTATAAACCTATGTTTATAATAGTTAGATAGAGTTTTATCGAAATAAAATTTTCTAAGTTACTACAAAACATTAGATTGTTTATATATTAAATATTAGTTTAAAGTTTACATGATTAATTATTTTTAGTATTTTAACATACACGGTTAAATTTTTCAAATCCTATAAATCAAATTAAGAACTAAATCTTAATGAATTCAAAATTCCTTAACAAATATAACAATAGGTTTTGAAATTTATTTGCGATCTAGACTTATATTTATTGGTCTATATTAGTATCTACCGCATATTTATAATCCTAGTAGTTCAGCTTTGGATTATTGTTTTATGCTAATAAGTACTGCTAATAGATTATATTTTATTGGGTTTGAAATTTAGGGCTACTTCTAATTATATCTTGAATTATCAATTCAAGATACAAAATCTCGTTTTTGGTATCTATTAAGGTCAAAGAAATTTTTATTCAGGTTTTTAAACTATGAATAAGCTTATTACAACTCATAAGTTTTTCTATATTTTTGTTTAATCATATATTTGATATTAGTTTCACATTTGCTAATTTGTTCATTTTCTAGTTATGAAAATTATTGAAGGTTACATTGGCAATTCAGGATTTTAATTTCTAAAATCTCTAAATCTTTTAATTAGATTATTAGTGTAATTTAAATATTTATTTAAGATCTAGATTTTTAGATATTAATCTATTTTTTTATCTCATCGTATATTTTGCAATTCTAGTGATTTATCTTTAGTCTATAATTTTATAACTTGTAGGTTCTAAAATTAATCGCCTTTTATTGTAATTTAAAATTATGATTTCTTGTTAGACCATTAATCATTTTACCAAATATTATGTTTTACTGTATAAGAGTTATTTATACTAATTGTTTAATAACAACACATTTGTCTAGTGCTAATTAATATTGTTAATAGATTAAAAATATTTTGAACACTATTATTTCATTATTTAACAAGCATAGAATTTATTTCTTAAGTATTGAACTTAAGGAAAAAGGATTAAGGAATTTATATTAACGATTGGTTTATCGTTGTTTTATAAATTGTTTGAGATCGTAGAAGTTATAGTTTGTATTTTTAAATTTTTATTGGTAAAGATTCTGATCTTTCTAATTATAATCAAATTCATTCATACTTTAACATTTTTAAATCAAGAAAAAATTGGAGTGATTTTTACTACTTGTTTCAAATATTCTATATAATTGTATATTACATTTTTAGTATTTATTAAAATCAAGTTACGTAAAATTAAGGGGGTTACAGCAACATTGGTTTGGCCGGCGACCTTTCTTCTCCCTATAGCTAGCATATAGTGTTTTATGATGAAAGCTAGTTTGATTTACTTGAAGGCCGATAGTGATACTTCTCTAATGGCTAGTGTTGATTCCATATTGATGAAGGTTGGCAGCTTTGCTTCTTCAATGGCTAGGCTTGAATTTTTTTTTCACCTCCTTAGTTGATCAAAAATCCTCTCAATTTCTTGTAGTTTTAATCCAAGTCCTTAAAGACCTAAAATATCATAATAAGCATACTTAAGTAGCATTCCTTATGATTTTTATAAAATCAATAATAATTTAGCATAATTCCTATGATAAAAAGTGAGTATAATATGCCTTTATCAGCTGCGCCATGCCAATATCTTTGTGGACACATGAAAGTGTGATATAAAAGAAAATACATACCTCAAATAAAGAAAAAGGAAGAGCATGTTATTTTTAAGCATACCAATTTATTCACATCAATCCTTAATAAATAGTGCTAATACATAACAATAAGATAACAATAAAATAAAAAATCTGCAAATATCAAGCCATATCTTAACTTATTCCTGAATATAAGACTAAAAAACAAAAGTTCCTAAAGACTTGGTTTAATAACAAATTATTAAACTGCAAATGAATTATTCGGCTTCAATTTTAAGGCATATCACCAACAAGAAATTCCTTATCCTTTCGACCAAATTGAAGATGGGCCAGACTGCTACTTCAATCAAAGTTATGTTGTTTATTACTATGGAAGCAGCAATAATATTCTTCCTACATGCAGTCAATAGCAGGAATCATCCAAATGATGAGAATCTCTATGATAGATGATACGGTGTATATCAAGGAGTCAATCGCTCGCGACAATTCGCGACAATGAATCGTCTTTGGTTGAATTCTCGATCGTCTTTTAACCGGCAGGACCAGTACTAGAGTAGTTCGTTGGAGATGGAACCTGCCAGGGAGCAATAATGAATATAAGATCTTGCATGTGCTAAGCGAACTCAGTTTGTTTTGATGCTAAGAACGGGACAAGATATCGATGTGAAACAAATTGTTGTACATATATGGTTTTAACTATTGAAGAATTGTATGCATACATTGTTGTACATGCAATATTATGTGAAACAACATGTGTGCATAGTTATTCAATTCATTTGTATTATTTAGGAAGTTATACAATCATTAAGCTCTTTCCTAAGAATCAATGTTAGGTAATCAATATAATTTTAATTAATTGCGAATAGCCACAATATCTCTAATTAATTAATATTATATATTTAGTTTTAAGATAACATTAAACCATTAATGGTAGTTAATCATACGTGATATAATAAAATCTACCCACAGGAATTTTGTTATATTTGTATGATTAATTAGGATGAAATATCATATTATATTTCTTAATCTACCCACAGGAATTAAGGAAAGGAACATAATCCAATAGTTTTGTCATAAAGGCTATAGATGAATCTAATTGAGTAAGGCTTTAGCCCACAGAAAAGTTTTATTTCACTAGATTCATGGATTAAAACATGATTTACATTGATAAAGCATGAATTTTTTATTATCTCAAATTATGAATAATAAGCTTATACGTTTGAACTATGCAACTATTCAAACTGCAAACCTTTCTAATATTAAATGTGAAATTCTCGAATTAAGGGGTGACAACAACGAAGTGTGGAAGGAGAGAATTCTCCTCCATATAGGCTAGATGGATATAGATTATGCTATTAGGAAAAATGAACCACTGGATATTACTAAAACTAGCACTTCGGATGCTATCGCTCTTTATGAAAAATGGGAGAGATCTAATCACCTCTCAATGATGTTCATAAAGACCAAAATATCTACTGGTATCCGTGGTTCTATGAAATAGCATGATAAGGTCAAGGATCTTTTGAAAGCCATTGATGAATAATTTGCTACATCTAATAAAGCCCTTGCTAGCACCTTGCTTATTTAGTCATCATCCATGAGGCTCACCAGGATAAGGGGCGCGTGTGATCATGTCACGCTCATGAGGACATAATGACTTAAGTTAAAACCTTGAAAGTTACCCTGTCGGAATCTTTCCTGGTGCACTACATTCTGTGTACTTTGCCCCAACAATATGGTCCTTTCAAAATCTCTTATAACACACATAAGGAAAAAGTGATCAATTAATGAACTGTTGACCATGTGTGTGCAAGAAGAGAAAAGGTTTATAATGGAAGAGGGTGAAAGGGTGAACTTAACTGTCCTTAGGAAGAAAAGGTAGGATGATGCCAAGAAAAATGGAAAAGGCAAGATTCCTCCTCAGCCAGTCATAAAGAAGGAGTCAAAGTGTTTCTACTATAAGAAGAAGGGGCACATGAAGAAAAAATTCCTTTAAGTTGAAAAATTGGCTCGACTAGAAAGGTACTCCATTTTCGTTTGTTTTCTGTGAATATAAATGGTCAGTGTTAACCATAACATGTGGTGGATTGATTCTGGTTATACAATCCATGTTTCTAATACCTTGCAGGGTATGCAAGACCTAAGGAAACTAGTGGGAAGTGAATAATACATCTATTTAGCAAGCAAGATGAGTTCACATGTGGAAGCTATTGGCACCTACAATTTAGTTTTAAGCAGTCATTTTATTTTGCATTTGGAAAAGACCTTTTATGCTCAAAGTTCCTCTAGAAATTTGATATTTGTTTCAAGACTTGTACCTTTGGGTTTTCCCTTTGATTTTTCGGATTCTGGTTTCAGTTTCTCTAATAAATCTGAAGTTAATGGTTATGGTATGATGTCTGATGGTCCTTACTCCATTCAATTACAAAATGGTGGTGCTTATAATACTATACATGTTACTGCTGGGTTAAAACGATGTGTTGTGAACCAGGAATCCTCTATGTTATGGCACCGAGATTGGGACACATCCCCATTTAGAGAATTAAATGATTGGTAACTGAAGGGGTACTTAGTACTTTAGACTTTGCTGATTTTGCAACTTGTATAGATTGCATTAAGGGTAAGTAAATTAAAAACTCTAAAAAGGTATAGAGAGAGCATAAACCTATTGGAAATCATACATATAGATATGTTGACAAACATAGATGCAAATGGTCCAAAATACTTCATCACCTTCATAGAGGATGGTTCACGATATATGTATCTCTACTTACTTCATTCCATGGATGAAGCCTTAGATGCCTTTAAAGTTTTTAATGCTGAAGTGGAGAATTAATGTGGAAAGCAGACTTAGACTGTGAGATTAGATAAAGATGGAGAGTACTATGGTAGACACATAAAAAGTGGATAAGCAACTGGTCCATTTGCGAAGTTTCTTCAGGATCATGGGATTGTAGCCCAATACACTATGCCTGGTTATCTAAATCAGAATGGTGTGGTAGAAAGAAGAAACTAAACTTTAATGGACATGGTGAGAAGTATGAGTAACACAAAACATCCTTAGTTCTTGTAGACTGAAGCGTTAAAGATGACTGTATATGTGTTAAATCGAGTTCTTACCAAGGCTATCCTAAAGACATTTTTTGAGCTATTCAAGGGTTGGAAACTGAGTTTGGGGCATATACGCTGTTGGGGATGCCCGTCTAAAGTGAGAATTTATAACCCAGAAGAGAAGAAGTTAAACCAAAGGACCATTAGAGGGTATTTCATTGGATATGTTGAAAGGTCTAAAGGGTATAGATTTTATTGTCCATCTCATACACTAAGATTGTAGAATCAAGAAGTGCAAAATTTCTTGAGAATGACTTGATTAGTGGAAGTGGTCAATTCCAAGACATACTTTTTGAAAAGGACCGTTATGAAGCTTAACCTTTTGGTTTAAGGGATAGATTGATTGTCATTCACAGTCCTCAAGTTGGTACGGGTGTTCGACAACTAGCTAATGAAGTTCCATAATCTACTGATATCGATCCAATAGATCAAGTTGTAAATGAGGAATAATGAGAAATTGTTAAGCAACAAGTTAACCAACAAGTTCCTCGAGAGGATGATGGTACAACATTGAGGAGATCTATTAGAGTTAGAAAATTAACAATTCGTGGTGATAATGTAGTATATCTACAAGAATGGAACTATAACATTGGAGCCAAAAATGATCCTAAAAGGTTTTCACAGCCATGAGTTCTAAGGAATCAAACCTATGGTATAATGCCATGAAAGATAAGATGGATTCTATGGCATCTAATTGAGTTTGGGATCTTGTTGAGTTGCCTAATGGTGTAAAAGCCATTATGTAAATGGGTCCTTAAGACAAAGAATGACTCACAAAGCAACATTGAGAGACATAAGGCAAGACTTGTTACCAAAAGGGTTCACTCAAATGGAAGGAATCAACTACATGGAGACATTTTCTCCTATATCTTAGAAAGATTCTCTCTACGTAATTATGGCAGCCCATTTTATTCTTGAATTACATCAAATAGATGTGAAAACAACATTCCTCAATGATGATCTAGAGAAAGAGGTTTACATCAAGCACCTGAAGGATTCTCCTCTAATGATGGTAAGCATTTAGTCTGTAGTTTTAATAAATCTATATAAGGATTGAAAAAAGCCTCCTAATAGTGGTATTTAAAATTCCATGAGGTCATCACTTCATTCGGCTTTGAAGAGAATGTCATGGATCAATGTATATACTAAAGTTATGAGAGTAAGAATTGTTTCCTTATGTTATACGTTGAATATTTTGTTGGCGACTAATGATAAGGGTTTGCTATAAGTGGTGGAACAATTTCTCTCAAAAAACTTTGATATGAAAGATTGGGTGAGACATCTTATGTCATTGGCATTAAGGTCCTCTGGAGGCATTTTAGGTTTGTCTCAAAAGACTATATCAACAAGATTTTAGAGAGATTTTGCATGAAGGATTGTTCATCAAGTGTAGCACCCATTGCGAAGGCTGACAGATTCAATTTGATTCAGTTCCCGAAAAATGATTTTGAAAGGGAACAAATGAAGAATAATCCATATGCTTTAGCTGTTGGCAGCATTATGTACAGACCTAACATCACGTATGTTGTTGGAATGGCAGGAAGATATCAGAGTAACCTAGGTGTTAACTACTGGAAAGTTGCAAAGAAGGTTATGAGATACCTTCAAGGGACAAAAAACTACATGCTCATGTACAAACAGACTATTAATCTAGAGGTAATTGGCTACTCCAATTCAGACTACGTTGGCTACATTGATTCACATAAAGCAACATCTGGTTATATTTTCATGTTAGTTGATGGAGCTATGTCTTGGAGAAGTGGAAAGCAGACCTTGACTACTACTTCAATTATGGAGGCCGAGTTTGTTCCTTGTTTTGGGGTCACCTCGCATGGTGTATGATTGAAGACTTCCATTTATGGGCTTAAAGTTATGGATTCTATTTCTAGGTCATTGAGAATGTATTGTGATAACTCAGCAACGGTATTTAAGGGTAAAAACAACAAGAGTAGGAGTTGAAGTAAGTACATCGACATCAAATATTTAGCCATAAGAGAGCTTGTTAAGGAAAAGAAAGTGGTCATTCAGCACGTTAGTACTGAGTTGATGATTGTTGATCCTTTGATTAAAGGCACGCCACCAATGAATTTTAAGGAACATGTAGTGTGAATGGGACTTGGTTCCATGATGTGATTTTCATTGTACGTGCATTAATTGTTTCAATGGAACTCTTATTTGGTTTGATGTTTTTTTCCTATGGCTTTGTGCACATATTTATTTGTTTGTTTTGAGAAATATCATTTAGTTTGGACCTAGAATAAACATATGGTTTATTCATTAAGTTTAAAGGCTGGCATTGAGAGACATATTATATTGTAAGATATGAAAGATAATACTAGTTATAAGAGGACCTATCGCCATGATTCATATATTTTGTTTCTTATTATGTTTGATGTTGGCCTAAATGGATCAAGTGGGAGAATGCTGGAATTTCCAGATATTTCTAAGGATAGATCACTCAATTTTTGAAATTGATTTTGGTTGAAATCCTCTGCTGATTTTTCGAGAAATTGGTTTCCGAATCTATTCCATTTTTGCATAAGTTCAACCTACTTCTTCGACAACGTCTAGCATATATTTGAAATGTAAAAAAATCTTGCTCATGCCCCTTGCACACATCTGTTATCATCTATGATGATCAAAGCTCTATAAATGGGACGTGATGCTTTTTGCTTTAGGTCATTAAACCTACTCCTCCATTAGAAAAATTACACTATCAAATTGTGAAGAGTGAGGGTTTAGAAAAGCCAAAACAGAAAAATGAAACACCATAACTCGGGAGTTAGACTTTGATCGCAATGGCTATAGGTATGCTTTCTTAATCAATTTTGCTTCTGCTATTTGATTTGAATGTGTGGTTTGTGTTATATGTTTGTGAAATTTGAAGTTCAATTTTCACTGATCATTGAACGGGCTTTTCAAATTTATAGAGGCAAGCACACCCATCAAATAGCATAGATAATGATTTAGACCGGTCCAAGGGAATGGTTTATAGCTAATATACTCTCAAACATTAATTTCTAGCCAAAGAAATGTTTAGAAAATCATAAAAAAAAAAAATAAAACTATACTAAGTTAGAAATATTCACAAATGTTTAATGGGTATAATAAGAAATAAGCCTGTAACTTCTATAAAATAGCAGCTTAGGGTTACTTCACTAATTCCTTATCAGACTAATTTCTTAAGAACAACTTCATAAAAGCTGTTTGAAATGGTGTGTTTATACCGTCGGATTCTCTAATTTAAACTAAAGCTTCTCTTGAAGTTAGTAGTTTTAGATCTAACTAAAACTAGTAATCCGAAGTTTCAATTAGATCCGCAGAAAGAGTAGGGATCCATTGTTTAAAAAAAAAAAAAACAAATCAATGAATTTTTAAAACAAGTGACAGAAAGTCTTCACCCATTCCTTGGCAAGAGGTAGTTAGGATCTATTCAATTGAATGATCTCTCGATCTATTCAATTGATATCGATGGTAGATTTAAAAGAATGCACCATTCCTTTAAAAACCACACGTTAAATTTAAGTTACTAATTACAAACACCCAATCAAATTTACTTGAAAGCACATTTGAAATCAGACTGAATCAGGAATTGGATTCGTAATCCCTAAGCTATAAGAGTTTATTTCTCCATGGATTTATCAAAATAAGCACAAATTAGAAGAAATAAAACAAATTCGAAAGATTAATCAATTAATTGCTCAAAAATTCATAGAAACTACAAACATTGGATTAAATTGATTTTACCTAGAAAATAGAAGAAATTTTCAAGTAAAAAGAAATGTAAATTCTTTTACCCAAAAATCCTTCAAAAATCTACTCTATGTTAATACCGATTTACACTGTTGGTACATACTTTACAATACACGATTGCATGTTTATTTATAGACTACTAAGCACATAAAGTATGGCCATCTTTAGTTGACACATGGTAAATTCAGTAGATCCTTCCTAATAGAATTTGATAACTTTTCACGCGCACATATGAGCTGTGAAAACACTTGGCAAGGATTGCATACTTTGTGCATTTTTGTCCATTGCTCTATCGAGGATAAAATTGAGAGTCGAAGGTTAAATTATTGAGGATCGAGGTAATTTTGTTAAAGAATTGGTCTTTCAACACAATTATCGAGGTTAAGTTTTGAGACTCAACTTTGAGGCTCGACAATATATTGTCTTTAGAATGATACTGGATTGCTTCGACTGAAGTCGAGGGTCATGTGAGGGCTTGCAGTTGAGACTCGATAGACCAATTTTTGCTGTCTTCTTTCTCTATTTGGCCTTGGCTATGCCTTTTTCAAGGCTCGACTTCTGCATTTTCGACTTTAATTATGTTTTTACTCCCAATCTGAATTAAAAGACTTGATTACTCTTTATTTGACTCTAATAGCTTTAAAACAACATTATTTATCAAAAACATAATTTTTGTAGGATTTTATTAGAAATTTTTAGCAAATTAATCTTAAAAACCTATGGAAAATATAGAGTAAAAATGACTTATCAAATCCCCCCACACTTAAGCCTTTGCTTGCCCTCAAGCAAATAAAACAAATTAAAGATCACAAGGCTTATTTAAGAAAACAAATCATGAATGGTCTATTTGACCTAAATATTTTAGGTGCAAATCATCTTAGCATTTTGAAAAATTTAATTACCTTTACTGACTAAAATAAATTTACTTTTGCAAAAATCAATTGGCTTATCAAAGTAAATCCGCTTTTACTCCCATTATTTAAAAAGAATTTAAGCAAAAATTATTCAAAAGATTAATCAGAGTAAGAAGAAACTCAGTCATCCTTTATCCCCTTATATTTAAAAGTATGTAATCTATTAATCATTTCTCTAAGCAGAATAATCTAGAGTGAATGCATGTACATCAGATCATCCTTTGAATCTTTTTCCTTATTTGTGCTTTTTATTCCTTAATTTTATTTAATATTTAAAGCTTTAGAGGGATAGGGTGTTACCTGCATCTTTTCTTTACCTCTAGATGGGTGTTGCCCATATCATTTTGCTTTCTTTTTTTTTTTTTTTTTTGGCTTTTAAAATTGAAAGAGAGGACAAGAAGTTACTTTTCTAAGGGACCAACCCAAGTTCATTCTAATTATAAACACAAGTTTTGTATTTAATTTTTATTTTGTTTTTAGTTAAAATGCATAAGGAAAAATTATCAAGTTATGATTATCATTTGAACATTCACCATAAATTAAAACGACTCTCAAATGACTAATTTAGGACACATACTAATCATTTAAGCTTTTAGATAATATTTGAGTAGCCTTACTAAGGATCTTAAGCTAATTCTAGCTTTGAAATTCTAAATTAAATAATAAGTAAGAGTACTCCACATGGATACTATCAATTGATTTAAACAAAGTAAAAATTGTTCAGTTTCAAGACACTTTCATAATTCATTTAACTAAGTGATTTTTCGAAAAAAAATTATCAAATTTTAACCATTTCATTGAGTTCTTACGACTTTGTGTGTGAAACTTGATTTATATCAATACATACTCTATTCATGCAAATTATTAAGTTATTAGACCCATTCATCTTATTTAACCTTCCCCCACACTTAAGTCAAACATTGTCCGCAATGTTTATCATTTATATGAATAGTTAGGAGATTCAAATTATCAAAGCAGAGTTCGTTTAAAGCACAAATAAAAAGAATTTAGAAGTGAAGAAAACTTCTCGTCTTGTGTAAGTTCGGGGTCAACTTGGTTTGTCGAGACCTGTTTAAGTCTATTAATACAAAAAACTTGGCAAAAACATATGTTATTATCGAGGCTCAAGCAGGGCCTCGATAGAGTTATGGACAAAAAGTAATGCATAAAGAAACAAAACATAAAACATAAAGAGAAAGAATCTGCATTTTATTGAAATGAATAAAGAATAAAACCATACATATATTACAAGGATATAAAAAGAATTAATTTATTTTTTTAAATCTAAAACATTAAAAATTGGAACTTCTAGTGGTCCATTCCTAGCCAATATCTGAAGCTTCTTCTAAATTCATTTCCTCTTCCTCTTCTTAGCATGGGAAAGTCTTCATAGGGGGGCTCTACTCCTTCCCCCTCTTCTCTGTTCCCTACACCTATTATTTATTCTACAGCTGCCACTACCTCTATCTCTATTATTAATCCTTCCTCTGCCTCTTTCATTAGCTCTACCCCTACCTCTATTGGCTAAGCTTTTAGGGGCTTCATTAGTAGGATCTGGTGGAGGACTAAGTGCTTTATTTTTTTGTGCTACCCTTTTTTTCTCTATCCAACTCTTCTTGTAGTATTTGTGTAAGGGCAGCATCACTTTCTAGTTGAGCCAATCTCTTTTGCTTGGCCTCTTCTTCTCTCCTCCTCTCCTCTTCATCATCATTATATAGGAGGCTATCATCATATAGATCCTCATCATCTTTAGCCATTGCTTCTATTCCTTGAAGAGCTTCAATAATCTCTAGCTGAGATCATTCATTTACTAGTTATGTTAGAGTTTGAAGTCGGGCTTCTGCTTTCTTCTCCTTTTCAACCACCATGGCTTTTGTTATTCTTCCAACTTCAATTCCAGTAACATAAGACATCATCTGATAGATCCTCCTTGTTTGCTCCTCTGATCTCTTCTGGGATTCATAAATCCTCTTTTCAATTTCTTCCCTCATCTTTCTTTTCTTCTCTTCCCTTGTAGCCTCCAACAATTAGGTTATTGTGAGGGAGTCCTTTTCTTGAAGAGCATTAAGAGAGAGTTACTACTGTTGTTGTGGAGCATCATGAGTCACAGGGGTTTCTAATTGAATATTCCCCTCTTCATGATCTGTGGTTGCTTCTATTTGGAGGCGCAAAGGGTAGAAAGTTTCAAGTTAATCCCATGTTAGGGTGTGTTCCTGAGGGATTCCTTAGGACCATCTTTCTTTCTCAGATTATCGTTGAGCCTCTTTTTCTCTATATTCTTTCTGCCACTGCTCTAATGCACGAATCCTTTCTTGTCATGCTTTATCCATTTCTTCCTCTCTTCTTTTGCAGCACCCATTTTTTTTTTTTTTACTAATTACAAGATTACGCACCTGGGAGGTGCTTGTTGAAGAGGTGTAGCATCTAAAATACCTAAAGCATTTACAAAAACTGGCTCTATGTCTGTTTCTTGTGGGGGTATTACTTCTTCTATTATTTCTATCCTTAATATAGTAGCTTCATTGGATTCTTTATTAATATGCATTCTCTGCCATCCCTCTTTTAATCCAGCCTCTTGTACAACCTTTTGCATTAAATCACTTAATAGATTCAGGTTATATTTGTTATCAGAGTTTTCTTCTTGAGGAACAACTAGAGCATCTACAAAAAATGGCTCCACTATTGTCTCTAATATAGTTGATTGTGTTGGACCTTCATCCAACTCTGAGTCTTCTGGAAGGATCATTTTTCTTCTCTTTATTACTAGCTGCTTTGTTCTTTTTCTCCTTTTTGATGTATATACAACTGGAGCTGATTGCATACTCTCCATTATTAGTGATTGGGGTGAAAGAATAGGTTATGTTGAACAATGGCTTCATTTTCTTCAGAAATGTTCTAAGTAGGTGACTCAGCTAATTGTTGTAATGGTTTTATATTTAGGATGTGGTTGGGATGATGCATGTGTGTATGGAGATGGTGGTCTGGCATCATTGTCATCATCATCATCATCATCATCATCGATATGTGACTCTACCAAGATAGGGTGTGGAGAAGGTGATTTGGATGTTGTGGGTTGTGGAAGTAGCCTTGAGACTACATCTAAGATATTAGACATCATACTTCTTAGATTGTCCATATCCTCTTTTATACTCTTTTCCAAATCAGCAAGCTTTCCCTTCATCTCAATAACCTCATTTTCTAATATGTGGAAGCTTGCTAAAGAGGGTTATGGTGTAGCTTCTAATGCAGAAGCCCCAGGTTGTGTTAAAGGAGGTTCTTCTTGTGGATGGGGGATATGTGGCTCAAAAACCTATTGTTCAGCTGGTGCAGCTGATTCTTGGAAAGGCTGGGGCTCAACTAGTGGGTCATGGTCTAACCTTGGTTCTACTGTTGTACACACTTCTACTAATCTCCACTCTCTAAAAGCCTTCTTTTGAAGCTCCTTATATTTGCACACAAGGATAGTTGGCCCCTACTCTAGCCATATTCTTAAGTTCCTCAAAATCCTTGTGATCAAGCCACCAAGGAATATTCCTTTGCAATTTAGTGTAGCTTAATACTTGAGCCTACAGACTACCAATAAACCTACATTTATTTTAATCCTCTTCATTATGTTGATAATAGGGTGCAACTCTGCTTCAAAGACTGTTGACCCTCCCTCCAACATAGAGAAAATACTCTTTATCAACATGTAGTGCAACATCCATACACTTTTATTTCTAAACTTGGATCTTATGGTCCTTAAAGGAGAAAATCTTCCTTTAAACTCCTCCTCTAAGAACCTCCTAAAATCTTCTTTAGGTATTTCTTAGGGCATTTCTTGGAATTATGGTTCCTCTAAATATCCTTCATCATCATATAGCCCCATAGCATATACGAATGTCCTTATTAAGACCTCCCTATATTCTCCAAATGCATAAAACCTTACTATACTACCTAAGCTAGGCACTTTCCCTTCCATCTTCAAACTAGCCATAAAGGCTAAAGTAGTGCCATCATATACATCTTCCATAATTTCAAACACTTTCCTCCATACAACGTCTTCAAAGTATTTTAGGAAATCTTCTTTCATGCCAAAACTCCTTAATAACTCCCAATTTACTACAACATTTTACAGTTTTTTTCTAGGATAAAAACAAATTAAATCTATCTTTATCATCAACAGATAGATTTTCAAGAGCTTGGGTACTTACTTGGAATTGTGTGTGCTATCTTTTTGGTGCCATTTGTTCTCCAAAAAGAGATAACATACATTAGTTCATACTTATTTATAACTGAAACACACATTTGCTTATTATTTTGAGTAATCAGAGACAAACTAGGGTTTCTACAGAACTTAATGAGTCCAAGAAGAAAAAGAAGTTTGTAACTATTTACGCAAAGTTTAAAGAATAACATTACTTAGCAAACTACTTTAAAAATAACAGTTCATCATTTCTATCAAGTTCATACAAAAAGTTTGAAAAACCTTAAAAGTACAAAAACATGTTATATAACAACAAAAATTATAAAAGAAAGAAAGTAAAAAGCATATCTGATCAAGTTATAGCCTTGAGATGTTAGAAGATTTTTAGGATATATATTATTTTTTTTAGTGAAAAATTTGTAAATGCAAGTGAGAGATTTTTTTCGAGTGCAAGAACAATGTTTGTGTCAAGTGTAAAAAGAATAGTCTTTTTATTTTAAAAAATTTTTAAGAGTCAAGCCAGAAAATGAGAAAACTTGTTATTTTATTCATTTATGACTAAATAAATGAAGAATAAATGACAGTCGACTTAAAAACAAAGTCACGGCTTATTTAAAAAGAATCAAAGAATGCGAAGGCAAAAATTCTATTATTTTATTCACGAAAAGAATTTAACATTGTCGAGGCTCAAATGAGAGGGCTCAACAATGATGCTCAACTTTTATAAACCACCTCAAAATTATCGAGGCTGAAATTTGTACTTGCAAAAAATTTTCACAAAGTACTAGATAACTACATTCATCAACCATTCCATTCAAGTACATGATCAAAATTAATCCATTGCATTCATCATAAAAAGGTTTCCATAGATTTTGTCTTAGGATCACTTTCATCCTATCAATAATTTAAAACAACTAATTCATTATGTAAAAAATAAACAAAAAGAAAATATGAAAGATAATCATTCTAGAAATCAATCATTCTTGCTTTGTTTGATCACACAGATTTGGTTCAGTATTTGAAGGTAATGATCCTGAAGGTCTCTCTAAAAGAATTTTGGAAATTTGGCCAAGCTGGTTCTATAGGTTATGAAAGGCAGCAGTATGATTTCTCAAGATGGCATCTATTCAATGCTGCCTATTCTCTGAAACTTTAATAAATTGAAAAACTAAATTTTCAAGAGATTTGTTGTTTCCTTGGTAAGCTCTTGACCCTTATGCTGGTGGTTTCTAAAAATTGAGTAGGTTCAATTGATTTTGAAAATTATTATTACTCCTTCGAAAATTTGGATGGTTCCTCCAACCAGGATTATAAGTGTTACTGTAAGGGTCAGATTTTTTGCTAGAAAAATTGTTTACAAATTAGGTTATTCCTTCAATGTTTTGGTCAGGAAACTCAGTAAGCATATTCACTTGGGTTCTCCCCACAGACAAATGTTCCACTGTTCTGCTTAGAGCTTTAATCTTAGTAGTCAAGTTGGAAACAACATCAAGTTCAAAAACTCCTCCTGATCTTTCCTTCTTGGCCCTTACAGATGACTATTGGTAATGATTGTTAGCCATATCTTCAAACAAGTTTAAGCACTCCTTAGGGGATTTGTAATTCAGACTTCCTCCAGCAGCTGCATCTATCAATTGCCTAATCCCATAGTTCAATCCATTATAAAAGGTTTGTACCTGGGTCCATTCAAGCAGTCCATGGTGTGGGCATCTTGCCAATAACTCCTTCCATCTCTCGAAAGCTTCATACAATGTTTCATAATCCATTTGGTGGAATGAAGTAATGTCAACTCTTAACTTGGCTATTCTAGAAGGTGAGAAATATTTTCTCATAGAATTCTCAACCATTTGTTGCCAAGTGGAGATGGAATTCTTTGGTAATCCATTCTACCATTTCTTTGCATTTCCTCTGAGGGAAAATGAAAATAATCTCAATTTAATTTCATCCTCAGACACACCATTTATTTTGAACGTGTCATGAATTTCTAAGAACTGCTGCAGATGGCTATTGAGGTCTTCATCTTGTGAGCCATCGAACTGGACCATCTATTCAACCATTTAGATGATGTTGGGTTTAATCCCAAAGTTGTTAGCAACAATTCTAGGTTTGTTGATGGTACTATTGGTTCCCTCTAAGTTGGGTCTGCAGAAGTCAACCATAGTTCAAGGTTGGTTTTCCCTAGGTTGTTCATTACCCTCTTGAACTTCACCATAGTTAGTTATTTTTTATTGTTTGCTTTTTTGGCCTATATGTTGTGGTTCTAGATCAAATGGAAACAAGAATTTAGATGGACTCCTACTCATATGCCTACATTTTATTTGAAAATAAATTAGTAGAAAACAAAAATATATATACAAAAGATGAACTAATAAAAGAATAAAGAATTAACAGGACAAGAACAAGAAACAAAAAAAAATAATCAAACAAGTATATACAATAACAAGAATTAAAGAACTTAACAAAATTAAAATAGAACAGAAATATGTATAACAGAATATATACAGTAAAAGTACAAAAAACAAAAAACAAACAAACATTTATATACAAGAACAAGAAGAAAGGTTAGATCAACAAAAGATATTTACAGATCACAACAAATATATACAAAAGATATTTACAAAATTAAAGCGGCTAGAACAACAAATGGAAATTAATTTCTACCATTGCCCTATTGGGCTTCAAAAACTGAATCCAACACCATTCCCCTACAATGGTGCCAGAAAACTTGGTTTGTGTTGTGTGTTTGTGAAATTTAAAGTTCAATTTTCACTGATCATTGACCAAGTTTTTCAAATTTATAAATGTTTTCTAAATCAATAACTACGGTCTCAGAAGGCAAGCGCACCCATCAAATGTAGCATAGATAATGATTTAGGTCAGCCCCAAGAGAATGGTTGGTAGCTAATATACTCTTAATCCCATTAATTGTCTAGCTAAAGAAAGGTTTATAAAATCATAAAGAAAAATAAAATAAAACTATACTAAGTTAAAAATATCCACAAATGTTTAATGGGTAAAATAAGAAATAAGCCTAAAACTTCTAGGAAATAGTAGCTCATGTTTACTTCACCAATTCCTTATCAAACTGATTTCTTAAGAACAACAACTTCCTAAAAGCTGTTTGAAATGGTGTATTTATACCGCCAAATTCTCTAATTTAAACTAAAGCTTCTCTCGAAGTCAATAGTCCTAGATCTAACTAAAATTAGTAATCTGAAGTTTCAATTAGATCTACATAAAGAATAGGAACATTATTTAAAAAAAAAAACAACTCAACGAATTTTTAAAACAAGTGACATAAAGTCTTCACCAATTCCTCGGCAAGAGGTAGTTAGGATCAACTTCGTTAGCAACCACATATCTATTCAATTGAATGATCTCTCGATCTATTCAATTGAAATTAATCGTGGAGCTAAAAGAATACATCATCCTTTTAAAAACCACAAGTTAAATTCAAGTTACTAATTACAAATACCCAATCAAATTTACTTGAAAGCGCATTTGAAATCAGACTGAATAAGGAATTGGATTTGTAATCCCTATGTTGTAGGAGTTTATTTCTCCATGGATTTATCAAATAAGCATGAATTAGAAGAAATAAAACAAATTCGAAAGATTAATTAATTAATTGCTCAGAAATTCATAAAAATTACAAACATTGGGTTAAATTGATTTTACCTAGAAAACAGAAGAAATTTTCAAGTAAAAATAAATGGAAATTCTTTTACCCATAAATCCTTTAGAAATCTACTCTACATTAATACTAATTTACACTGTTGGTACATACTTTACAATGTATGCTTGCATGTTTATTTATAGACTACTAGGCACAGAAAGGATGGTCGTCTTTATTTGACACGTGGCAGATTTGATAGATCCTTTCTAACAGAATTTGATAACTTTTCATACACGCATATGAGCTATGAAAACACTCGTCGAGTGTCACGTGGTCTATTGATCGAGGCTCGTATTAAGTAAGATCAGGCTTGACTTCAGGAAATTCCTAAATAAATTGTGCATTTTTATCCATTACTCTATCGATTGTAAAATTGAGAGAGTCGATGGTCAAATTATTGAGGCTTGAGGAAATTTTGTTAAAAAGTTGGTCTATCAACACAATTATCAAAGGTCGAGTTTTTAGGCTCAACAATGTATTTTCTTCATAATGATGCTCGATCACTTCGATTAAAGTCGAGTGTCATGTCAAGGGCTCGCAGTTGAGGCTCAATAGACCAATTTTTGCTGTCTTCTTTCTCTGTTTGGCCTCGTTGTGTCTTTTCATGGCTCAACTTCTACATTTTCGATTTTAATTGTTGTTTTTGCTCCCAACCTGAAGTTTAAACACTTGATTACTCTTTATTTGACTCTAAAACTTTAAAACAACATTATTTATCAAAAACATAATTTTTGTAGGATTTTATCGGAAATTTTTAGCAAATTAAGTTCAAAATCTTATATAAAATATAGAGTAAAAATGACTTATCAATGTTTTTATTTAGTTTTACAAACATGTTTAGATCAATTCGATGATTTAAAAAAAAAAAAAGCAATCGACCGAAGTTGCAAGCTAGACTAGAAGGCTAGAACCTAAGCTCAAGGCTACTTTAGGATTGGTCTTTATAAACTCTTACAAGGAAATCACTCTTCTTGCTAACAAAGTTTTAGCTTTTTGACATAATTTGATATGGACTTTGACCATCTAGACATAATGAGAGAGGTATACAATTATGAGAGCCGAAAGTCTTTAAGGTCATTTGTTTCAAGACAAATATTAATAATCTTTTTTATTTTGTTTTGTTTATCATGTAGAAAAGTAATTTTTTTCAAATCCATATTATTAAAAAATTAACAAAAATTACTTGAGAAACAATTTTTTTTTCCAACAAACATAGTATAATTGGTTTTTAAATTGCAAAGATAAATTTCATGATTAATATATATTTGTTAGATGATTTATAGTATTGTCTTGTATATTTAAAATAATTTAATATTTGTCGTTGATATTTCTTCTTATTAGGTTCATACATACATGTAGGACTGAGTTAAGTCATACCATATCCATTCATGTTTTAACTTTTCTCTTGCAGTTACTCAAGGGTGTGTATCTCTTGATATAGTTTTTGTTTTTGTTCCCTTACGTGGCCAATAAAATTTGAAAATTTATGCCTATCAAAACATTATTTGATGTAGTAAAAATTGTTTTCTATGTTAATTTTAAGGTTTCCTAAATTCTACATAATATATGTATATGATGTAAATGAATACGATGTTTGCAATTCAATTCATGGTAAAACTTAATTATTTATGTACAAATTATCCATAGGGTAAATTACACTAGAATGTTACAATGTTTGGAGTTAATTTCATTTTAGGTCACAACGATTCAAATAGTTAAAACGAGATCACAACATTTGGAAAAGTGTTTGATGAGATTTAATTAAGTATCTCCCCTATTAATGCATGTTAATATAGCCTTAAAAGAAGAGTTTCTTGAGTTATAACTAAATATTTATCCTATTCACATGTGCTAATGGCGATCTCAATTAATCTACTTCTTTAAATATTATAACCTAAAATGAAATCACTGATTGAACGTTGTGACCTCTTTTAAACTTTTTAAAATGTTATGACCTAAAATAAACTTATCCCTAAACGTTGTGACCTTTGGATGTAATTTATCCATTAGCCATGTGATAGGAAACCTGCAATTTCTTCTTTATTTTTTTCTTGGATAGGAAAGTGAATGTAATGCTACTTTTATTTATTTATTTATTTATTTTTGCATATGTTACATCTTGAGTTAATTAAAATAGATTATTGAAAAATATACTTATTGTTTCATTTGTGAAAGTATGTAGAAGTACAAGGTTATTTGATTGAAATATAATAGAAAATGTCGGAATGGTATTTATATAGAAATTTATTTTTTTTATAGGAAATTTGAATAAAGATGGAGGATTATAGAAAATTATTTGTGTAGTAATAATATGTGTTGGGTTCATTGTGTCTACAATAGAAAAGTACTTATACAAGTGTTCCTAATAGATGTGAACAACTAACTAAGGATAAAGCATGTGTGTATAATAAATCACGGTAGACATCAACAATTTGTAAAGCTGTGCAAATGACAATGCTCTATGCTTGATATGGGGGCAAGGCCATGATATGGGCACAAGGCACAATCGTGTGAGACCTAGCACTAATAACTGATATTGTAACATCTCTATCTCTCCATAACATTAGGAAGTTGGCATAAAGATGGAATATGATGTAATTGTAAGAAATCAAAATATTAATGTACGTCAAGATCAATATGCTTGGTTTACTAGGATTGTCTGTTAATAAAACATCCTGAAGAACTATCTGAAAATAATGGGATATGTAATGGATTGTAATGTGTAGATCTTGTAGCAAGTAAGATAACACAACAACTCTATGGTGGTGAAAAACAAAGCAATGATACTTGGCTTCTGTCATGCCCAAAGGGTACCTAAATATAATAGTCCGACGCATACTAAACGAGACTTATGAATCACCACCATAGTTATTCAAAGTCTTGTAATAGATGCAAGGCTTTCCTTGATGACAATATAATACATATGAAATTAGAGATAGATAGTTTAACTTAATAGAATAGGCATAAAATATAAACTACAGATATCTCAGGATCATTTACAAAATACTAAGGGGCATTCCCCTGCAAAATAATAATCAGTCCCAATATTAAATTTTTGCAACAACATGTACGTTTAAGGAGAAACTCCTTACTTTGCATTACTTGAGTTGGCTAAATCCGGGGACACAATCATAAGTACGGAAACTGCATTAAAAAGAAGCTGTGGGGGTATAAGCTATACTAGCTTAATGAGTAAATACTTCCAGAATACACATATCCCACAATTACATACATACATTCAAACAAGTTAATTTAATCATCCATATGAAATGCAACAACCATATGAGCAAACAAGGCATTTGATCAATCGGAAATTATATGTTGAATGGATTTACGCTTTTCATTTGGGGTTAGCAAATTAACGAATCCTGCTGTACTATTTTGAATTACTGTTCCGTTTTATAGCTCACGGGCAACCCATCTCATTTATACCATTTATGGATCACGGAGAACCAAACATGATTAAATACACCATCCCCATCGTGAAGTGATCATGTCCGTATTACTTATTAATCCGAATAATCTTCATTCAATTTCATAGGTGACCAATCAATTGGCAGACACTCATAATCATGACATATAATATACATTAATTAATCACCCAGTTTCTATATTTTAGCACATTTTTCTCATCACATCAAGATAGCATACATAATCCCATAATTACCCATCATGCATTTCCAATTTGTATCTTTGCCTATCATTCTGGTGCAACTATAATTTACAAGCACATTACGGAATAGTAAATAGGAAGTAAGACTCACTCAGCCATGGACACCGGTCTCTAGTCGTAGTAATATGGGGGCAAGAATTCTTCCGATTCATAGTCACCTAAACGAAAGAAATACCCAAATGAGTATTTCAAACCACAACTAATTCCAACTTATTAAATAAAAACTTTAAGTTCATAATTTTCATGGTAAATGGAAATTCCAACTTAAAACGGCCATAACTTAGTCATTTTAACTTGGAATTTCGCTAATAAGCTATCGATTTCTATCTACTTCGAAAGTTCTATCTATTTATGATGTTATTCCTAAACTTTGAAAACTTATAGGTCTTGGAAAGCTTGGATCAGATCTGATCAGCAGCTAAAAACCGCATTTCTGAAATTGTTTTATGAAATTTGCATTGTTTCTACAAAGTATCTTATATGTGCATGCAATATTTATAAGTTATTATCATGAATGACATGATATGAGCCATCTATATATATATTCTTAATGGTATTTGGTTAAAAAGAATTTTTAGAAAACTTTTACTTTGCAAAAATTTCAAGAACACTTGGTTGAGAAAAGCTAGCTTTATTTCTTTCAAAATCATCCTTATTTTTACTAAGATGAAGCCTTGATGACCTATATACCTAATACCTTCATTATATTAATAAAATTATTCATTTAGAAGTTGAAAAATAGATGTTTAAATAGGGGTTTTGCTTAGTTACGAATTTTACAAATTTTTAAGGAATGAAAATATTGTTTGATCTAAATTTTGAAACCTTTCCTTTGTTTAGGAAATATACTTTGATAAAATCCATTTATTCTTGTTAAAATTAAATCCTTACTACATCTACTCCCTAAGGCTTTCATTTTTCCATTAAAATCCTCATTTTGGCATTTGGAAGTCGGTGTTTAAGTAGGGGTCATTTCTAAATCCGAATTTTGAAATTTGTGTTTGAGATTATTTCTTGGGTAAAACTCATTTATTCTTTCTAAAATTAAGTCATAGCCAAACCTACTCCCTAAGGCTTCCATTTCTTTAATAAAACTCTTGCTTTCGGGTTAGAAAATAGTTATTTACATATCAACTTTTCCTTTTTACGAATTTAAGTTTGTTGTTGGGGTTGAGACAAAGTTCTAACTTAACTTTTATAACTTTTCTTACTTTAAAAATATCTCTTTGTAAATCTAAGCTTTACTCATCAAAATCATTCATTTATGATACTTATTCCCTAAGCCCTTCATATTTAACGAAAAAACTTCATTTTGGAGTTGGAAAATAGGTTTTTAAAATAGGATTTTTTTAAATCCGAATTTCCAAAAATCATTTTTGTTGAAACTAAAATAGATCTTGAACTTTTTAACATATTCTCATTATTATCATACTACTACAACTCTTTTATGTACATAAGACAAAAATCTATGGCATTTATGTACTCAAAACAAATAGATCTATTATTTATTTATTATGGATGCAAATACAAAATGAACATCATGAAGATGATGTTAGTAACAAGATATATTCAAAAAAATATCAACATGAAAACATATAGCAGTATAATAACAAAAATATAGTAAAACAACTTAAATAACAAGATCCAATATTGTGATGACAAGAATATCATGTTTAAGTGTTTCCACATCCTTAGCATAAAGCTCATGGGGATTTTGGTGGAACCACATGTATGATCTTGCATTACATGCTTTATTGATGATAGGGTCAAGATCTATTACCTATTAAAGGTTTGGAACTAAAAAAGTTGAAGGAAAATTTTTTTTGTGTGTGTGTTAGAGAGGGGACACGGGGGGGGGGGGGGGGGGGGGGGGGGGGGAGGGAGGCGGCATCGGATTAAATGGGGAGAGAGAGAGATATGTGTGCTTTTGTTTTGTCTAATAAAATTCAATTTTTAAATAAGTAATTTAAGAAGTAAAAATGTATTGGAAAAGTAAATGTAAGGAATATGTAATGTAAGTAAGGTTAGATTCGTAAGGATGTAAGAATAGGTATGGTTGGTTGTACTTGTTGATAGTGTGATTAGAAATCAAAAAGTAAATTAGACAATTAAATTACCGATAGTAATGAAAATACGATAAAAGGTTGTAATTGTAATTTTTATAAACAAAAATTTTTTTATAATTATATTTTTGAATTTCTTATTAAATCTTGATTCTAAGAGTCCTATATAATATTTTTCTATTTTAGAGTCCTAGGGTTCGGTTTTCAAGAACAAATCCTGATCGGGTTAGAAACAAATGAATTTCTTTGAAATATGATCCGTTTACGTTTTTATATATAATTTAGGCCTATATTCTAAGGCTAACTCATTTTTATTGTTTCGGGCTTTTGTTCTCGGTATTGCCAAACTTAGGATTCTTAGGTCTAAACTAGCCCTAGGGTATTCTTTTAAGGTTTCAGTTTCCAATTTCGATTTCCGAAATTGAGTTCAGATTGCTAAGAAAACGAGGGCTTACAGCTTCTGTTGAAGACATGGACATAGTTAACTATCTCTTTGTTTTTCAAGAAATCAAAGAAGAACCTAGAAATGTAAAAAAACTTGATAAGGATTTCAGATCAACATGACTAGAACCCTAATCAACATTTGTGAAACCAAGTAAATGTAAAGGAGAAGATGGATATTAAAGTACTTGATCAACTATTCCGTTTAATTATCGTGACAAATGTATGGTGACACACATACGAGTGGTTCATGGAGTGTCAACAAACTAACTAAGTTGTTGCGCGGCATAAGAAATATCAAGCAAGTCATAGTCATGTATAACAATCATCTAACAAGTTGCTTATATAAAGAGGGATCACCCAAAACATTTTGCAAGTCTAACAAAAGTTTTTTCTTATTTATCAAGAAATCATAATCTACTCAATAAATTTCTAGGCTCAAGGAAAATTGAACCTTTCCCAAATCTTTAATTGTAAAAACCTTGATGGAGAGCATATTTGATTAAGAAATTAAGTAAGATCATTGCCCACTACAGCACATCATCAACATGCACTAGAGTAACCAAATTTGTGAAACCATCTGCTTTAGTGGATAAAGAGTAATCCACTTTAGATTGACGAAATTTAGGAGAGCAAAGTAGCTTAATAAGTTCCTTGTCCATTGACTCAATGCTTGTTTCAATCAATAGAGAGATTAAACTAGTTTACAAACCTTAGTTGAATCACCTATAACATATCCATTAGGAGGTGTAAATATAGATTTCTTTCTCTATAAAGCCATGTAATAACGCATTATCCACATCTAGCTAATAAAAAAACCATTAATAGCAACTATTGCAAGTAATAAACGAATAGAAGTCAATTTTGCCACAATTTAAAATGTTTTGTGTAATCTATCCCTTCAATTTGATCATTTCCTATTGCAACTGACTTGGCCTTATATCTTTCTATAGTTCCATATGCCATATATTTAATTTTGTATCCATTTCGAACCAATAGCTTTTTTTTCTAAAAGGCAAGGAAAGTAAATCTTAAGTATGATTGGACTCTAAAGCCAATAATTCCTTTTGCATTGCTTCAATCCATCTAGGATCTTGTGTAGCTTCAAAATAGTTTTGTGGTTCTTGAATGACAAAAACATTTACCATACATACTCCTTTGAATAATGATGAATGAAAAAGTGGATATATTGGTGATTTAGTGACAGTTGCCAAATATAGGAGATGTTAAGTATGTTGAATCAACAAATGAAGTCATATGAACTGTATAGATAAAATCATTAAGCCAAGTCAGTGGTTTAGTAACTTGAGAAGACTTTCAATGATGTATAGGAGCAAGATCACTTGAACTAAACCAAGGTGGAGACTGAGATGGAACATAAAAAATAGATTGCTCTAAAGAAACAAGGATAAAGCTATCTGGTGTATGTGGAATAGAGTCAAATGCTTCGGATTAAGGAAATAGTACACTAGACTTATGTGTATTAGAATGTATTAATGAGACCTGATATAGAAGAACATGATAATAGAAAACAACATCACAACTCACGAAACGCTATTGTGTCTCAAGATCAGAAAGTAAATATCCCTCCTAACCTCAAAGGTATCTTAAAAATATTCACCTCCTTGCTCAGGAATCAAATTTATCTCCTAAATGAGTATTTGTACCAGCATAGCAAAGACAACAAATGACTCTCCATATATCATATAATGCTGGTTTTTTATAAAAAATTTCATAAAGTGACTTCTAACCTACTGATTTAGTTCGTATTTGATTGGTAAGTGTGGTGACAACTAGAATGTATTCACCCTAAAAGGTTTTTGGTAAATTGGCATGAATACAAATTTAGTAGTATCAAGCAAATGTTTATGCTTATGTACAACAACACCATTGTGTATTGGAGTATAAGGACTAGGTCTTTGATGAAGAATACCAAATCTCCTAAATAATAATTCACACTCATCAACACACAATTCCTCTCCATTATCTGTTCATGCAATCTTTAGATAGGTTTGAAATTCATTTTAAACCAATTCAATAAAATCTTTTAGAATACTAGCAACATGATACTTATAGGGAATCAAGTAAGTCCAAGTACACTTGCTCATATCAACAGCTGTTGTAAAAGGAATTTGCATCTAGATAAGGAAGGCAAGTGAAAAGGTCCCCACAAGTCAGCATGTAAAATTTTAATGGGATATAAAGATTTAACTGACTTAAATAAAAAGGAGGTTTATGAAATTTTGCCAAATGACAAGTATTATAAAGAAAATTAGCCTTAATCGACTTATTATCAATAGAAACATGTTCTATCTTGGACAAAGAAGCATGTCTAAGTCTACAATATAAAATTTCAAAAGATATCGACACATCATTCTGAACAATAGCCTGACCAAATGAGATAAGACTTGAGTTATTAATGTTGGATAGTAAACCACTACTATTGTGCACAGAAGCTATTGCATACAATCCATATTGATTCATTGCTAGTGCAACACTTTGTTTAGATCTCAAGTCCTGGAAGATGAAAATGTTAGAATAAAAAGTAGTTATCAAGTTGGACTGTTTAAGTATTTGATGTATTGAAATGGTATTGACTAGTTCAATATAGTTGGTAATTTCACTTCAATTGGTATGTTCAAAAGTTGTTTATGTAGTAGTATATGTATGAAAAAGACTTATATGATCAGTTGTTCCTAAATCAACAATGCAAGACCTTGTTCCACTATCATGTTGTATACTTAAATTAAAAATGGAAGAAGAGAATGCAAAGGTACCTACAGAATTCACCAATGTTTGAGCATCAAGCTGCTTATCCTCTTTCAACATTCTCACAACTATTGAACATATCATACTAAAAAAAATTTGAATCAATTGTCGAATTTTTATCAACCATAAAGTAATCAATCATATTATCTAAAGGTGTTTCCCATACTAATACATTGTAAGAGCAATTCACTCCCGTTTGTTTAGCAAACTTGGAAACATGTCTTTTCTCCTTAGATTTATACCAATTTGGAAATCCTATAATTTCAAAACAATTAACAATTAATTGACTAGTCTTTTTACAATGTGAACAAACTATACAGACATCAACTCGTCTTCTTTTATTAAGAAACACATTTGACAATCCTTTTCATGTTGAAAACCAAACTATTGCTAAAGAGTACCAACAATGTGCTTTTGTTTCTTTACTTGAGAAAACAAATGGTATGCCTTACTTACATTAGCCAATGGTTCCATGTTCAATGTTTGATTTCTAATAATCTCATTAAATTGTTCAATCTACTAAGAATTGCATTGCATATTCCTATTGTCAAGTTCTTGATAAGTATTTAAAACAACATACAATAAGGCATTCCACATAGATTTGACATATCATCCTAAAGTTTCTTAAGATGAATGTAATACATTGATATATTCATGTTCCCTTGCATAAAATTCATGAGTTCATGTTGCAATACATCAAGGAATCATTCATAATTTAAACCTGCACATACATCATTCCATGGTTCGTTAGCGGATTGAGTATAGATAAATGCTTCAGCTAAATCTTTTGACATTAAGTTCAATATCCAGCACCTAATCATTGAATCCAATGCTTAAGATAACATGAATCATTTGAAGGTTGTTTACAATTTCCTTCGATAAAACCTAATTTAGCTTTGCATCTAATGCTAGTCATATAGATCTACTCCAACTTGGAAAGTTAAATCCAACAAAAGCAATGCTTGTAATCACAGTTCTTGGATTATCATACATAGAAAGATACAAGAAATTATTTGATAGTTTATCACTTGATGAACTCATTTTCCTTAAAAAATAATAATAATAACAAACAAGCAAAACATATATAGTCGAAACAGCAAGCTATTCAACAAAATAAAAAATCAGGTTTGGATAGCTTTGATACCATGAAGAAATTGTCCAAACAACACTTAAAACCCACAATTGAGTATTGTGGATAAATGGAGCGGAGGATTACAGAAAATTATTTGTGTCGTAATAATATGTGTTGAGTTCATTGTGTTTGTAATAAAATAGTATTTATACAGGTGTTCCTAACATGTGTGAATAATTAACTAAGGATATAACACACATATATAATAAATACACTATGTACAAGGCATCAACAATCCATACAGTCATTTGAACGCCAGCATTCTAAACTATGGAAGTTCAAGCTTGATACAGGCACAAGGCAAATCGTGTGAGAGCTAATGCCAACAACTGATAATGTAACAAAAATATACGATAGAATGCGTTCGGAAATAGAACTATTTTTTAATTTTTTTTTTCCTTGCTTACAAATGGGTGAGAAATGCTTATTAATAAGCTATCTCCTTTCCAATGAATGGTTAGAAACAATTTAATGCAATGGTTACAATATATTATCTAAAACACTTCAATTATCATTTAGAACATTAGATGGAAATTTCTCAACTAGTTAGTTTTTGAAGTTCTATCTAACATACTCTAGAAATTTAACCTAATACATATTCTAGAATATAGAAGTTGTAATGGATTTGGATATGGGCTTGGATCAAATTTAAAAATTTATAACCCATCCATCCTTCTCTTGTGTTTCTCTTAATGCACATAGCAGATTCGATCTAATTTTTTTGCATTTCTCCATTAATGTTGTCATGATACCGTGTAAGTTTCTTCGATTAGTTGTAATCTACGGCTGTAGACAAATGGTTTTAGTAAAGATAATGACAATGTGTGAGAGAAAATTAAACGAATTGTGATTTCAATGTAATAGTAGTAGCTTTATATATGGGTGGAGAAAACTGGACTAAGGGACTTGAAAACTTAACTGAAATTTACTTGCGAGAGAAATACATAATTACTATCTATCTCCAACTTCATAGATACCACTTATTTGATTAACTTCTTTTCCCTTGGGTGTTTTAGATATCGACGAGTGCATGGGGACTAGTCCTTGCGTTGAAAATGCAATCTGCGAAATTACGAACGATAGCTTCTTATGTATGTGTCCAAAAGGATACCATGGGGATGGGAGATCCATGGATTTGGAACTGGTTGTAAACCTACTTTCTACGGTAGAAACGAACCATCAATTAATGATATCGCTTTAGGTATATGTTTGTGGTAACCTTAAGCTTATCCAAATAGTTTTAAATTATTTATACTTTTCTGAAGAACTAGATCGTAAATGTTACATAAATTAAATAATTTTCCAACAGCATGTTTGAATTTTAGGTACTTCTTACAAATTCATTTTATAGATTTTATACTAAATGAAATGTTGCATGATTTAACAAAACTAAATTCCTAGGAAATTATGCAATTTAGTCGATGGATATTTTTCATGAATATACTACAAGGAGACATACATACATAACACGCGCATTACAAATAAAGAAAATTTAAGCCACTTTAGTTTAAGACGGACTGTGTACGAACTGGCGATTGATAATATGGCCACTGAAAGATAACGTGATCCTAGGAGCCACCTTAACAACTCACTATACTCTCAAGTCCCAACACATTTTAGCCATGCAATATCATATAATGAATCGTATCATGTTCCCAACTAAAGTTGAGGGGTTTAAAGGGGTTTTAAATTATATATAAGTATTATTAAATATTCAATCTTGATTTTTTTGAGCTAAGTGATAGAGATGAGTCCAGCTCTTTATTGGATGATTGAGGAAAATTTACAATGTAGGCTTGGAATATGGTCTATTGGATTGATTTGTCTATCATCTAATCTTTCTCAATATGACTCATGTACTAAAAAAAAATATTTTGACCATCTATTGTCAACATGATCCGATAGATGACATTATTGGACAAGCTCTATAAATATCATAAGCCCCCCTTCATTTGAATAAGGAGAAATTTGATAATAACACTAAGCCATTGCCGAATTTATTTTCTAGAGAGATTAAACACTTATTCATCACTATTAGTGGAATTTAATGCTTGATAGCTTTCTACCTATCATAAGTGCATTTGAGATGATTGGGATTGCCTACTCCTCCACTCTTTTTCACTTCACTCAATCATTTTTTAAGTGTTGTGTGTGTAATTCCTCCCAAGCCAGATTTTGAGTGATACCCATACAACACACCAATGACTACTTTAGTGGAATCCATATATCTACAAGGGGATGTAGCAATGCCACATGTAAAGTGTCTAGCTCCAATTGGTAGGTTCGGTCCCCTTGCAAACTGGGCAAAAGGAAAAAATAAAAAGCTGTGATCTCTTTCTCCTATCCCTCGCTATGAATCAGAATTTGCAAAAATATGAAAGGAAGAGTGAACTGCACTCTATGTTCTCCTGCTTGATCTTAGGATAGTAGTAAGTCGATTGTAGGAAGAAATGGAAAAATATATAATTAATTTTTAATTCTACTTATTGAAAAAATATCATAAATTTTATTTATTAATTTAATGGATGAATATACCTGACTTTTGTGAAATGTAACTTATTCCTGTTGAGACTAGATTCATAACTAATCATACTGATTGTACGTAATTGTAGCTAATTCACTATTCACCAAACTAATTTTATAAAATTCATGATACTCTAACTAATTTTACAAAATTCGTGAACTAAATCATAATAATCATAACAATTTCTCATACCTTAACGCAACCATTGTCCTTAAGGTTTGAGGGGGCAAAAAACTATAACTAGGTAAGAAGTAAGAGATATAAATTCATTTTCTTTGTTGCAATGAGAAAGAACAAGCTAACTATACTTCTATATCATTTGAATGCTAGTTCTCCTTGTATAAGTTATTTGAAGAACCAACATCCAATAATCAACTAATGTATCGTCTTTAACATAAGTATTTAGAGACCAATTATTAAACTTTGTGTACTCAGCAAAATTTGTAGACATAACAAAAGGAGACTTATTTATATGTAATTTTAGGTATGGATCTCCTAAGCCCCACCCACTCATTTTACAATATGGGTCGGCCTTGAGCTAACTAGCATGGACGCTTCAAATAAGTAATCTAATATATTGGCTGCCTCCATATTAGGCAACTTGTAGAAGGTTTCCTAATTTGCAAAGATAGACTTTCCTAAAGCTCTTGTGAGCATTTTCATTAAATAATCGGAAGGCAACTTTCCTATTCTGCTGAATGAGAATGTAGTTGTTACCCCTACATTGCTTGAGCAACACTTTGCTCAACTAGCGTAGAGGTACTAGCAAGTTGCTACCTAACACCAAGAGGTGTTGCTAATCACTCAGAAACTCACCACTCCCAACACCGGCAAGATGGAATGACCAACTCCATCCATATAATTGACCTGACCCACCTACAAGGAATGAAAAACTTATTTTGAGATGACCAAAGCGGAACTTAAAAGCATACATCAACATTAAGATCTTGAATGGTAAAGACTAGAAGGGATAATAAGTCCCTACATCGTAAAACTCCACTTGCACTTTCTCTAAAGTGATTTAAGAGGAGCCATTTTCTACCAAACTCTACTTCCCTTCTCTAGGCAGCTACAATCATAGCACACAACCCAGAAGATCTTGTTACTCACTTGAAAACCCATAGAATTTTAGGTTCAACTTACTCTATATAGATTCATGGGTTACGCAGACCAATCCATCAACCAGCTAAAAACACAAAATAGTTCCAACATTTTCAATATGAAAAAGGGAGCCAACTCATCTATCTAAATTCTTTTAATTCATATTACATTTATAACTTCCTACATTTTATCCTTTAAGTTTTGATGTGAAGTAGTAAAAATATTAATATATATTTGTTCATCCATGCATATAAACATTATAGGATTTGGATAAATTATAATGGTGATTTATCCAAACAACTTTCAATTATTTAGAGATTATGTCTCTAAATCACCATTATATCATTATTCTAGAATATACTGTTTAAAGAGGGGGGAGGGGAATTGTGTGGCGGAGACTTTAATTAAGCTAATCTTAAAATTATTTATTAATGTTCATGAAAAAAATCATTCAAGCAATAATTAAGAGTATTTAGTACATTTCATAAGAAATGGAATATATGTCATTTGAAATTATTTATTAATAAAAAATATAGAGTTAATACCTATATAAATTTTGCTTTTACTAAAATAAATCTAAAATATCTACATAGAATATTTATTCAATACATTGTGTTCATTTCTTAGTATTATATGTAGAAAAAAATAATGTTACTAAATCAAGTTATATAATTAATGTGCAATATGATTGCTTTTAGCACAAATAAATTATAAAATATATGTAGATAGGATATTTATTCAATAATTCATGTATATTTGAATAACATCGAGTGAAAAAAAAAATTGCTAAATCAAATTATATGATTTGTGTGCAAAAGATTTAATTGTATTATGGATAATAATAATTATTACCTTGTGGTACACTTTGTTTATAAAATAATTATTAACAAGAATTTATTTAGTTTAATAATTTTATGATATAAGAATTTAATATTATTAGTTATTGTGAAAGAAAAAGTTAAAAAAAACACATAGACATATATATATATATATATATAGAGAAGAGAGAGAGAGTAGTTAGTGTAAGAGAAGGTAGCTAGTATAATAAATGCATGTTGAAAAAAAAAAAATAGAAATGCTCCTATGGGATTTGGACACCACATCATGGATGCAAAAGGAGATATCTAACCACTAGACCATACTTAGTTTTATGGCATAGATCTTTCTTGATAATATACATAACATATAAATTTTTTATTTAAAATTAATTTTTCCCAAGTCTGCCCTTGTTTTTCCATGTAGACTTTTCATCTTTTAAATATACATTGTAGTGACTTATCCAAATATTCTATAGTAGCAATGAAAATAAAGAGATATAAATGCACACCCAGAGGTCAAATGATTTAATGCAAGAATCATAATAGATGTTGATGATTTTATGCTAGAATTCCCTTTTATTAGAAGAATCACTTTACTTTGACTCTCATATATGAAGTTGATCTAAAAAGCCCAGCACACTAAGAGTTTAACAATGATAAAGCTACAAACTGTTTTTTAATGCAGACGTCATGATAAATTGCACCAATAACAAATTACATATATTCATTGGAATAGGTATAGTGATTAAAACCTCTTTGTTTACCTATCCTTATGAATAAAAATATAAGAGAAAAATTTTGGGTGCACCTTTTCCTAGTAAAAATATAGGTATGTATATATTTTTCCTATAATCTTTCATTTATTTTTAGAAAGGTTTATGCAACCGATTGCTTGTTAAGAAGTTGCAGTTCTCTTATTCTACATAGATTAAAAGAGCATACTTGTAAATGACAATTTTACTTTACAAATATAATAGATAGTATAAAGTTCAAACTCCTCAAATCCCATTTGCTAAGAGTTTTGTCCTATTTTGGTCAAGCAAAACCTGTGTTGAATTAAGTCAGATGTTATGCCTTTTCATTTGGTTGTACATTACTTCTTTTCATATTCTTCTTATTGCACTCATTCTAACATGTTATGCTTTTCTTAGCTGATTAAATTCCATTGCCTAAGCATTTAATATTCTAACACAAAAATTAAGTACATGATGCACTTGGTCTAAGTTTAAGGGTCTTCCATTCTTATTTACCCATCCAAGACATGGTGAATGATCTACCCTCCGATGTCCTATTAAGACTATTACATGCATTTGACCTTTATTTTATACATGAGTCAACATAGCTCTTACAATTGTATAAACTATGTTAAAATTTTTAGAAATAAATATCATTATGTGACAATCCAAACACAAATTCAACAACAAAAAAAAGATTACAACTAGTAGTTTGAGAATTCAAGTGTTTGATGCTTTTTGTGTTTTCTTTGTCTTCCTATTGTCCATGTTTCTTTACATTGACACTGGGCTCTTTAGTCATCACATTGCCATTTCATTCCTTCAAAAAAGTGATCAACACTTTTCATAATATTATACAATAATGTGCACTAGTCTCCAAGACTTAGGTATCTACGCAACTTAAAGTACTAATTGTTACGACATCGTACACACTGCCATTACTTTCTTAGATTTCTCTTACACTATACTTGTGCTCAATTTACTATTTGATCCACTCTTTTCTTTTCTTTTTTTTTCATCCCTTGTTTCATTATGAGTAGTCTTTCTTACCTTAAGTTTTTTAGCATGAATCACTCTTGCTCCCATGGTCCCTCTCTTCATTTAACCCTTGCATTAATGAGATCTAAGTATGACCCATCTTCCTTAAGGTCAAGGATTTTTCTATTAAATCCTTCATATTGCTTACCATCATTCATTTCACTAATAGAGATGGTCTCTCTACCATACAACATAGTATTAAGAAATTCTCATATGAAGCAAGCATGTAACATATAGGAATGATACATTGATCCGTATCATCACTTTTAACCACAATACTTGTAAATATAAAAATACTAAGTTAAAATTATTAGCATCTTTTACATGTGCTAGATGCATAAATGTTATTCGTGATATAAGCGATTTGTTAAGGATTTTCTTAGATTTCCCCTATGACTTAGTACTTGTTGTATCAACCACAAAGACTCAACAAAATGATGCTATGCACTATTTCCAAATTCTCACTATTTTTCTTTCCTTTTAAACTCTCAAATAATCTTACGTCCTTTTCAAATTATTACCATACGCCTTTACTAAACTAGAAGAGCTCACATCTTTGCTTTCATTGAATGGAACCATTGTATATATTGAATTTTATAGCATCAAACTTATGAGATGGCAAATATAATTTGCAAAAGAAACATTAGATTTCTAAATTTGAATGTGAACCCTATGTAATCAGATTAGTACCAATTATTATGTGAACAATAATAATTAATAGGAAATTAAATGCAAATACATAATATAAGAAAATTTACATGGCTAAGCTAATGTTGTCTTTTTCCATGGTAGGGATGGAAAATTCATTCCTCAAGAAAATTGATAGAAAATGCATATTATGACCCTTCAGAACCACCTAACATATACACATATACATAAGCCAACATAACGTGTTGAGCCACATAAATATACACATTATATATAAAATATATATATAGGTAATATATGCATATAATAAGTTAGATTTTTAGGGTTAATTCATAATAATTTAAGGCACCCACTAGTTACATATTGTTCTTAGTATTTATTATAACAATAATAGAATATGTCACTCATGATACACAATTTTTAATTGACTAGATATGAAAAATATTTTTCAACGATTATCTCTAATCTCATTTAGCTATGTGATGTATCATATGTATTCTTCTTCTTCAATTATGTCATAGGAATGGGGAATAAGTATATATTTTCTTTTTTTCTTCTTCTCATCCTATATTATAGGTGCAAGTATAGTTAGATCTTTGATTCTATTATTTTCTTCTTGGCTATATTAGCACCATATATAAAGAAAGATATTAATGCAAATAGAAAAGTTCTTTCAACACAACGGAGGCCTTGTGTTACAAAGATTTCTTGCTAAACACAAAGGTGCAATGGATACTAAAACAATCTTTACTAATGAAGAGCTCAAAAAAACAACAAATTATTTTCATGAGAGTACCATATTAGGTCAAGGAGGTTAAGGAACGATTTACAAAGGAGAGTTGAACAGCAAACTAGTTGCTATAAAGAAGTTCAAACTAATGGATAAACGCAAGTAAAAGAATTCACAATGAATTGTTATTCCTCACTCAAATCAATCATAAAAATGTGGTAAAACTAATCGAGTATTGTTTAGTGAGAGAAGTTCCACTTTTAGTTTATGAGTTCATTACAAATGGAACACTCTTTGATCATATACATATGTTGGCCATCATATCCACTTGTCTTGGAGATCTCGTTTATGTATTGTTGCAAAATTGCTAGAGCATGTTCTTATCTCTATAGTGATACAAATACCTAAGTCATACATAAAGATATAAAGATTTCTAATATACTATTAGATGAAAATTTCATAGCTAAAGTTTTTGACTTTGGATCTTCTAGGTTAGTCCCAATTGACGAAGCACAAGTTACAACGCTAGTACAAGGAACACTTGGCTGTTTGAATCCTGAATATATAAATGATATGGAGTTAACTAATAAGAGTGATGTTTATAGTTTTGTGTTGTTCTCACTGAATTGTTGACTGTAATGAAGGCCCTTTCATTTTCAATATTAGATTATCAAAGAAACTTATCCATGTACTTCGTTTCTGAATATAAAGAGGGAAATTTGCTTCTAATCATTCATAAAAGAATTTTCGATGATGAGTATGCTGAAGAGATCATACAAGTTGAATGAAAAGATGAGTATGATGATGAGTATGAGTATGAGTATGCAAAGCTAGTAACTTGATGTCTTTGAATGAAAGATGAGGAAAGACCATCCATGAAAGAGGTTTCGATGGAATTAGAAGAGACTCATATATGTAATGAAAAGACATTTATGGACAAAAAGCAATGGTGATGAGACTGAGCACTTACTTGTTAATGAAGTCACTTGGCAAGGTAAGACTCCTAGAAGCTTGTCCATGTGGCATTTTGAATCGAAAGTTAGAGATGAAGATTTGCATTACTCACTAGAATTCCATTAGGACATCATGTTTTGTTTTGATAGTTTTATTGTGATATCAGCCTTACTTTTGTATTTCTTCTTATCACACATTTGTTTTATGTTGGACATATTATCTATAGATTGTCATCACATATGACCATAACCTTGTGTTTCTTTTCCCCACCACCAGGATTCCATTAAGATGTCGTGTTTTGTTTTGAAAGTTTTATTGTAATATCATCTTTATTTTTGTATTTATTCTTGTCACATGTTTGTTTTATGTTTGACACATCATCTATAGATTGTAGTCACATGACCATTACCTTTGTTTTCTTTTTCCCCACCATAGATACCTAATTTCACTAGGAAAAAAAAAAAAGACACATTTTTTTTCTTCAATCTTAGATTTTATAATTAGTTAAGAATGGATGTTATAATAAAAAAAGTAAAAATATAAGAAAAACAAAGAAGAAAAACCAAAATTAGGAAACTGAAAAAAAATGGAAAAACTTAAAATCCTTTAATTTAAAAAAAAAAACGAGAGAGAACATAAAAATTGAAAGGCTTAACTGCTTGCGTGAATCTGCAGCAGATCCCATGTGTCATTTGTCAAGAAGACATCTCCAATTCTTGGCAAATGGTGGAATTAGAACTTGTGATTAATAACCAATAAAAATTACATGGACTTTCAAATGGAAGATTTGAGATACAAGAGTCCCCTATATGTTAGGGTTTTAAGGATATGATCATTTAGAAGGAGAGGTAATCTATGAAACCAAAAGCAAGATGAAATCAAAGTACCTATACATATTTGTTTGAAATTTGAATGTTCATATACAAATATGTTGTGAGTATAACTCATTAGAAGGAGAAGAGACTATAAATCCATAATTTATGGATAGCTTGCTTAATAAAATGTCTCACCGCATGACTATGGAAGTAATACTTCCTATAGAAATAGATGCAATTACTCTAGATAATTGATTGCATAATATATACATTTTTCAACCATTGCAATTAGTTGCTTTCGATCTATATGGTGGTATTCCTCTACAAGTCTTGTGTATCATTCGTATGCTAACCTATTTTTTTTAGGCATGTCAATGGTCTTTTCTAAAATCAATTAAATCTCACGATTGGAGACTATCAATTTAAACTCACGATAGGAGACTTCCACTCGCCCATATGTTTGTGTGTTTTAAATCACAACTTTGTGTGTAGTGTCATGTTTGCTAAATAAACTCTATGGAAACTAATTACAAAAATGTAAACCCCCATCAATAATTATGATGTGGAACTCCAAATCGTTAATTTTTTATTTTTTCATTTTCAACTTCCTACGATTCTACCGTTATTGTCCATGTAATTACTTTGACCCACTTCAACTCTATGCTCGCAATGATGGGAAGAATTAGGACGGATGGAAAGTAGTATAAAAAAATTACAAAGAAAAAGAAAACATAAGAAAAAATTTAATCTATTTCCTTATTAGATAGGAGAAAAAGGAAAGAATAAATATGTTGCATATATTTTTTTTTTTTCTCTTCTATGCCATTACAATAGACTAACGGAAATATTTTTTGAAATAATATTTAAAATGCTTTTTTTCATTTATTACATTGTCTTTAAAAGGTAGCGAGATTTTAAGAGAAGTATCATTAGATTCTTAGTACTTTTCTCGTTAATCAGTTAAATTAGAAGGGATAAATTGTGGGATCAAAATATTTGATTCCTTCGTGTTTGCTTTGTTTCTCAAATCAAATCACTTATTAAAAGAATCATTAGACCTCTATTTTCTTTTTCTTCTTGAATCATTCTTTTCCTCCTCTATATTTCAACCTAAGGGTAGTCTAGACTAGAAGATGTATTGGCATCCATGGGAATTAGGAAATTGCTCATAAATCTAGTTGTTGTTAGAAATATTTAGCAACTCCTTAGCATTGATTGCACTTATCAACAAGGTCCCTACAATTTTATTATTTAGATTAGCACCACAATCATTCGATCTAAAAGTTAAGCATATAGATATGGTATAGACTATTATATTTATTTTATAACACTTCTCCTTCATTTCTGGGCTAAACTTTGATTAAGGTTCATCAAGTGGATGACTTAATTAAATAGAGATATAATGAGTGTATATGGATTCGAACTTATGATCTTCTACTCTAATTCCATATTGCTACATATATGACTAAAATGAATTAGATATGTAGTCCTTAGCATTGTATGTGCGAAAAACTCGGAGAGAAGAATTAGGTTGTAGAATGAAATGCACGAAATATATCAAATAACTTTGAATGATTTTTCATTAAATATAACAATTTCATTCTTGAGTAATCATCAATGAATGTAACAACATACCCAAAACCATGAAGAGAACCAACATAGGTAGGTCTACATATATCAAAATGAACTAAATCAAAGGGAGTAGTAGTTCACTCGTTGACTCTTAGAAAAAGAAACATGACTTTATTTGCCTAATTGACAATTTACATTCAAACTAGGACAAGACTAGAGGTTAGGACACGAGGATGTCGGATGTCCAAAACAACAATGTATCTCTATAGGATCTGGTTTAACAGCTGGGCAAGTATTAATGGTGGGTACTGAATCCATATAGTATAGCCTATGAGACTCATGCCCTCTGCTAATCATCTTCCCTATTCTCAAATTCTTTGTCACAAAAAAAAAGGAAAGATGCGATGGAGTAACTAAAGTAAGTGGTGAGTTTACTAATATATAACAAGTCAAAAGGCCATTTAGGTATATATAGAACGAATGTCAATGGAAACAATGGAACATGTAAAGCAGTGCCAATCCCATTAATAGGTTAATTAAATCTATTAGCAAAAGCAACAGTTGGCAATGTGGAAGTGTAAATGATGTGTGAAAAGCAATGATGTGTACTCAATATATGATCAATGACTCTAGAATCAACAATTCAAGGCGGTGAAGGAGCCTAAGTAAGGCAAATAATAGAATTACCTTACTGAACTAAGGATTATAAAGAAGCAAATGGTTGGGACACATTATGATATTGTAGGAGTCTAGCATATTTTTTCGTGATAAAATCATAATAAATGACTAAGATTCTTCCCCATGCAAATTTAGACCAGGTACCGTTGTGGAATCATAAGACTGAACAACTTGAGCCTTAGGAGAGCCTTAGGAGGACGTTTGTGCAAAATCTAGCAAGTATCTCATGTATGACCTTGTCAATTATAGTGATTACAATAAGGGCATGATCCATGAGCTTAACTTCTACGACCTATAAGACCTCCCATGCCCACAATTAGGTGTTTGACTAACCAAGGGTGAATAGTCGAAAAAGGAAGTAAGTGATGAAGGAGAAATTATAGAAACACAATTGATGCAAGAGTAAACATCAATTAAAGATGGAAGCTTTCAAGATCTAAGAATATGACATTCCACTAACTTTAGTTCCAGTTTAAGACCAAAGCTTAGCAATTGCAAGTTGATCACCTTGTTTATACATCTCTCTTAAATATGTACAAAAGGGCTATACATCATTCATTTCCTCCAAATACCATTTGACTTCACCGTAGTATTCAATAAAATCCTTATCCCCCTATTGCAACTAAAAAGAAAAAAGCTAAAACATCAAACATAAGAGTATCATGCGAAGCATAAAGAAGCGTGAAGAAATCTCAAACTTCTTTACAAATACCGAATTAGTTATGCAAATTAAATATTTGAGGTTTCACTGAATTCTATGGAAAATTAAGATACTGTTGGTTGACCTTATCTCATTCTATAAACTTAATATCCATCGCTTTTCAGGGTCTATAAGTTGATATTACATAATTTATTACATTATCAATAATCCACTCAATTAGACGTTTAATAATGAGACACGTACAACAAAAGTAATAAAAAAATCAGTTTAACAGCTAGTTCAATTTACCTTTCCTTTTGGTTCTCTTTTACTACCTTATTTCTTCATCCCAATTAATGTCATATTCCTTCATTATGGGTCGAAGATCTTCTACGCTCAATCCATATAACCTTAGAAAGCTTCAATTGTCCATTAAAAACTCTGAAACATTCTTGCAAAGCCTCATTAATAAATTGCAATTTCCAAACTTAAAAATAACATTTTATTCCTATCTAATTTTGTTGGCTTTTGCCGTGTTTAACTTTTCCCTGTTTATTTTATTCAATATTTTCTATAATTTGCTGTTCAAAACATGCTCTTACCTATCAACAAGATATTTCTATATCGATTTCTTTTTATTTGCGGTTCTTAAAATTTTAAATTTTCATAATATGTACTTTATTATAAATTTACAGTGAAAGGGGGAAAAAAAGGAACAACACATGTATAAATTACATGTCAATCAAGTTGAATTGAACAATTTTCCACCGAAATAAACTGCTTTTTGGGGGTTTTGGTCTAAATGAAATAAAATATGTTTCATTATAGTGGGAGATGATAAACGAAATTAAAATTTAAAATTCAGTGTAAATCGAATAATGACAGACTATATCAAAATAGGTCTAAAAGAGATCGTATAAACACAAAGAAAATGATTAGAAAAGAGTAATTAGATTAATATGGTTGAAAATAAATGTAAAGTGATTTAGATCTAAAGCAGTTATGGAACAACACAAAATTTGACTCAATTGCAGTTTGGCTTTGCCATCGAACTGAATCGTGGTTGGGGACAACGCAGTAGATTTAGGTGCACATTCCACTTGAGATAAATGTACATGTGGGTTTTGTTTTTTTTTTTTTCCCTCTCAAAAAATCCAATTCTCTATGGTAAGGTAAATATGTAATATATAAATGCAATAAAAGCATGTTTTATATCTTCTTTTCCTTTATAGAAATAGTAATAAATATGCACCTCCCTTGCATGTGCTATCAAAAAAAGATGCATATGATAATACGATTTTGTACATGTATTTATAACTATTGCACACCAAGAACATTAATAATAAACATCTTTTAGTTCAATTCCAAAGAGTTCCTCCCGTAAAATGCTTATTGGCTTTTTAAGGACGTATGAAGAATACAACTATTTACTCTTCCATAGTATAAATATGGATAGATGCTTAGATAAATGGATATACATATATTTGTATATATATATATATATATGGAGGCACATGACTTTGGAGTGATTAATATATACTTTGAAAAACCATCCACAGCAAATGTATCCGTTAACAAAATTCTAAATAATATCTTCAGATAGGATTTTTATTAGTTTATTTCAGTTGACTTAAATGTAGTGTTTAAGTGCATAAAAGTAATTATAAGTGAAATAGGATATAATCTAATGACTGCTATATTCTCTTCATAATGATTAATGCAGATAACTTCTAAATACTTAAAATTAATAACCTATTAAGAAAAACTTTAGACAGACGTCACAGACCAAGTCCATAGACATCAATTTCATGCTTTTATGTAATGACAATTGACAGATCAGTCCCATCAACCAATATTATGATTACATTGCAAGTCTTGTTAGGAAAACGGTTGAAGAACTTCTCCATGCAAATGAAAATTCCACCTTGCAAAATGGATGGATATATCCAAAGAAGACTAATTTCGAATTCAGACGAAGTGTTGGACGTAGTCTCAACATTGGATGATGGGACTGATGAGTCATTTAATATATGATTAGTTGGGGTGTGATATTTACGGCTCATTTACTTCACTGAATAAATAAGGCTGGAACGGAATTTCTATGGAGGAATGAAATATAGCTTTGATAGGATTTTTTTATTAAATTTTTATTTAAATGATGGTATTTTCAAAAAAAGAAAGTTTCAGTATTGAATTGGTATTCATATGTTTGAATAAATAATAATTATTCAAAGTTTTGTATAATAGGGATTCATTATGAAATTGCTATTCGGTGAATTAAACGGTGTAATAACTATTCGTAAGAAATAATACTGTAATAAAATTATAATTACAGCGAAGTGAACGAAAATTAGTTTTTTAGTTTTTGTTAGTCGGTGCCAAACAAAAAGAAAATACATTTCTATGGCATCCTCTCAGCCACTGTTATATGATTCGTCATTATTGCACATGAAAAAAGTACTTGTATACAAATTAATATATATGTATATTTTTTTTCCCATAAAATTAGTTTGACAGGAGTATATATTATTACAAGTATTTGGGATAATAGCAACTTCAAATAAGGGCGATTTCATAGCAATTGCCACTCCAAATTTTGGATCAACAACAGTAATTTTGTTTTTTATTAAGTATCTACAACTGGTATGACCAGAGTCCGACTTGATTCACGAACAAAAATCATGGGCTAGTTGGCTCCAGTTCGAGGGAACTACCGGTTTTGGGTTCCTCAAGAACTAAAAACCATGATATATAAAAACTAACATTACTTTAAGAAAAAAATTGTAAAATGAACTTTTAAATTTGAATAATATTGGGTCTAAGAATAATTGTTTTTAGCACATTTATTAAAATAATTTTTAGAGTTTTGCATTTGTTTATGCACAAATAATCCATGTTTAGTTGTAATGTTAGGAGTGTAGGATTACAAAATATTCAAAATTCATATAAGTCTTAGATTCTATAAAAAGAAAAGACCATTTTGATAAAAAAAAAAAAAATCTATATAAACCTAAAAACATGTTTTCAAGTACATTTATTACTTGTGTTTTTAATTAATATTGTGAATAGGAAATAATTTTTTACTATTGGTATGGAAATGGTTTAAATATTTATTTTTTATTTATTTTTACCTCTTTACTTTCAGTACAGAACCGCCTGAACCTGGGCAGGACCTTTGACCGTGGTAGAGCCACCTTTCCAAAACTAATTAACGATTCAAAAACCGCTGGAGGTGGATCGGCTCAGCTAACTAGGAACCGACCCGTTATGATCAATATGTACAATAGCAATTCTCTTTTCCTATCTCAAAGTTCAAGCTTGTATATCAAGGGAGTTTTTTAAAACTTTATATGTGAAAAACCGTGGCAAATATATATACCTAGTCAAGTATGGGCGGTCTATGGGCAAAAAAAAAAAGTATGGGCGGTCTAAAAGAACAAGACATACATACTGTAAGGAAAAAAAAAAAGAAAAAACACTTTATAATATATTGCATTTTTCATAAAGTAATCTTAATGTCTAAGTAATTGGAATGAAATGAAAATAGTTTTGCATAGAAAACTCAGTAAAAACTAAATTGCCACTATTATTGCATTTCTATTATTTTATTTTCTTATGGAAGGTGAAAAAAAAAGAAAAAGAAAAGGAAAAAGCTTAGCTGTTTTCAAAAACGAAGGTCTGAAATAGGCACAGATTAATTTACACATTTTATTTGCAATTAGGTTTTGTTTCTACCATTAATTACATCATCGTCTGTTATGCACAAAAGAATTTTTCCAAGTAAACGTCTTATGGGTCACATAATTTGCACAAGTCAAGCATATTGATAGAGTCTTCAGGCAAATGTGTGTAATTATGCGGATCCAAATAAAGTGATCATATACGTATGGTGTGAATGCCGCGTTATATATGTACCAAGAGGAATCACATAAAATAACACATAAATGATGATTTTGGAGAGAAGTGGATGGAGAGGAGCAAACAATTCCAATTATTTGGAATACACTTGCAATAGACAGATAAACTATCAAGTAACAAATTTTACTAATAACAATAAACATAACGTGCGACAATTAGAGGAATTATCAAGTATCAAATTGCACTGACAATAATATGTAATACAAATCGAGGAGTTATCAAGTATTAAATTCCTTTAGTAAATATCGAATAATATTTGTTTTTTTATTACACATATTTGCGTAACCTTTTGAAAAAGAAATTTGACAACACTATTATGATTCTATGAAATTATAAATTTTTTAAATAAAAAGGAGTTGAATATATTTTTAGAGTTTAACCAACGGCATCTAACGTTAGATCAAATTATCAAATCACAATCCATATGATCTTTTTTGATGTGTAAGCCATAAAAAAAAAAAAAGGTTATTTGATGTCAACGTAGGAAGTCCGAAGAAAATTCCACCATGCAAATGAAGGGAAATATCCGAAGAAAAACTGATAAGTTGTCCATCAACCAACATTACGTCGCAAGTCTTATTGGGGGAAAAAAGTGGAGAGAATTTGCCATCGCCAAATAGAACCACCTTGTAGATGGATGGAATTTGACGACCCGGTCTCCATTTATTTAATCCATGTTATTTTCTAGTTTTTAGTGGTCCCCAGGCGACAAAAATGAATTTATGTGGCTTCTATCAGACAGCGCAGTGCTATATCCGTCGATATTAATGTTCAACTTTAATTAGATGCTTCATGGACTAATAAATATTTTCTTAATACAATTGGTCCTTTTTTTTTTTTTTTTGCCCAAATTAATATTTTCTTAATATAATTGGTTTGATAAGCACAAATCTGTTGCAATTATTTGAAGAAATTAAATTCCAATAAAGCAATATGAAATTGCAAATTTCATTACTGCCATTATTGTAAATCTACAAATAATAGTAAGTATGTTATAATTAATCAACTATAGAATTTTTATTTATCTTTTTTTTTCCTTACTAGAAGTCAATAAAAGTGTATACAATAGCATCAGGTATAGTTTTCAAAATGAATGTTAAAAACCACAATTAAAAAACAGAATACCAGTGCGTATAGAGAGCAAAATGCAGTTTTGTATTACATTTCTGCATTACAAAACTTGTAAAGTAAATTCATTTCTAAGTCAATTTTAGGTTATTTAGGTCAAGTTGGATCTATCTATTTTTACTATCTTGGCCCATTTAAAGTCATTTTTATTATATTGACTATATTTTTACTAATTAAGTCAGTTTATGTCATTTTAACCCATTTAATCCTAGAATTTTTATTGATTAAATTTTATAGCCCATGATATTTATAAATCCATTTAATTGCCAATTACCTATTTTAAGCCAATTAGTTAATCAAAACTTATTATAATTTGGTTTGGTATATTTAGTCCTATTAAGCCCATATAATTTGATTTAGGCCCTAAACTACTATCTAAGCCCAATTTAGCTACTAAAGCCCATAATAATTTAGTTGCATTGACTTAAGGTCATACTATATTCAATTATCTAACTTTCAAATCAATAGCTCTTTTTATACCTTATTAAGCTAATTTAGCGCGCTAACCTATATATATCCAATTTTATTTAACAAAAGCCTAATAAATCAAAATATGCCTAAATTAACTAATTATAACTAACTATACATCAATCAAGCTAGTTTGATAATTATTAAATTTAATTACATTCGGATTTCATAATTTTTTCAAGGAAAATAGGCTAAAAAACAGAGGAGGTCTGCACACCGGTTTGTTTTTGGATTGGTTCATCTTGATTTTTTCACTTTTCGATCTGGTTCGGTTTTTATATAAAACCTACACATCCTAAGCTTTTAAATCATCTTAGTTTCATTGGAAAAGGAAAAATAAAACTAATCGGTTCGGCCTACGCGAGAAGTCTGATTCAAGCAGCGTTTTGCACATTACATCCAAAAAATAAAAATATAAAAAAATAATAAATGACCTTAAAATATGTAAAAAATTTTAGATCATATATAAACTTATTGAACATCATTTCCTAAAAAGTTTCATGCAAAAATAATTACGTTTGGTATTTTATTTATTTTTCTCAAAAAATATGCCTATTATGCCTTTAAAAAAGTAAATAAATATGAAAAATTTCGAAACCTTCCAATTTATATCCCAAGATGATATACTATCATTTCCATAAATTTACATGAAGATAAAATCATTTGGTATCCTAACCAATATTACATATCATGGCAAACAACACTTTTATTTTCTATCCAATAAACATATTATTGTTTTTATTCAATTTTCATCATGAAAAATCAATACAAAATCATATAGAACACGCCAAAACAAATTACATAACATGCTAATTTATTTTAACCATATTTACACCATAAATCTACTAAATAATACATAAACGATGCCAATATCAATACATTTTTACCAAACCAAGTAACTATGATATTTGACATAAATCATAAATTTCATATTCTGTATTTTTAGTATTAAAACATATTATTTACTAGTACATTTCACTAATCACACTATCTAATTAAACAACTTACTAGTAGTAGCAAAACAAGCTTTAAACCTTTACTACCTTACTCCTAGGAATTTGGCGAAGCTCCTTTTGCCTCTAATTTAAGATCTCTCTTGATAAATACCTAATTTCAAAAGGAAAAATAGAGATTAATAGGAGATTTAGGTGGCTTAAAGAAGACATAAAACATAAAAGACTTAATACCTATTAGGGTTTTGATAGAGGAAAGTTATTTGTAGTATTTTAAGGTTTATTTTGAGAGAAAAATGAGATGAAATTTTCTATTAGAATGGAATGTAAAATGGTGGCTACTTTATGGTGTATTAGGGTTTCATTTTGTAAAAAGAAGATAAGACAAAAATAAGGATATCAGTTGGCAATATAGAGATTGTTCTAGAGCTTATGGGTTAGTAAAATGATAATTTTATATGAAAAATTTTCTGCTGAAAATTGAAATAGATAAGGATAGTGATATAAAAGGTTCTATAAGATTTTTATGAGAGTTTAGAGCTAATATGGTTAGTAGGTCGATTAGCAGTTTGATTAGGGCCTTAAGATGTAACTAGATAAAAATGGCTTAAGTACTAGGTAGATTAATTAAGGAATTTAATTTTAGCAAATTTTAAAGATGAAGAAATAAGTTTATTATATTTTTTTTATTTGCCCCAAAATTTTTTCCTATTTTTCATAAATTAATTTACATTTGACTACTTTGGTTATCTCAACATTTTCCATAAATTAATTTACATTTTAACTAAGATCATGCTTTTGCCAACTCTTATATGCTAATTCCATTAGAAACAAAGTTATATGTGTTTTAATAAGTCCAGACTTTGATAGGTCATCTGTATTATTAGAGTTAGTACTCGTTGTTGGCATAAGGAATCCTATTTTTAATCATTATGAAAAAACAAATGTTGCTTTTTGTTTAATGATAACTATGTATAGAATATATATACATATCTATATATTGAAAAATATCATCTATGATCTGCTTATTTAATTGTTTATTATTCATTAAGTACCCATGAGCCATGACGCCAGTACGGTGTCTATTAGTAGTAACCTATTAATGAGTCAATTTCACGCCATCATGTATAAGCAGCTCTGCCCCGACCCATGGAGCAAGATTATGTCAACGTTGGAAGTCCCAAGAAAACTGATTAGTTGTCCCATCAACCAACATTACGTCGCAAGTCTTATTGGGGGAAAAAAGTGGAGAGAATTTTGCCACGTCGCCAATAGAATTCCACCTTGTAGATGGATGGAATTTGACGACCCGGTCTCCATGTTATTTTCTAGTTTTTAGTGGTCCCCAGGCGACAAAAGAATGAATTTATGTGGCATTCTATCAGACAGCGCAGTGCTATATCCGTCGATATTAATGTTCAACTTTAATTAGATGCTTCATGGACTAATAAATATTTTCTTAATACAATTGGTCCTTTTTTTTTTTTTGCCCAAATTAATATTTTCTTAATATAATTGGTTTGATAAGCACAAATCTGTTGCAAGTATTTGAAGAAATTAAATTCCAATAACAGCAATATGAAATTGTAAATTCTCATTACCTGCCATTATTGTAAATCTACAATAATAGTAAGTATGTTATAATTAATCAACTATAGAATTTTTATTTATCTTTTTTTTTCTTTACTGGAAATCAATAAAAGTGTATACAATAGCATCAGGTATAGTTTTCAGAATGAATGTTAAAAACCACAATTAAAAAACAGAATACCAGTGCATATAGAGAGCAACAACGCAGTTTTGTATTACATTTCTACATTACAAAACTTGTAAAGTAAATTCATTTCTAAGTCAATTTAGGTTATTTAGGTCAAGTTGGATCTATTTTTACTATCTTGGCCCATTTGAAGTCATTTTTATCATATTGACTATATTTTACTAATTAGGTCCGTTTATGTCATTTTAGCCCATTTAATCCTAGAATTTTTATTAATTAAATTTTATAGCCATGATATTTATCAAATCCATTTAATTGCCAATTACCTATTTTAAGCCCAATTAGTTAATCAAAACTTATTATAATTTGGTTTGGTATATTTAGTCCTATTAAGCCCATATAATTTGATTTAGGCCCTAAACTACTATCTAAGCCCAATTTAGCTACTAAAGCCTATAATAATTTAGTTGCATTGACTTAAGGTCATACTATATTCAATTATCTAACTTTAAAATCAATAGCTCATTTATACCTTATTAAGCTAATTTAGCGCGCTAACCTATATATATCCAATTTTATTTAACAAAAGCCTAATAAATCAAAATATGCCTAAATTAACTAATTATAACTAACTATACATCAATCAAGCTAGTTTGATAATTATTAAATTTAATTACATTCGGATTTCATAATTTTTTCCAGGAAAATAAGGCTGGAAAACAGAGAAGGTCTGCACACCGGTTTGTTTTTGGATTGTTTCATCTTGATTTTTTCACTTTTCGATATGGTTCGGTTTTTATATAAAACCTACACATCCTAAGCTTTTAAATCATCTTAGTTTCATTGGAAAAGGAAAAATAAAACTAATCGATTCAGCCTACGCGAGAAGTCCGATTCAAACAGTGTTTTGCACATTACATCCAAAAAATAAAAATATAAAAAAATAATAAATGACCTTAAAATATATAAAAAAAAAATTAGATCATATATACACTTATTGAACATCATTTCCTAAAACGTTTCATGCAAAAATAATTACGTTTGGTATTTTATTTATTTTTCTCAAAAAATATGCCTATTATGCCTTTAAAAAAGTAAATAAATATGAAAAATTTCGAAACCTTCCAATTTATATCCCAAGATGATATACTATCATTTCCATAAATTTTACATGAAGATAAATTCAATTGGTACGCTAACCAATATTACATATCATGGCAAACAACACTTTTATTTTCTGTCCAACAAACATATTATTGTTTGTATTCAATTTTCATCATGAAAAATCATTACAAAATCATATAGAACACGCCAAAACAAATTACATAACATGCTAATTTATTTTAACCATATTTACACCATAAATCTACTAAATAATACATAAACGATGCCAATAGCAATACATTTTTACCAAACCAAGTAACATATGATATTTGACATAAATCATAAATTTCATATTCTGTATTTTTAGTATTAAAACATATTATTTACTAATACATTTCACTAATCACACTATCTAATTAATCAACTCACTAGTAGTAGCAAAACAAGCTTTAAACCTTTACTACCTTACCCCTAGGAATTTGGCGAACCTCCTTTTGCCTCTAATTTAATATCTCTCTTGATAAATACCTAATTTCAAAAGGAAAAATAGAGATTAATAGGAGATTTAGGTGGCTTAAAGAAGACATAAAACATAAAAGACTTAATACCTATTAGGGTTTTGATAGAGGAAAGTTATTTTGTAGTATTTTAAGGTTTATTTTGAGAGAAAAATGAGATGAAATTTTCTATTAGAATAGAATGTAAAATGGTGGCTACTTTATGGTGTATTAGGGTTTCATTTTGTAAAAAGAAGATAGGACAAAAATAAGGATATCAGTTGGCAATATAGAGATTGTTCTAGAGCTTATGGGTTAGTAAAATGATAATTTTATATGAAAAATTTTCTGCTGAAAATTGAAATAGATAAGGATAGTGATATAAAAGGTTCTATAAGATTTTTATGAGAGTTTAGAGCTAATATGGTTAGTAGGTCGGATTAGCAATTTGATTAGGACCTTAAGATGCAACTAGATATCAAATGGGCTTAAGTACTAGTTAGATTAATTAAGGAATTTAATTTAGCAAATTTTAAAGATGAAGAAATAAGTTTATTATAATTTTTTTATTTGCCAAAATTTTTTTCCTATTTTTCATAAATTAATTTACATTTGACTACTTTGGTTATCTCAACATTTTCCATAAATTAATTTACATTTTAACTAAGATCGTGCTTTTGCCAACACTTATATGCTAATTCCATTAGAAACAAAGTTATATGTGTTTTAATAAGTCCAGACTTTTGATAGGTCATCTATATTATTAGAGTTAGTACTTGTTGTTGGCATAAGAAATCCTATTTTTAATCATTATAAAAAACAAATGTTGCTTTTTGTTTAATGATAACTATGTATAGAATATATATACATATCTATATATTGAAAAATATTATATATGATTTGTTTATTTAATTGTTTATTATTCATTAAGTACCCCTGAGCCACGACGCCCGTACGGTGTCTATTAGTAGTAACCTATTAATGAGTCAATTTCACGCGATCATGTATAAACAGCTCTGCCCGACCCATGGAGCAAGATTATGTCAACGTAGGAAGTATGAATAAAACAACATTACGTCGCAAGTCTTATTGGGGGGAAAAAGTGAGAGAATTTGCCACGTCGCCAATAGAATTCCACTTGTAGATGGATGGAATTTGACGACCCGTCTCCATGTTATTTGATGGGACTGATCACTGATGAGTTGATTTTTATTTGTCGTCAACTGGTTTTTCTAGTTTTTAGTGGTCCCCAGGCGACAAAAGAATGATTTATGTGGCATTCTATCAGACAGCGCAGTGCTAATCCGTCGATATTAATGTTCAACTTTTATTAGATGCTTCATGGACAAAAAATATTTTCTTAACAATTGGTCCTTTTTTTTTTTTTGCCCAAATTATTTTCTTAATATAATTGGTTTGATAAGCACAAATCTGTTGCAATTATTTGAAGAAATTAAATTCCAATAACAACAATATGAAATTGCAAATTCTCATTACCTGCCATTATTGTAAATCTACAATATAGTATGTTATAATTAATCAACTATAGAATTTTTATATTTATTTTTTTTCTTTACTAGAATCAATAAAAGTGTATATAATAGCATCAGGTATAGTTTCAAAACGAATGTAAAAAACCATAATTAAAAAAACAGAATATCAGTGCGTTAAGAGCAACAATGCAGTTTGTATTACATTTCTGCATTACAAAACTTGTAAAGTAATCTTATTATTCTAAAATATCAAAATCATCCGATATATATTTTTTGCAAGAAATAAGAGCCAATTTCTTGTAATTATTGATAAACTACTACTAAATTTTTATAGCTATTATTTATTTGCATATAAGTGCATAAAATTAAGGTTTATCTTTCTTTTTTTCTTTTTTAATTACAATGGGAAGGAAGGATTCCAACATAATTTATCTACTTAAAAGATTGATGGTAATGAAACTAATCTAATACAAAGTTAACATGGAGGAAAAAAATAAAAAGAAGAAAAAGCTTAGCAAGTGTGATAATTTACGATAAAAGCCATAATTTTGAAGAAGAAATAAGGTCTTCAAATATGCACAAATTTACACATTTGATTTGTATTTACGTTTATTTTTACCATAATTCCTTCATTATCTCTTATATGCAAAAAAAATTATCTCAACATTTTATTTGATCTCTTATGCCAGATGTCTTAAGTTTAAATTTCTCTTAATTGTAATTGGAAAAAATAAATAAATAAAAAAAATTACGGTCAAACTTCATGGTCACTGTACAAATCTGGCATGTTGATGGTCACTATTCTTATGAATCCATGCTTCAAGTATTCTATGTGGACTAATTATTCCTATGTTTAACCAATAAAGCTTGCCACGTATGTCCATCTTATCTGATGTAAGCAAATGAGGCACAATATATACGTCTGGAAAAAAAATTTGCCAAACCAGCAAATCCGTCTCGTGCAGTCCCCAGCAGTAGGAACGCGACACGTGACTCATTCCCTTCTTGGATGTGCGGCAATTCAATTGGAAAATGATGAATACAAATTTATATGACCATATATATTAGGTACACAGAAAACTCTTTTATACTATTAGGTACATATTTATTTTAATAAAAATAAGAAAATGATAAATAGATATTTATTATATGATCATATTTATAAAGATATTTTATTGAATTTTTAAGTGCTAAAAGTACAAACAATATTTTTATATGCAAAAAATTCATAAGCTATTCGTTTATTTTACCTAAGACAAATAATAATCACTTAATGAAAACTTGTTCTAATAATTAATTTACTCTCAAACCTTAAACAAAAATATCACTAAGATAAAAACATTATTCGTATTTAGTATCAAACATTATCTTAAGAAAAGAAACAATCATGCTTCAAGAAAAATAACAAAATGAAAAATTTCAATTGAGGTTCCAACTTTGGTCTAGAGACATCGTCCCATTGTTAGATAATCCATAATTTTAGTTCATACTTTTCACTTATTGAACTTAGTTATGTAAAATAAATAAGTAAATTGATAAAATAAGCTAAAGAGAAATTTTATTTTATTTGTTAAGAAAAAAATATTAAAAAAAAAACCTACGATATTGGTGTATTATTTAAGCTATATATAGCTAGTTCCATCCCTTCTTGACATTAAAGAACTAAAGCTTGGATGCTCCTAAGATTTCAAAAAATAAAGTCATTGTTAAATTTTCCATCATTAAAAGGAAAAATATATGTATATATATAATTGTGTATGTATCCATGTGTAGTGACAATAACTTACAATCGATGTTTTCTTTGACACATCGAGTTTGTTTGAGTGCTTATACCCTTATTGTTTTTTTTTTTTTTTTACTTTAATGTGTAACCATGGTTATGCCAAGAATTTGCGTATTACCACTACAATCATAGTGGTTATCTTGGGTAAGATAGATTATTGCTATTTTGAATAAAAAATTATTTTACGTTTAAGTTTTCATATATTATTCATTATATTATTCTTTGTGGTATATAGTTATCTCGATATGTACTTACGATACTTCTTATTACATAACCATTAACAATTATTTGATCTAGAATTTTTTATTATTTAGATTAGGACCACAATTATTTGATCTAGAAAGTTAAGCATATACAAATGCTATAGACTATTATATTTATTTTATAACACTTCCCCTTTATTTATAGGCTGTAACTTTGATTGAGGTTCATCGAGTGGATGCCTTAATTAATATAGATGTAATGAGTGTAATGGATTCAAACTTATGGTCTCCTACTCTAATTCCATATTGCTGCATATATGACTAGAATGAATTAGGTATGTAGTCATTAGCATTGTATGTGCGAAAAACTCGGAGAGAAGAATTAGGTTGTAGAATGACATGCATGAAATATATCAAATAACTTAGAATGATTTTTCATTAAATATAACAATTTCATTCTTGAGTAATCATCAATGAATGTAACAACATACCTAAAACCATGAAAAGAACCAATACGAGTAGGTCTACATATATCAAAATGAACTAAATCAAAGGAGTAATAGTTTGCTCGTTGACTCTTAGATGAAAAGAAACATGACTTTATTTGCCTAATTGACAATTTACATTCAAGATTAGGACAACACTAGAGGCTAGGACATGAGGATGTCGGATGTCCAAAACAATAATGTATCTCTATAGGATCTGGTTTAACAGCTGGGCAAGTATTAATGGCGGGTACTGAATCCATAGTATAGCTATGAGACTTATGCCCTCTACCAATCATCTTCCCTATTCTCAAATTCTTTGTCACAAAAAAAAAGGAAAGAATGCGATGGAGTAATTAAAGGAAGTGGTGAGTTTAATAATAATAACAAGTCTAAAGGCCATTTAGGTATATATAGAACGAATGTCAATGGAAACAATGGAAGAGGTAAAGCAGTGCCAATCCCATTAATAGATTAAGTGGATCCATTAGCAAGAGTGACACTTGGAAATGTGGAAGTGTAAATGATGTGTGAAGAGCAATGATGTGTACTCGACATATGATCAATGACTCTAGAATCAACAATTCAAGGCTATAAAGGATCCTAAGTAAGGCAAATAGTAGAATTACCTTACTAAACTAAGGATGATAAAGAAGCAAATCGTTGGGACACATTATGATATTGTAGGAGACTAGCATATTCTTTCATGATAAAATTGCCGTAAATGATTAAGATTCTTCCCTATGCAAATTTGGACTAGGTACAATTGTGGAATCATAAGACTAAACAACATGAGCCTTAGGAGAGCCTTAGGAGGACGTTTGTGTAAAATCTAACAAGTATCTTGTGTATGACCTTGTCAATTATAGTGATTACAATAAAGGCATGATCCATGACCTTATCTTCTACGACCTATATCATCTCCCATGCCCATGATTAGGTGTTTGACTAACCAAGGGCGAATAGTCGAAAAAGGAAGTAAGTGATGAAGGAGATAGTATAGAAACACAATTGATGCAAGAGTAAACATCAATTAAAGATGGAAGCTTGAGGATCTAAAAATATGACATTCCACTGACTTTAGTTCCAGTTTAAGACCAGAGCTTAACAATTGTAAGTTGATCACATTGTTTATACATCTCTCTCAAATATGTACAAAAGGGTTATACATCATTCATTTCCTCCAAATACCATTTGACTATGTTAAGGTGCAAGTGTGAGAATCCCACATGGGAAATATGGGACTTGTGTAAAGAGTTATAAGAGGGAATACCCATTAACTCATTGCCTTAAGGTTTTAGGTTATAGATGGTGTCAAAAGCCCAACTGTATTATCCTTCACAAAGCCCATTGGATTTCTCTCCATTGAAGGCATACTCCAGATCCCTAACAATTTGTATCAGAGCGATGGTTCGGCTGGGAATCTCCCATGGTCAGCCTACTATGTGGAAAGAAGAGCTTTATGGTATGACTCGTCTGTGAAACCCATGATGAGTAGGTGGGACCACTCACAAAGCGGGTTTAGTGGAGTCAGTTTGACAAGCTCTTGTTGAGGAGGAGTATGGCCTACACCATTGTAGAGACTCACACTTGAGGGGGAGATTGTTAGGGTGCAAGTGTGAGAATCTCACATGGAAAATATGGGACTTGTGTGAAGAGTTATAAGAGGGAGGACCCATTAACTCATTACCTTAAGGTTTTGGGTTATAGATGGTGTCAAAAGCCCAACTGTGTTATTCTTCACAAAGCCCATTGGATTTCTCCCCATTGAAGGCATACTCTAGATCCCTAACAGACTTCACCATAGTATTCAATAAAATCCTTATCCTCCTATTGCAACTAAAAAGAAAAAAGCTAAAACATCAAACATAAGACTATCATTCAAAGCATAAAGAAGCCTCAGGATATCTCAAACTTCTTTACAAATACCAAATTAGTTATGCAAATTAAATATTTGAGGTTCCACTGAATTCAATGGAAAATTAAGATACTGTTGGTTGACCTATCTCATTCTGTAAACTTAATATCCGTCGCTTTTCAGGGTCTATATGTTGATATTACATAATTTATTACATTATCAATAATCCACTCTATTGCACGTTTAATAATGAGACACGTACAACAAAAGTAATAAAAAACCAGTTTAACAGCTTGTTCAATTTACCTTTCCTTTTGGTTCTCTTTTACTACCTTATTTCTCCATCCCAATTAATGTCATATTCCTTCATTATGGTCGAAGATCCTCTACGCTCAATCCATATAACCTTAGAAAGCTTCAATTGTCCATTAAACTCTCTGAAACATTCTTGCAAAGCCTCATTAATATGTGAAAAACCGTGGCAAATATACCTTCTACTGTCAAGTATGGCTGGTCTAAAAGAACAAGACATACATACTGTAAGGAGAAAAAAAAATGAAAAAACACTTTATAATATATTAATATATTGCATTTTTCAAAAGTAATCTTAATGTATAAGTAATTGGAATGAAATCAAAGCAGTTTTGCATAGAAAACTCAGTCAAACTAAATTGCTACTATTATTGCATTTCTATTATTTCTTTTTCTTATGGAAGGTGAAAAAGAAAAAAAGAAAAGGAAAAAGCTTAGCATGTATTCAAAAAGAAGGTCTGAAATAGGCACAGATTAATTTACACATTTTATTTGCAATTAGGTTTTGCTTCTACCATTAATTACATCATCACCTGTTATGTACAAAAGAATTTTTCCAAGTAAACGCCTTATGGGTCACAGAATTTGCACAAGTCAAGCGTGTTGATAGTGTCTTCAGGCAAATGTGTGTAATTGTGCGGATCCAAATAAAGTGATCATATACGTATGGTGTGAATGCCGCGTTATATATGTACCAAGAGGAATCACATAAAATAACACATAAATGATGATTTTGGAGAGAAGTGGATGGAGAGGCAAACAATTCCAATTATTCGAATACACTTGTAATAGATAGATACACTATCAAGTAACAAATTTTATTAATAATAATAAACATTACGTGGGACAATTAGAGGAATTATCAAGTATCAAATTGCACTGACAATAATATGTAATACAAATCGAGGAGTTATCAAGTATTAAATTCCTCTAGTAAATATCAAACAAGATTTGTTTTTTTATTACACATATTTACGTAACCTTTTAAAAAAGAAATTTGACAACACTATTATGATTCTATGAAATTATAAATTTTTTAAATAAAAAGGAGTTGAATATATTTTTAGAGTTTAATCAACAGCATCGAACGTTAGATAAGTTACCAAATCACAATCCATATGATCTTTTTTGATGAATAGGCCATAATAAAAAAAAAGGTTATTTGATGTCAACGTAGGAAGTCCGAAGAAAATTCCACCATGCAAATGAAGGGAAATATCCGAAGAAAACTGATAAGTTGTCTGCTAGTAATGTATTGAAGATTCAAAATTATGCTATTATGTATAAACAGCTTAGTCCCCATCAACCAACATCACGTCGCAAGTCTTATTGGGGGAAAAAAGTGGAAAGAATTTTGCCACGTCGCCAATAGAATTCCACCTTGTAGATGGATAAGTATCCAAGGATAACTAAATTCGTGTACAAACGAAGAGTTAGACGACCCGGTCTCCATGTTATTTGATGGGACTGATCACTGATGAGTTGATTTTTAGATCAACTGGTTTTTCTAGTTTTTAGTGGTCCCCAGGCGACAAAAGAATGAATTTAATTTATACGTCGATATTAATGTTCTTAATACAATTGGTCCTTTTTTTTTTTCTGCCCAAATTAATATTTTCTTAATATAGCAAGTATGTTTTAATTAATCAACTATAGAATTTTTATTTATCTTTTTTTTTCCCTTTACTAGAAATCAATAAAAGTGCATACAATAGCATCAGGTATAGTTTTTAAAATGAATGTTAAAAACCACAATTAAGAAACAAAATACCAGTGCGTACAGAGAGCAACAACGCAGTTTTGTATTACATTTCTGCATTACAAAACTTGTAAAGTAATCTTATTGTCCTAAAATATCAAAATCATCCAATAAATATTTTTGCAAAAGACGATGAGAGCCAATTTGCTAACATAAATTGACGTTTGTTGTAATTATTGATAAACTGCTACTAAATTTTTATAGCTATTATTTTATTTGCATATAATGAGCATATATTAAGATTTTTCTTTCTTTCTTTTTTTTTTTTAATTACAATGAGAAGGAAGGATTTCAACATAATTCACCTACTTAAAAGATTGATGGTAATGAAACTAATCTAATACTAGGTTAACATGGAGGGAAAAAATAAAAAGAAGAAAAAGCTCCGCAAGTGTGATAATTTTATGATAAAAGCCATAATTTTGAAGAAGAAAAAAAGTCTCTTCAAATATGCACAAATTTACACATTTGATTTGTATTTACGTTTATTTTTACCATAATTCCTTCATTATCTCTATATGCAAAAAAATTTATCTCAAGCATTTTATTTGATCTCTTATGCCAGATGTCTTAGGTTTAAATTTCTCCTAATTGTAATGGAAAAAATAAATAAATAAAATTACGGTCAAACTTCATAGTCACTGTGCAAATCTGGCATGTTGATGGTCACTATTCTTATGATTCCATGCTTCAAGTATTCTATCCTATTTTAACCAATAAAAGCTTGCCACGTATGTCCATCTTATCTGATGTAAGCAAATGAGGCACAATATATACGTCGGAAAAAAAATTTGCCGAAACCAGCAAATCCGTCTCATGCAGTCCCCAGCAGTAGGAACGCGACACGTGACACATTTTGTTTTGGAACAAACTTCTTTAAGCCGGTCTCCAGATCGTTATGCTTTGTTGAAGTAAATTTCCCATCCTTAGTAATGGAAAACCCATTCCCTTCTTTGGATGTGCGCAATTCAATTGGAAAATGATAAATACAAATTTAATGACCATATATATTAGGTACACAGAAAACTCTTTTATAATATTCGGCACATATTTATTTTAGTAAAATAAAAAAAATGATAAATAGATATTTATTATATGATCATATTTATAAACATATTTTATTGAATTTTTAAGTGCTAAAAAGTACAAACAATATTTTTATGTGCAAAAAATTCATAAGCTATTGTTTATTTTACCTAAGACAAATAATAATCACTTAATGAAAACTTGTTCTAATAATTAATTTACTCTCAAACCTTAAACATAAAATCACTAAGATAAAAACATTATTCCTAACTGTATCAAACATTATCTTGAGAAAAGAAACAATAATGCTTCAAGGAAAATAACAAAATGAAAATTTCAATTGAGGTTGCAACTTTGGTCTGAGACATCGTCCCATTGTTAGATAATCCATAATTTTAGTTCATACTTTTCACTCATTGAACTTAGTTATGTAAAATAAATAAGTAAATTAATAAAATAAGCTAAAGAGAAATTTTATTTTATTTGTTAAGAAAAATTTAAAAAAAAAACCTACGATATTGGTGTATTATTTAAGCTATAGCTAGTTCCATCCATTCTTGCCATTAAAGAACTAAAACTTGGATGCTCCTAACATTTCAAAAAACAAAGTCATTATTAAATTTTCCATCATTAAAAAGAAAAAAATATATGTATATATATATAATTGTTTGTGTGTCCATGTGTAGTGACAATAACTTACAATCGATGTTTTCTTTTACATCGAGTTTGTTTGAGTGCTTATACCCTTATTGTCTTTTTTTTTTTTTTTACTTTAATGTTTTAACCATGGTTATGCCAAGGATTTGCGTATTACCACTACAATCATAGTGGTTATATTGGGTAAGATAGATTATTGCTATTTTGAATAAACATTTATTTTACATTTAAGTTTTCATATATTACTCATTATATTATTCTTTGTGGTATGTAATTATCTCGATATGTACTTATGGTACTTCTTATTACATAACCATTAACATATGTGTAATAATTACTTCATAGCTCATGGAAAAAGGCCATGAGAAGTTACATTGTTTATATATTGAGTCTTGGTAATTTAAAAAGGTATATGTAAGTCCTAACACTTAAAACTTCCATAATATGATTTTATTTGTGTACTTTTTAGTCTAATATTCTAATTTGGTATTTTTCTTTTATCACGTTGTGGTAACATATGTCCTATAAATTACAAAAAGTGTCATCAAAAGCCATTATCAATCTCCATATGTTTCCACTCTTTTATACCATTCCAAAGATATTTCAAATCTTAAAACTCTACATTTGAGGCATTAGGTGATCTTTTATATAGCATAGTAGACCTAAACCCAAATAAAAGTTGCAATGAAAATTTAACAACTTGATTCTTACTATATATCTTAAAAGGATTGAAATTCAAGTGCATGCTAGAAAACATAATACACATATTGAAAAACTAACTAAAGGGATGATTTAGACTCACTCTATTTATATTTTAAATTTTCATCAATTTATCTCCTTTTGATTCTATCATATGCAATCAATAGTTAAAGTTATAAGAAAGAAGATGACACCAAAATGATGTCACAAGATAGTTTAAAACTTTTAACATTTTTAAATAATGATTTAGAAATTCAAGCGGTTTGAGAGGACCAAAATCAAATGATCCTTTTACTATTTTTTAACATATTTGTATGCTATGACATCTCCAGCTAGATGGAAATGTTATCGGTAGTAATGTATAATAAAGAAGTCTTGTCTAGTATCTACAAAATAATAAATAAATAGACCAACTTTGAGATAATATCACTAATAATATGTTTCATGTTTCAAGAATTTCTAGTTGATTTATATATCATATAAAAGAGATTGTAAATGCAAATCCTTCCCCTAAGTTGTGTCACATTAATAGGAATGTAGTACCAACATCCATAATTAAAGAACAAAATATCAATGCATCGAATTCCCTACCCAATAACCATTTTGAAATTATTGGTAATATGGTTTACGACTTGGGAAAACATTATACGCGACAAATAACATTGTTTTATTGAGTTTACAACATAAAAAAGAAACAAAGATGAAAGTTACTAAACAACCAATCACATATAATTTGTCAACATAAAAGAAACATATGGCAAATAAGAATCCAAAGGTAAGGATGACATTACAATATGACTATCAACAAAGCATGAGACTTTTTTTTTTTTTTAAATAAGTAATGCACACCTTCATCTCCCATTTCCAATCTGTAATACCACTTCATTTTTTATGCCATCATATGTAATTGAGTTGCCTGTAGTAATCTCACTATATTCATTAACTCATCCGATCAACAAGTATTTCATCTCATCACAATTGATTTCTACCCATGGATGCTACTCCGTTACCCTAATGAGTCCCTCTAAATCCATCGATACCTCTTTCATGGATGGTCTTTCTTGTTCATTTGAAGACACCGAATTGTTAGCTTTGCAACTTCTATTATTTCATCATCAAATTCATCATGAAAAATTCTTTTTTCAATAATTTCAAGCAACTTTACCTCTTTAAGTTTTGAAAAAAAAGTACATTGACGAGCTCTTTTGCTTTTTTGGTCTTACAAAGGAAATGGCTTCCATTCCGATCAATAACTCAGCAAGGACAACACCAAAGCTATAAACATCACTGTTATCAGTCAGTTCCATCCCGTTTAAGTATTCAAGATCCAAATAACTAAGTGTTCCTTATACTATCATGGAAACTTGTGTTTGATCAATGGCAACTAACTTTAAAGCTCCAAATTAGAAACTTTAGCTGTAAGATTATCATCCAAAAGCTATTAGTAGTCTTGATATCTCCATGTATAATTTGAGTAGTAGCATCACTATGTAGGTAGGAAAGTGCCCTAGCAATTTCTACAGCAATATGTAAGTGAGATATCTAAGACATATGTCATGCCCAGAATTAGGGTTTAAGACATGCCCAGCTTATCCAAGCATAAGACTTAACCATTACACAGAAGGCTATCTAAAAAGATATTATTTATTCAGTTGTTTGCTAATAAAATTAAATTTAGTAAACAATTGAGTATACATCAAAAATATACTTTTACAAACCATTTTTCAAAAGTTACTCTTAAGAGTATATCTTCATACATATATACTACTTAGTACCAACCATTTGTACTTCAAAAGCATTGGAGTTTCTAATTTCTACAAAAACATAAAATAAGTTGATATATTTAATTTACAAACCATAGGCTTTTAGATAAGCCTCCAACAATATGCAAGTTTGATAAAGAAAATGAAGTCTTAGTTAAAATATAACATTATATATCCAAGGATCCTAATCATCCCACTGATTTAGAAACTCTTCAAAGTCCCTGCCATACCTTAAGTGGTCATAAGAATCATCATCTAAGTTATAAACATTTGAAAGAGAAGGAAAAAGTGAGCTAAAGCTCAGTACGATAGTCATACAAGCACACACACAGTAAACACATCCCTAACTTAATGCAATGCAATAATCCTTAAATTATATCTTAAATTTAAGTGAAATAAACAACAATGGAGTAGTCACACTCCGAACAATATTTCACGGAATTTGGGGGTCTTGAATAGCAAAAACTACTCAAGGGATTGATAGAAGCAGCTCGAGTACTTATATCTATTATAAGACTTCTATAACTATAATAAATTCCATCTATAGTTCACAATTGTTACACATGCTGGTCCCACTTTTATAATCAGGAAGGGAATTGAATTGATTATAACTAAAAACTTGAATTCTAGCCTTTTAAATTTAAAAAAAAATCCCATTTTTTTGGAAATGTGAGAACAAGTTAAGCAAGCAAATGAAATAAAATTTGCAGGACATTCTTAGCCTACTCTTCTAGCTCTAAGCCAAGGGCCCCGTAATCCACATGAGTATGTTCCACTAATACAATCAAAACTTATTTACATGTAATTCACAATTCAACTCTACTCAGCCTTCCTAGCTTCAACTTAGCTAACACTAACCATAGAGATTACTACTACTAAACAAATCAAAGGAAGGACACACTATTGTTCATCCATTAATCAAGTAAGAAAGAAAGAAATATCAAAATAATTTGCAGCAAGGAAAATTGATGTGATAAAGAGAGTATTTTTGCAGCGTATTCTTGTTCTTTTTTTTTTTTTTAATGCTCTGAGTATATATCTTCTATCTTCAACATTCAAAAATCTGTTGTAGGACATTGAATAAGCTTCTCCTTGAGTATCACGATTTGACATCTTGAGTATCTTCTTGGTTATATATTTAGAAAAGGATTTGAAAATGAAAGACGTTGAAACTGGATATGATCTTATAACGGATGCTTGTTGCTTGATATTTATCCTCAAAATATGCTTAATATTTATCCCCAATTGCTTGATGTATCTTTAGAAATCGTCCTACATTTATTGTGAAAAAGATTATCTAGGCTCACTTAACAGACTTCATTGCATCCCATAAAATAGGAAAGTTCAAGTAATGTTTATCTACAAGCTTTTGAATGGTAACTTGATCCAAATTTCAAATCCTCAGTGCATTATTGATCTAAATATCTAAGATAGTTAATGTTTCACAATATTGATATAACACTTGTAACATTAAATAATCAAATTTGTGGAACTCACTATTATAACATTCCTTATGAAGAATAAACTAAAATGATATTGTTCATCTTGATTTAATCCCCTTAGATTGTAATCCAACTTAGTGGAACATATGAATATATTACCTAAATGTATTCATTGTTTAGAGCTAGTTCTTGGAATTCTTTGACACTTAATTTGAATAGGGCTTTGATCATCCTATGTTTAAAGTTGTTTTTGCAAATAATGAACACTTCTACCTTTTGAAGTATCCTCTGAGTTGAATTAAACTTATCTTTTCTTCTAGCATAGTCTTTGGAGTTCCCTCAGGGTTGTACTTTTTTATAATAAATTCACTAAACATTGATCATTCTAGATAAGCCTCTGGGTATATTGATATTATTCATCATTGTATCTTTTTTCATTCAAAATATGCATACTTAATAATTTAATTAGTTCTCTTTTACTTATTTTGTTATCATCAAAACTTTCTTTAGAGAATAACATTCTCTTCCTTTTTTATGATAACAAAACCGTTCTCAAAATAAATAAATTAAAAATTAAAAGCAAAAACATTATATTGATAACCAGCACTTCAGATTATCACATATCTCATCATAATAGCTATCTCCTCCTTTTTTTATTAGCAAAACATGCAATAAAATGACTAAAACATTGAGATTTCAATAAAAAGTAAGAAGATCTCAATCCAAATAGTTCATTACAACACAGATTCAATCTTTCATTAAATCACAGTCTGATGTATTTCAAAAGAAAACTAAAGAAATCATTATCTTTTTGGATCCTTTGGTGAATTTTCTTGCAGCCATTTTTGACGTCTTCGATAGTTTGAGGAAACGGTGATGTTGCAAATGTAGAGATAAAGGACATCCAAAGATTGAACAACTTATAGACTTAAGGGTTCAAGTGAAGTATACTTCTGGGGATTTTGAAGAACATCAAGATGAAGGAAAGGAACAGACTGAGGTGATTAGAGTTGGCTCATATGGCTTCTTGGTGATAGAACAAAAACTAGTCTCAGATGTTTCTGGTGATACAACTTCTAGAAATAGTTCTTCTTCTTGAGGAGAGGGTCTACTGGGTGGAATAGAATAGAAGGTAGGCTTTATAGGCTTTTTGAGATGGTGATCCATGAGCTGGGGTGAAAATTCTTTAATTCCATCGAGATATAGCACTTCAGATCCAGTTTGAATTATTCATACTTTTCTTCCATAATCTTAGAAATAAATTTTCAAGATGTGGTGTGGAGGATTCATCTTGTCCTTAAAATACCCTTGGTACTTCTTTCTCATCATTATCAAAACTTGAATCAACCCTTAGAATCCTCATTAACTCTAAAAAGACCTCCAGATTGTTTATGTATATATAATTATGTTCTTTAACCAAAAAGCAATCTTCTATATGTCTATTAATGGTATGAGTACCTATATAATATAGGCATCCGAAACTGGAAATTTGTAAGATAATTCACAATTTTTGAGAAAAAGAGCAGCAATACAACTTTGTAATTCAATTTAATGATCAATTTGATAAAGTCCATTGCCCTAAGGCATAGAAAATATGATTAAACTCAAATTTCACCAAAAAAAAGGAAAGTTCCTAAAAAGCAGACATACAAAAATAATTAAAAGGATCAATAAAATATCATAAATGACACATAAAAAATGAAATTCTCTATTAAGAGTTATGATATTATTAAAAATTTCCTAAAATAGCAAAAACACAGTTTTCAAATCTTGAACAATTGAATTTGCCAAAAAAGATGTATGTTTAGAGGAAATAATATAGACAATATGCTATAAATGCAAAATGTGTTCATATGTTTAATTAATAAATGAAATTTATGCAAATTTCTTCTAAAAGGGTTGTCTTTAATATATGAACTATTTTTTTCCTACAATCAAGCTACGCGATATCTATTAGTGCCACTATCATTGAGAACATGGGCGGAAATGGAAAGAGCATGCATATGGGTGTTAGAATACATAGTGAAAGAACAAAGGATATACAACAACAAGGGGTGCAAACGAGCATGATTAAGCTGAGCTTTCATAGGCTTGGCTTGACTTGGCCCGTTTAAATTCTTAACAAGATAGAGCCGAGTCGGGCTCTTAACAAGCCTGAAATGTGCAGGCCCTAAACTTAGATGAATGAGCTTAAGCTCTATTTGTTTATGATGCAGGGGGATAATTTGAAAATACCACAAATTTCGTTGATTCTAAGAATGTCTGGAATAGTGATCTTTAGTAGCCTATATACTCTAGAAATACTTAGGCTAATGCCATCAAAAATCGAAACTTTATGCAAAAATTCAAAATTTGGAAAAGGAGTAACAACATCTCTGAAAAAGATGATAAGTGTTCTCTCTTTGCCCTAAGGCATACAATTATAGGCCAGCTTGAAAGCTGCCAAAAATAAAACCAAAATTGCTAAAATAAAAGATCTTAAAATGAAGTACACATAAAGACTAGTAAAACGCCACAAACGGCGTGCAGAACCGATACTCCTATGAAAATTTATAAGTAAAACAAAACTTTCAAAAAATATTAGAAATGCTTATTTGAGGCCCTAAATGAAGAAATTTGGCTAAAAAATTAGCATTAATGAGTTTGTTTACAAGCTTAACTCGCGAGCCTTTAACGAGCCTATTCGTGAGCTGGGTCATGACCTCAAAGATAAGCTTAAGCCCAGCTCCTTTAGCTAAACAAGTTGAGTCGGGCCTGCAACGAGCCGAACACTAGTAGTTCGTGAATCGATCAGCTCATTTGCAGCCCTATCAACAATTTATGAAAGTTTGAACCATACACAGGAAGTAGGTGTTAAAAGTATGGATGTAGTGCTATCTATTAGGAGGGGTAAAGAAATTGATCAATTTGGTAAAGTCCATATAATATACTTGGCTTGTTTAAATTCTTAACAAGCTCGAGCCGAACTGAGCTCTTAACGGGACTAAAATATATAGGTCCCAAACTCGACTTGTTAGGCTCATTTAGCTAAACAATGTCACATGTCTATGGAAGTTATGAGTAAAGAAATTGATCAATGATGATTCAAGAAAAATTATCAAGAAAATGCTACATAAATGAATGATTTAGTGAATAAAATTATTTTTAATTTGACTGTGAAAGCAAATCCTCGTGAGTAGCGAGGGATATGAGAATGAGATTCAAATGATGCAAAGCATAATAGAATCAAGAATAGACTACGTAATAACAAATAGACATATGAAATAGTATTAAAATATTTAAGTTGTAGCTTAAATTTTCTTTAATTAAGACACGCGCATAGTGGGTATATATATATATCTCTATAATATATTCATAGAAAATAACTATTGACTAAACTGTACAATTTCCTAGAAATTCAGTTTTTCTAAACCATGCAATATTTCCTATAGTGTAAAATTATCTATAAGATGAATTTGTTAAACCTACCTAAATTCTAGCAGATTGTTAGAAAATTTTGATTAATCATCTGCAATAAATTTCTATTACAAAATTCAAGTTGCTAATTCAATTAGATAAAATTTCTTTTATCATTTGTCCATCGCAAAATTTCTGTTTTTAAAAATTAATTTTCTATTTATTATGGTTAAGGTTACCACAATCATGTACCTAACGCAATATCTTTGGTGATGATTTGTTTCCACCAATAGGAGTAGGTGCACGACCATTTCCGGTTCCGTTTTTTCATCTTATTATTCCCATGGTATCCTTTTGGACACGAACAAAAGTAGCCGACGTTCTTATTCACGCAAGTTGCATTTTCTGCGCAGGGCCTAGTCACCATGCACTTGTCCATATCTAAAACATCCAAAAGAAAAAGAAGTTACTCAAATGAGTGGTATCTGCTAAGTATTTGAGATAGATGGTAATAACTATTAACTTTATTTTCTCTTGCACTTTGTTTCTATCTTCACTCTCATCTTTGCTGGTTCTTTGTTGCTGTAGATTTTATTGGACTGCAGGTGTAGATGGCAAGTAATCAAACAGAGTGCCCGTAAAATAATTCCGAGCAAATTAACTAGTATATAAAAAAATACGGTAGCAAATGTAGGATGGAAATTTGCCGTTTTAGAAATGTTCTTTCTATATTATTTCCACGAATAAATACTTTTTACGCATTTATAAAGGAATAATGATTGCTTTCTTTATTTTTTTTTAAATTTATTTTACATATGGTAAGTATTTATTTACTACGACAGGATGTAGATACCATTCATGGGACAAGAAACATTTATCGCAAATGTGGATTACCTTAGCTCTTAGACATTTAAAACACCAAGCTTCCTTGAACTAATACTAGCTAGTTTCAATAAGCTCTCCTCACATAAATCTACAAAGCCTACACACTTCCAATAAGTGGTAGCAGAGCCTATTTCCATACTAAAGAAAACTAGCACACTATCCAAATAAAAAGTGGTTTCAAAAAATGAGAAGAGTACAAGACCTGTGGAACAAAAAGCTCAAGAAGATAATAAAATGGCAGGGGAAGTGCTGAATTATGAAAAATATAAAAAAGCCCGACATGGAATAAATAAGGACAAATTAACTACAATATAAGAAATAAGGTAGAAGTATGGATTGTTTTAGGCTAAAAACTATGTGAGGGAGAAAAACTAGCACGTAATTTTTTCATAAGAGTTTTCACAATAAATATTTTGAAGTTTTTGCTTCTAGCTTCAGCCAATTGTCCATCTTGCTAGTCTTTCTCTCTCTCTCTTTCCCCCTTTTTAAATGTTTATAGGGTCCTACACCATACCTCTGAGTAATATACATGTATTATATGCCATGTATAATATGCATGTGATGAGTAATTGCCAATGATTTTTTAACACGTAATCATATATGTGGTGGTTAACTTAAACACTATTCACAAAATATATATTAAAAATGAACCTTTTCAAAAGGTTTTGTAAATATATCCGCAAATTGATTATCTGTAGATACATATTACCGTTATTAACATAATCTCTTATAAAGTGATTTCAAATTTCTATGTGTTCAGATCTAAAGTTTTGTACTAGATTTTTTTGTTAAATTAATTGCACTTGTTTTATCACATTTAATTGGAATATTTTTATATGACAAGCCACAATCTTGTAATTTTTTTTAATCTAAAGCATTTGAGCACAACAATTACCGGTACAGAGATATTTAGCTTCAACCATAGAAAGAGCATTTGAATTTTATTTCTTAGAAGACCAAGAAATTAGTTTGCCAACCAATAATTGACAAGTACCTGATGTACTTTTTCAATCCGTTTTGTATCCTGCATAATCAATATTTGAATATCCTGTGAATTCAAAATTTTTATTTTTAGGATGCTAGGTTCCTAATTTAGCAATACTAGATAGATACTTAAAAATTCTTTTAACAGCAAATAAATGTGCCTTAATTGGTGCACTTTGAAATCTATCACATAAGCATGAACTAATGTCATGGTTGGTATGCAAGAATGAACCTAGAATGGAATCGTGATTCCGGATTCCATTCCTATTCCTATGTTTGGTTGCGTTTTTAAAAGCCGAAATCGCGATTCTTGAAAATTAATTGACGATTCCAACTTTAAGGGAACGGCGGAATCGCAATTCCATTCCTTCATCATAAATAATTAACGTTAAATTACAATTTTATCCTCTTACTTATTTATTATTTACATTAATTATTAATGATATTTTTGACAAATAACATGTTAATTCCATTCCATTCCAAGATGCATTTAAACAAAGGAATTGATTTATTATTCCACCTCTCATTCCAATCATTCTATTCCGATTGATTCATATGTACCAAACGTGACATAAACAGAATATTAGGCCTTTATGTAGTTAAATATAGTTAAGAACTAATACGACTTTTATATAATTTATTGTTTACCTTTTTCCCATTTGAATCAAGATTAACCTTATTGAAGTACTTATAGGTGTGACAGCTCTTTTTGCATTCTTCATAACCAAACATCTTTAAGATTTGTCTAGTGTACTTAAATTCAAAAGAGGGTATGAAATAGACATAAATTTACATATTTTATCTGCATTTACATTTTGCTTCTACTATTAATTACATTATCACCTGTTATTTACAAAACAACTTGTCCAAGAAGACAAAATAATATCTCATCTTTTATGGGTTAAAGAATTGCACAAGTCAAGCATGTTGATAAAGTCATCAAGAAAATGAAAGTGTATGGATTAAAATGGAGTAGTTATATGCCTGTTGTATAAATCACGTGTTGTATGTGTCTTAAGAGGAATGTGGTAGAATAACACAAAAAAAGATAATTTGGAGAGAATTGAGTTGAGAGGAATCGACATTCTTAACTCTCTTGAATGCACTTTTGATAAATAGACGAGTTATGAAGTATCAAATTCCACTAATAATGTTGAACTGGGGAAGAGCTATAAATATCAATTCTAATGGTAATAATGAACAAAATGTCTTTTTAATTAAACATATTTGTTTAACCATTCAACAAAGAAATTGGACAACACTATGTATTTCTATCAAATTATGGATCCTTTAAATGAAGACTGATTCAAGATATATATAGAGTTTAATCAATAACGTTATCCGTTTTAATCATATGAACAATTGACAATTGAGATAGATCCCTTTCAGTGCATGGGACATACTAAAAAGCACATGCAAGTTTCAATAAGCTGAAGTACAAGCTTACCAACTGAATTTCCTTTAATCATTCAAATCTAGATATTTTAATATGATTAATATTAACCTTCTATAGTGTGCCATATGGCTAAAAAGAATGTCATGGTAAGTCAAGCCCATAATATTTTTTGGATAAAAAGAACTCAAATTATAAAAATATATGTTCGATATCGTGTAATGAGAAATAATCTCAAATTATAATATCAAAACTATTGATCAAGTATAATAGAACACCTTAACTTCCTAAGCATAGCCTTTAAAATCCATATAAATTTTTCAAAATATGTATCGTAAAATCATCACTTAAACAATAATAAATAGGGGTTTTTCAAATATATATACACACACACATATATATATGAATATATGTATTGCTTAAATGATGGTAAAGATACAAAAAACAGGAATAGAAAAGAGTAATAAATACATATTTGTTAAAATTATATCTGAAGTGATTTTGCTTTAAAGGACCTGCGGGTCAACAAAAATTGTAAATTCAAAGACAACTTGATGCTTCAATCAATCTACATCCTGCTTTGGCCAACCCATGCACATTCCACTAGAAACGAAGTTATATGTGGTTTACATATTGTTCAAAAAATCATATATGATGATATATATTTATAAAATAAAGTCAACAGAAACATGCTATAGTATATGCTCTCCTATATACTAATAATTTCAAACGTTTGATTAAAAAAAAAAATCTGTTATATTAAAGCCAATGAGATTATTTAAAGTTTATTAACTGTGCAAATCCAAAAAATAAAAGAAATTATAGTTAAAGAGAAGTTATTTTTAATTGGTTAGATAAGAATAATATACATCGCTTTTTCCTTAATATAACTAAGTATTGAAAAAAAAATTATGTATCATTTGTTTGTTTAATTTTTTCTTATTTATTAAGTACCCGTGATCCATGATGTTCTTAGGGTGTTTATTAGAAACTTATAAATGAATCAATTTTATACCATCATGTGTAAAGAGCTCATTCTCGTTGACGAACCACCAAATTTATGACAACGTAGGATGTCTTCTTAGTGAAATGAATGGAAAATTTTGCGATGTCCCCAATTAAAATCCATCACCAAATAAAGGGAGATATCCAAAGAAAACTACGTATATAGTCCCATCAACCAACGTTACCTCATTGGGGAAATAAGTGGAGAAAATTTTGTCAGGTAGCAAATAGAAATTCCACCCCAGTAAATGAATGGAAGTATCTAAAGAGAACTAATTTCGAGTCTTTCTTTTTTTTTTTTTTTTTCCTGCCATTAACTAATTTCGAGTTCAAACGAAGAAATAGACGACCTAGTCTCAACGTTGGTTTGATGGGACCGATGAGTATCAAACGATTATTATTAATATTTGCGGTATCAAACAGTTTTTTTCTCTGGAAAGAAAGACTAGTAGTTTATATCTTTTAGTCGTCGCCAAACAACAAAGAATGTTTCTGTAAGGCATCCCATTGGCCAGTGCACTGATATATACGTTAATATTAATATTCAACTTTAAATAATGAAAATTTTCGTAATAAAATTGGTTTGACAGGCGCAAAGCTGTCGCAATTATTGGAAGAAAATCGAATAATAGCAATGTAGAATTAATAACAAATTCTCACCAAGTGCCGTTGCCGTGAATCTTCAACAATTAGTCACCTATAGAAATTTTATTAATCTGTTTTTTTTTTCCTTGACTAAAAATTAGCAGAAGTTTATACATTAGGAATATCTTTCAAAATAAATGAGAAACACCATAATTAATAAATATAAAACCAGCAAACACTAAAACAGTGCAAGAAACATTTTGTAGTATATTTATGCATTGCAAAATTTGTACATAAAGACCATATACTAGATTATACTATAAGAAAATTGTGTTTTAAATATAAAAAATCGGTCTCTAAATATAAATTTCTAGTATAAAAATCATTATCACTTATTCTATTTGTAGAAATTAAACTACTTTTACAAATTTACATATAAAAAATTCTATCTCTAAATGTAAATTTGATTTGTGTTTTTATTTATTTCTATCATAATTGCCTTATCATATTGTATGTGCGAAAGAATTTATCCTAGTAAACAAAATCACGGTCAAACTTCAAAGTCACAATGAATCTAGCAAGTTGATAGTCATTATTCTTATGATTCCATGCTTAAATTATCCTACGTGGAACAATTATTTTTATGTTTAACCAATAAAAACTCGCCACGTATTAATTGAAAAAGGGCCAACACGGAAGAAGGGTTCGAAGATTCCCTAGTAAGCAAATCCTCCATAAAACTTTGGCTTTCTTTCATCCAATCATTCCATGTCTTTAGGAGTTATCAATAAACATTGGAAAAAAAAAAGATTTAAAATAGGAACAGCCAAGGTTTTGCTTATGTTTTATAATATCAATTATTGATATTGTCAAACTAGCTCAAGAGTAAAAATGAATTTATGAGAATAATTAATCATGATAAAAAATAAATGATTCAACATTCATGTTTGGCTATTCTTTTCACGATTCTCTTCATTTTAGATTATAACTTTAATATAATTAAAAAACACTATGTGTGATGAGATTACTACAGCTGAACGATGGCATGCAACAAGCCTACTAATAAACCCAAGAGGAGTCTTATAATGATGACATATGTATAGATGTCGTAGAGAGATGCGTGGGAGAAGGAACATGTAAACCCAGTTTATCAAGCGCTCAAGGGTAACAGAAGATTAAATCAAGTAGACAAAACAACATGAAAGAGTATAGACAAACTTAACCATGGTTGCCAGAAACCCCAATCGAGGGCAATAAAACAATGCAAAAGTGCAAATTACGCCGAACAGTACGCCCTCTACTTGAGCCACGGAGTACATTGAGACATTTGCGCCTTGTAATGCAAAGTACAAGATCAATTACCTCTAAAGTCTAGCCCACGATTACACTTGTGGTTGAAGCTAAGCCCAAAATTGTGATTCTGACAAAAAGAATACAATCTAGATCGCGACCAACCTTTGAGTTGGTCATTAGACCCACAAAAGTGACCCTATCATGAATGAGTCGACTTGCACATGTACATGAAGATAAGGACGAAATCCATTACAAAGAATATGTTACGTTAATGAATAAAATCTTCATGATTTTTGTGTTTGTCACTTATAAATAAATGTTCACAAACGTGCAAGAAAGGTAGCATACCATATGTAATAAATTTCTAACATAGTATAGCATAGTGTAGAGAGAGAGTTTCTAGTGAGAAAATTTCTTCTCTTGCTAGGAATTTAGAGTTTTCTGGTTAAATTCATTTTAAACCCATTTTTTTTTTTTTTTTTTTGCGAGACCCTAATGTGCTTAATCTGTAATATTCATATCTTTTATTTCTCTTGAATCTATGCTTAATGTTTACATTTATGGAGAAAAATCATCTTAACATAGGATTTGTGAATCTAAGACATGATTCATCTGAGTTCAAATGTGTTTTAATTGAGTATTGAGTGGTATTTGTAATTAGTAGCTCAAACTTAATTTCATGGGTCTAATTGTGTGGTACACCTTTTTAGATTTATGTTTGATTTCAATTGAATAGATTGAGAGATCATTCTTTTGAATAGATTTAGGCTGCCAATGAAGTTGCTCATAATCATCTCAACGTAATAGTTCGCCACACTTAATATTAAAGCTTAAGCATGACAACCTCAGTCATTCCCATAAGCTTCGATATTAAGTGTAAGGCATGCTCTTACAATATTTAGAGGATTATACTGTGGAATATGAAGCTTAAGAAGATACAATAACAAATTAAGAAAAGAAAATCATAATATTCATTCATTCATAATAATTATCTTACAAGCCTTAGGGGCATTCTCTTGTCAAAATACTAGATTCGATAACAAGAAATTTTCTATGAAGTCTACATCTAAACTAATGTTAAACTTCATCTAAAATTCCTTAACAAAAAAAGGAAATACCTGATTGCGAGGTACCGATGGCCTCAACCACAAGTAGCTAAATTGTAGAATATATCTATAGGAGTATAAGCTAATAGGTTTAGTGAGAATTATTTCCATAAGAAAATACTTGAGTAGAAAAATTCAAACAAGTTATTTAAGCATCCAAGTGAAATGCAATATACACGTGATCAAGCAAGGCATATAGTTTTCCAGAAACTATATGCTAAATGGATTTACACTCTTCATTTGGGATTTGGTGATAAGTAATCTCAAAACGAGTCGTCTTAGTTAAGTTATACTTTCGATCATTACCGCCAAGCATATTAAGTCTACTTGTATTGAGCGATGCTTTCGGATTACCGTCAAGCGTTGGTTTAATTCCATGTCACCAAGCAATCGCTTTCGATCATTGTCGCCAAGTGTTGCTTTCGACCGTATTACTATCCTTTTCACCCAAGGATAATAAACCTCATGCAATATGACTCACCACGTGGTATGCATGAATCAATTTATTTAAGATATCATAACATCATTATTGTCAATTTTTAAGGTAATTATAGAATTTTAGACACTTCAAATTCTATACTAAGACAAGCAATTCTTTACATCAATTCCTGCCTCGATATTCTTAGTGTTCTTTCATACAACTTTACATACATAGTATTTTATCTTTCCACAATTCTAATGCATCTATACTACAAGCACAATCAAGTACATAAATTAAGGAAATAAACTCATGTTGTCATGGTGATACTTCTTCTAAATGGATGAGTCGATCGAACAATCCACTTAGTCAAAATAATCTTCGGGATACGGAAATTCTTTCTTGGGATCACCTAGTCAAGAAAAATACCCATAATTAGTATTTATTGATAACTCTTTTAAAATTTGATAAAACTATGTCATAAGAACGTCAAAATTCGTGTAGAAGACAATTCCAACTTAAAATGGTCATAACTTAGCCATTTTAACTCGAAATTGCGCATATAATATACCTTTTTCTACCTATTCGAAATGATCTATCCATTTATAAAACTATTTTTATCAAACTAGGTCATATGAACTCTAGAACAGTGGTGATCAGATTCACCATGAAATTTCTCATCCTAAAAACATTTGTTTCAATCATCAAATCATCCAAAAAAATTGCTTTGATAAATACTTAATTATCTATATGGTTGAGAAATTCATTTTTATAGATGTATAGCTCATATTTTCTACATGCTCAAGTATTTGTTGTCCAACCAAAATTCTTTTAAAAATAATGTTAGTTAGAAGTTCGGAAAAATCATAATTTACAAGAAATCCTTTAAAAATGGATATTTCGATTCTTTTGTTTTCAAAAAGTATTTTATGTTTACTTTACTATTGGTGACTTTTCCAAAAAAAAATGAATTTCTCTATTTTTCCTTTTCGAAACTTTAACGTTAGTTGTTACTTATTTTATATATTTCCTTTAACTATTATTTTGATTTTAGTTTGAAAACTTATATTTCCTTTTTATGAGGTTTCCTTTGTATTATGTTTCTAAGAAAAACATTTTTGTAACAAGGAATCATCTCCCTTATTTTTAGAAAGCAACCTATCACTACTATAGTTATGGTTTTAGAAAAAATTTTCAAAATAACGGTATTTCCAAAATTATAATGGGTTTTCCTAAGGGTTTGAAAAAAATGGATTCCTTTTAATAATTTAAGGACTAAATTTCTTTTAGAACCCTCTTTGGGTAATAAAAATCTCTTTCGTAAAAATTATAGTTTAAACATGGTGGTTTAGATAACAATATTTATTTTGCATGAATATGAGAATAATAACAAGCAAAAATTATAGCAACAAAATAAATAGCAAAATAATATAAGTCAAGTATTGAGAGTCTTAACTTTGAATCAAGGCTCTTAGACTAAGAAATGCACTAGTCTCGAAAAGAAAAGAAATTATTTTAACTTGATAAGGATAAGTCTAAGACTAGAAAGACTAGTCTTAAAATAACAACTCCTTTTCTTCTTAATCAAACTCCATAGAATTCTCACAAGAACAACTCCTTTTCACCAAAACCCTAATTTGTAAAATCCAACAATTATAGACAAATCATCATAAAAATCAAACTTTTATAGAATCTATGTTTAATAGGATAAAAACTTACTGGATAATCTTCTAAATCCAAATCCTAGATTTCTCCAATTATAATAGAACAAAAACTCCAAAAGAACAACTTCCTCCAAAACCCTAGATTTGAGGAATCAATAAGAACAGACATGATTCATCGAAATTAATCTTTTCATTTCAAATATGAGATAAAGAAGATGTAACTTACTTGATTGAAACCTTATTTATTGATCGAATCTTCGAAGAACAGATCCTAATTGAAAACTAAGGTTTCTCCAAAGAACTCCTTCAAAAACACGAGAAATCTATGATTACGACATTGATTACATGTTAAATCGTATAGATCTACTTACCTAGATTGAAGACCTTGATTACCCTTTGATTTCTCATACCAAACACTGAAGAAAGCAAGCCCTAGGTCACTTTGGAGAAGAAGAACTCAAAGGAAAACAAGATAAACCCTAATTCTCGTCATAAACTGCATATATATACAAAAAAAAAAAAATTTAGACCGACATGTAAGCCAGCGGCCTAAATTCTTAGGCCGGCGGCCTAATTGTGATCATAGGGCCAATTTTCACAAATTCGTTATGTTTTGTTCGTGTGACTTTCCTATGTCCAAAATTTAACTATTCAAAGACAAAATTACCCTTTAACAACACATAAATTTCACTTCTATCCTTCATTATGAATTTATTTACTTGTATATTACATTAAGGGTATGTTTGTTTCGTCTTATTCTGTTCGTTTTGATATTTTATTTTTGTAAAAAAAAAAAAAGATACAGATGCAAATAAAAATATAAATAAGATAGTAATATAAACGGTCTAATTAAGCAAAATAATACCATAATAGCTTTACAAGTTAGTTTACATGAACATATTGTATATATCAATAATGATTTAAATATAATATATTAAAAAAGAAATAGAAGGAACAAGTGGTCATAGTCTAAAGAGCCATTGTGTTCTCTAGTGGATTCAATGTTCCTTTTTTTCTTGGGACTAGAATTTTTAAAAATCAAAATATCATGAATACTGACAACTGATAATGTCTTAAGACTCATCCATGCTATAAAAAAACTTAATCTATGAGATAAACATTCTCATAAGGTTTTTAAGAACATTCCTACAATATCATCCTCTTCACCTTCTTCATCTGATGATTGTATTATTATAATACCATGTGGATCTATTATAGATACTATATTATTAATTGTTTCTATATCACTCATATTTTCATCTATAGCTAATATATCCTCATTAGTACTTTCTCCCAATATGCTAGCCATTGTATTATTGTCTTTTCTCTTTGGGCATGTTTTTGCCAGATATCCTTCTTCATTACATTGGAACTGCATAATTTGTTTTTGTATACTATGTTTTTGTTGTATTTTCTTACATGTTTTTCCTTAATTAAGCATGGTGCCTTTGCCTTACTTAGCTTAGTAAAGTATTTATAGGAATGTAATTAGGTAGACCGTTACAGGGTTTCTGACCCTCAATTCGTTAAAAACCTTATAGGGTTTAGCGTCGAGTTTGGAAATATAGTAAAAATCTTATAGGGTTATTTTGGATCATATAGCAAACTCGATGGATACCCGACAACCTAATATTATAATTTAAAAATAAATAAATAAATAAAAATATTACTAAAGGGGCAATGAGAGGAAAGAAGATATGAATGAGTTACCATCTTTTCAACCTCCGAAGGATTTTTTTTCTTTTATATTTACTAAACTAGTTACTAATTTTAGAACTTTTTATTAAATTTTGTTCAAGTCATGTTTGCTATGGAGATTAATATTATATGATGTCTATTATATTTTAGTCTTAATAGGAGATTTAATTTAATCATATTTTTAAGATGTTATACGATGATAAAAATAATATATTTATGTGTTTAAATATTGTATAATGAATGTGGGCTACAACATTTTTTATCAATTCCAAATGCATTTTTCATTTTTTAATGTATAGAAAACTTTTGTTAGAAGCATCGGCTTTTTTCAAAATTTATTATTAAAATTTAAAAATAAGTTTTAAAAAATAAAGTTACAGAGCCCGATAGTATTAAAACTCAATAGGGTTATAGGGTTGAGTTTGATAGATCCTATAGGATAGCAAGTCGGGTTTCGATTTCATATAATCCATCTAAAACCAACCGGTTATATCCCTAAGTATTTACTAGAAATAGAAGATTATCTAAAAGTTCTCAGTAAAGCAAAGTAGGAAGGAGAGATAAAAAGGATAATAGCCAAAGAGAGGTTTCACAGTTACATGAAAGATTGTTTTGAATATTTAAAAGATTTAAAGGACACAAGAAACATGAGTGATTTAGGAAAACAGATAAACTATGGACAACAAGAGGTTTGGTATGGCTGCTGGGATTTTGATCGAGCAAATAAAATGAGGTCTAAGGGCCCAAAAAAAAAAAAAAAATATTCTTCAGCAGAAAAATCCATAACATAAAAATATAATAATGGGTATTATCACAATCTTATAATAATGTCACACCTACCAAAGTAACATACCAGTGTATATATATAAAAATATATATAGACGCACAAATTTTCAATCCGGCTAAAATATATAATCCTAACCGTCATAAAATGAAGGAGTAAGGATTAATATTGGGGTTTTTAATTTGTACATTCACTTGGGCCTACCAAATGTTCGCGGAAATTTAATATTGACACTTGAATTTCCGTACAAATTGTGCATATGCTGAAGTATGACTGTATCAGCTGGCCGGCTCATAATCGATCCAAATCTTCGTAGAAATTACTTATTGATTTCCATCAATAATCGATCCAGATTATTGTTTCCATTGGTTAAAATGGAAAATACAATATGCTTGCATTGAATTGCAAGAACAAACTAACTAAATATAAGTAATAAGATGATTAGTTGGATTCTCTCAAACATTTTATATATAAAGCTATCATCAATTAATCGCTTCAATTCTATATTAACTTGCTTATAAAAATATAAGACTACATGCTATGAGCAAGTGGTAACAAAGTACACTACCTCGCCATACATGAAAATAAAAGAAAAAAAGGCTTAAAATAAATCTAATCTAGCACTGGAATGAAGTAGTTGTTATAAAAAAATCCTGCCCTTAATTTCACAATAACTCCTCCATGTAGAACCCACACACTACCAATAATTTCTTTCTAATTTTTAAATTTCATATAACACAGAGTTTTCAATGACTAGCAGTCACTCCCTTTCTTTCTTATTTTTGCTGGCTTACCATGAATGGTGTATCTAGACTAGCTAGAACTGCAACTTCATATGATATATACGAGTCTCTCTATTTAATTTCCAAAGCCTGTTCTATCTTCTAGATGATACTACTAAGTCATAAGGTTCTTTTCCGTTTATCTAGAAGAGTCCTCCATATCTCCGAGACTTTTAGATTTTCTTAATAAATATTCTTCTCACTATTTAACCATTAAAATTATTATAAAGATTAATATCATAATAATTTGATGGACCAAAATGATAATATTGATGGAAGTGTAGGAATGTTTATTATAAACATTAATATCATAAGGCAAGCTAATGATCATATAGCATAATGACATTCAATTCTAATCTTCATCATTGAAGTATTTAGTTCGATTCCTTTCACTGTACTGATTCTTAGTGCCTGCATTATTGTAACCACAAAAAAAAAAAAAAAAGTATATCATAACACAAGTTTATTATTTGAACTTGACTCAAAATAGAATTTAAGTTGATATAGTTACACTCTTTTACATTTGATTTTTATAAATTGATATTTTCTTTTAATTAAAATAATGTTAATACGCAAATCTAAATCATGCACAATTAACATAGAAACTTAATCCAAATTTGATTTAATTTGACAGTTAGTTGAATCAAATATCGTAAAATTTAAGTTTGGTAGATAAACAATTTAGTTAGTTCGAACTTAAGCTCAAACTTGATTTGAGTCTTGTTAGATTGAATATGAGTAAATACAAATCCAATATCAAGTAGTTTAGAAGTAGATTTTTCTCATTTATTCGCCGGTAGCTAATTGTTTTACTGGACTCCAAAGAAAATAAGCCTTATTAGATAAAATGTGAAAGGTCTCATATAAAATATGTATTGGAATGGGATCAAATAATATAGTGAATCTCATTCGTCTCGCAAATTTAAGAGTGCTGTAATAAAGCACATGAGCCCCCAACTCAGAAGAGCATTTAGGTAAATAATGTAATTAGTAAAGATAAAGCAAGTGTGTGTTACATCAATGATTGCCCATGTGAGGTTACATGCTAAGTTTGCTGCATCCTATTTCGTTTATCCTAAAGAGTGAAATGCATTTTATGGCTCTTTCCGCCTATTTTCCCAAATACTCTACATAATATTATATATATACTTACATATATATGAACAGATACAGGATTATATAATTGGAGAGACATACCTTAATTAAGTTAATATTTTAGAATTATCTATATGTATTAGTTTCTATTATAATTATATTACATGTTCTATATGTATAAGAATTTCATTAATCATATCATTATGACATTTTATAAAACTTCATATGTGTAAAAAAAATCATTCGATATATAATTAAGGATATTTAGTGCATTTTAAAAGAGATTATATATATATATATATTACTTGAAAAATAATTATTACTTAAAATACAGAGTCAATGTATCAAATCTATATAAGCTTCTCTTTTAGTAAAAAGAGATCATAAGATATATCTAGATAGGGTGGTTATTCAATAATTTATGTTCATTTTCATAACATTAATTATAGAAAAAAATGTTACTAAATCAAATTATATAATTAGTATAATTTAGTAATAATATATGAGATGAAATACTTGTAATACAAACAATGTAATTATTATTTGTGGTATATGGTAAATAAAAAATTGTTATTAACAAGAATTTATTTAATTGAATATAATTTTATGATAAAAGACTTTAATGGTAAAGAAAAAAGCAAAATGTTTAAAAGAGAAAGAGAGAGGAAAAAAAAAGTAGTGGTGTAATAAATGTATATTGAGAAAGTATATGTATGCAATGGGATTTGAACCCATAATCTTCTGCATACCTAACTACTAAAACTACATGTAATTTTATGTTACTCTTTCCTCTTCATACTTTACGTTTTTTTTCCCCAACTTCCCTTTCCTGGACCGGGCCCTATGCATATATAGAAAGAGAGAGGATAAAGCGCATTTTTTTTTTTTAATTAAGATTCAAAAGGTTAGAAAAAAAAAATCATAATAAAATGGGACGGGTGCGTTTTCTTGTTTTAAAACTTTTTTAAAATACAAAATTATTGTACATTAAGTAGTAATATATACGTTATAATAAAATAACGATTATATTTAGTTTTTATTTGGTGGCATTGCTAAAATCATTCTGTCATACATCGTAAGAAGAGGTCCAAAGCTATCTTAAATAAATGATCGGCTTGGGCGTTTGTCGGTATTCTTTCTCAGGCATATTATAAAAAGGACATATTCCTAACCAACCTTCCCATATGACTATCACAAAAACAGTTTTAACTAAATAAGAAGATGATGCGCCAGCACCTGCACCAGCACTATCTCATACGTATACTTGCCTTTATGGTAATTTTTCCATGGGCGAATACAGCACCATCATGCCGACGTAGTTGTGGCGACATAGACATCCCCTATCCCTTTGGTCTACTCCAAGACGGGCCACCCTGCTACCTTAATGAAACTTATGCTGCCGATTGCCACCGGAACAGCACTGATACAGTTCCCTACTTGTATTCATTTAATTCTAACTTGAGAATTTCCGACATCTCTCTGGTAGGTCATGAGCTGTGTATCCTCTTCTTCGTCTCTCGTGATTGTTATGATTCTTCTGGTGTGAGCACCTATAACGATATTGCACTCTTAGAAGTTCCAACATTCCCAATTTCAAACACCAAAAATAAATTTACTGCCATTGGTTGTGATACCTATGCAGTCTTGTATTTTAACTTGACAATGACTTATATAGGGTGCCTGACCACATGTGTAGACCCTAGTAGTGTCATCAACGAGTCCTGTTCCGGTATTGGTTGCTGCCAGACCCCCATACCAAAGAATGCCTATCTTGCTCAATTCGGCCTGACTAGCTTTAATAACCATACCAACGTAAGCGAATTCAATAATTGCAGCTATGCATTTATAGCCGCAAATGAATTTTTCAGCTTCTCTATGGACTTCCTCTGGAATTTCAAATATGAAGAGGTGCCACTAGTGCTAGACTGGTCTGTTGGAGAAGGAAACTGCACGGAAGCACGGAAGAATGAGGCAGCCTACATGTGTAATAAAGGCAACTCCACATGTGTCGACGTAGATAACAGCTCAGGATATCGATGCAGATGTTTGGATGGTTACGAAGGAAATCCTTATTACTTGGGCTGTCAAGGTTCTTTCTGCCACTTCTTCCACGTAAATTTTCCTTTCATATGTATTATTATATATATAATTTTTAAAAAAAATTTCCTAGGATTTTATGCTAACGATTAAAGTACTAGAATATTTGTTAGTTTTTTATAAGTTCATAATGCAGGAGTACAACTTTTTCAATTTTTCTCATGAATTTTAAAAAGATTATGACCATTTAAAAAAAAAAGCTAAAAGGAACCAAATAATTAGAAAGAAATAAAAACGGGGAAAAAAAAAAAAAGAGGTGGTGTCGTAGATAGTTAGGGACTATAAACTGGTAGAAGGGAGCGGGCTGGAGGTAAGGATTTTATTTATTTATTTTTATGTATGTGCTTTCATTACAATAGGAAGTGTAAAATGATATAAATTTTAATTATGTGAAGATGATCACTACTTAGTTTGCACTGCAGCTATTATGGAGTTTTGTTTTTTGTATTATGAGAAGAATACTTTTTTTAAGCCACTATTTCACATTATACAACTTCCAAGCTGGGAATCGATCTATTTTACATCATATTTAATAATGATGAAAGATGGGTTTTAATTTTTCACAATGATTATATAACGATATAAAATAAACTTATTTTGTGATATTTTGCATAGGAGGAAATTGTGCCTTTAAACAAACGCAGTACTATAACTAATAATAGGAACATATTAGTTAAGCCGACGAAGTGTTCCAAACAAAAATATAAATATAAATCCAAAAATGACAAGGAATTCATCGAATGGTCGGCTTTTTATATGATTATCATAGTTTGCTTCAAATGAAGGGCTAATTCCGTATTTCCATGTGGTCCATAATCAACGACATTACAGAAACTTCAACATCATGAATTTAAAATATTTATATGGTGCATGTTATCTTATCTAGAGCCAAATTTAAAAAGATACCGTTTATTCTTTTAACTTCGTTTTCTTTTTTTTTTTTTTTTCCCCTTGTGTTTTTCATGGGTGTTTTTAGATATTGACGAGTGCAAAAATACGACGACTAGGCCTTGTGATGTAAATGCGAGTTGTCAAAACACACCGGGAAACTTCACTTGTTCGTGTGATAAAGGATTTCATGGCGATGGAAGGGTGGGTGTGGGCAGTACTGGTTGTGCAAAGAAATCACATATCAAAGACATCGCATTAGGTATGTGCTTGTGGTGACCTTGGTAGTTGGTTTTCCTTTTAATTTTTTATGAAACAACATATTCAATTATTTTTTACATTACTTAATTAAATTTTCATCTAATAGCTGAAACTATAGGAATATTTCAACAAATACGTTTTTTAAGTAATACTACAATAGATATGGTATGACGCCAAAATCAATACTCATGCATTCAAGGTTATGGATATTTTCACAAATGATATAGAAGGGACACATGCGCATATTACATGTGTTTATAATAAAATCTAAGATGTTTAAAGGAATATAAAATGTTTAAGGTTAATGGCAAACTAGTTGTTTGAATCGACAATGAATAATATGACTACAAGAGAAAGTATAACTTTATATGGTTTTGAGCTCACCCCTATTTTCTAATTTGTAGCCATAGAATATTGTATTGTATATTGTATGGAGACGATGATTGATCAATTCTCTTATATAATCTGCATACTTTACTAAAAACTAATGGTCGTGGATATGCTTGATCTTTAGATGTTTTCCAAAAATGTAACATTTAAGTTTTAATGCAAGAATTATGGGACATTTAGCCAAAATGAAATTAAGAATGTATGCATTTAAGTTAGGAAATATTGTCGTTGCATTCCAATGTATAATTGAATTTTTAATATCCAATCAAACTATATGATATTTTTACTATCTATTTAACATAATTTGCTTTATTAGTAGACGTAAAAAAGACAACATATCATTGAATTTTTACTAATGTTCTTAATTGTCTAATACTAATAGATCGTTCTTTTAAGTAAAAAAACATAGCAAACAGTATTAGCATAGTAGTAAAAATAGTCACGAAAATATAAGTATGTACAAAATTCAATTTTTATATGAAATTCATGTATCAAATTTGACATTTTCCTTTATGTAAGCAATATGCAACATATATGTCCAACAAATCCCATTAACATATTAGGATCCCTTTGACTCTATGGGTAAATAATTAAAATGGTAATAAATAAAAAATTTAAATATCCAAATAGTACTTTACATACCGACTTTATTCATTAAAAAGTCATTTAATTTTTGCAATTCTTAGTATAATTTAAAGGGTCAATTCTCTGAATGATACCCAAACTTTGGTAAAATATGTAATTAGATTATCAACTTTGAAATTAATCAATTTAGTACAAGAAAGAATATTTCGTACACACCAATAATATCTTTATAATATTTTTTAGCATACACAAAAAGTTCTTTCTAATACTAACTTGACCAACTTACTAATCTCAAAGTTTAGGTATAAATTGATCAATTTTAAATTTTATGTATCATTCACGACATTTACTAATTTGAATCTCTTTGTCATATCCCTTGTGGTATTGTAAGAACATTAAAGAGGAAGAGTAACAAAGTACACTCACAATGCAAGAGGCCAGTAACATTCAAATTCCGGAATCTCCCCAATCTTCTAAAGTCATAAACATGGGATAGCATGAATACAATCCTTTCTAAAGCAAAATCTTAGGTAGAAACTACTTTAAACCTAATATCTATCCTAATATTAGTTCTACGTTGGCATCTAGAAAATAAAGTTAAAAAAAAAAACTAAAAAATGTGGTGATGTAGGTGATCTGTAAATTTCCGCCCTTACAAAGGGCATACAGTCTTCATTGCTCATGTGCACATGTAAACATAGTGCACATGTCAATAAACCTTACAAGGGGTTTAAGGGGTTTAAGCAAGCAGTCGAATAAGAAGTAGAGGTCATTTAAATGGTAGGCTTAAATATGCATATTACTTAGAGTGACCATATCATATGATGGGTAGATGCTTGCATTTGAATGGGATACTTTGAGCATTCGTTGAACATTTCGCAAATGTTTATGGTATTATTTCTAATTTGTCTAATGTTTCAGTTTTGTAGTGATTATTCAATATAAAGATGATAAATTACACACAAATGTCTTAAAATAAGAGAAAGGTTAAAAATACCTATTCCAACTTATTCCACGTAATATAATCTATTGAACCTTACATGGATAAATGCATGAAGATATATATATATATATATATATATATTGTAAAAATCAATGGAAAATATCTGTATGGTTTAGAAATATCAAAATAATGGATGGTGTTTTCTAGAAGATGATGATTTCTCCAACAATTGAAATCCATAATTAGGCATGAAGCTCCCTTATATGTAAACTTTAAAAATTAGATACAATTCTAGTGTAGTTGGGAAAGCCTCAATAAACGTTTCACCTTTTTCCACAAAATCAACCCATGCTAGTTTGCCATTTCTAATCCATTGTCTTTATTTCTCATTCACAAACATCAACACATTTCTTTAATATTAACTAGTTCTTACCTAATGTCTTTAATACTTATCGTACTAACTTAACGGCATAATATGTAATCCAAACAAGTTTTGTTTATTTCTTTGACTTGTGTAACTCACGATGCAAAAGTTTTAGTTTACTGTACATTAAGTGAAAACTTTACATTTATAGCTATCCATTGTTTTAAGAAAAAGTATACATTTATTTTTTTTTCTAAATTATTATATGTATGAGTGTAAGCATAGCTTTTCTTTTTTATTTACTGTAACACAGGTGTAGCATAAGCATACCTTCTCTTCTTCTACTATGTTCTTGGGCATTTTGGGGCCTTAGACAAAGAAAGGTATTGATGCAAAGAAAAGAGTTTTTCCAACAAAATGGAGGCTTCATGCTACAAAAACTTCTTGATGAACACAAAGGTTCAAGGGAGACAACAAAAATATTTACTGATGGAGAGCTCAAAAAGGCTACAAACAATTACCATGAAAGTACAATATTAGGTCAAGGAGGTCATGGAATAGTTTTCAAAGGAGAGTTGGTTAATAAAACAATTGCCATCAAGAAGTCTAAATTTGTTAATCAAGCACAAGTAAAAGAATTCATTAATGAAGTGGCAATTCTCACTCAAATCAATCATAAAAATGTGGTCAAATTGATTGGATGTTGCTTAGAGAAAGAAGTTCCACTTTTAGTTTACGAGTTTATTACAAACGGGACACTTTTTGACCACATACACAAAGCTGGCCATCATGCACACATGTTCTGGAAATCTCGCTTACGTATTGCTGCAGAAGTTGCTGGGGCATTAGCCTATCTACATAGTGATGCTACTACCCAAGTCATACATGGAGATATCAAATCTGCCAATATACTCTTGGATGATAACTTTACTGCTAAAGTTTCTGATTTTGGAGCTTCAAGATTAGTCACTATTGACCAAACGCAAGTTTCCGTGCTAGTTCAAGGAACACTTGGCTATTTGGATCCTGAATATTTAAATGGGATGGAATTGACTGATAAGAGTGATGTTTATAGTTTTGGCGTCATCCTTGCTGAATTGCTGACTGGAATGAGGCCATTTCTTTTACAAGACCAGAAAAGCAAAAGAGTTTATCAATGTATTTTGTTTCTAAATATAAGGAGGGAAATTTGCTTGAAATCATTGACAAAAGAATTTACAAGATGAATTTGTTGATGAAATTATGGAAGTTGCAAAGTTAGCAACTCGATGTCTTCAAATGAGAGGCGAAGAAAGGCCAACGATGAAGGAGGTGTCAATGGAATTAGAGGGACTCATTAGGGCATCAGAAAGTCATCCATGGGTACAAAGCAATCATGATGAGACTCAATACTTGCTTGCCGAAGAAGTTAATGAATATAGTGAGATTACTACAAGTAACTCAATGGCATATGACACCATAAAGAACAAAGCGGTTTTCCAAATTGGAAGTGGGAGATGAAGATGTGCATTACAGAATTACAATATATCAATGCATCATATTTTGTTGGTAGTTCTATTTCAAGGTCACTCTTACCTTGACATTCCTGTTTGCTACATGTTGGTTTTCTGATTCATAAATTATGCGTAAGTTGTTATAGCAACCTTCACTTTGTTTCTTTTGCAAGTTGTGAACACAATAAAATAATGTAATTTTTCAGAAATGTTTGTCTACCCAATTATAAACAATGTCATCAATAGGTTCAAAATGGTAATGTTAATAGTTTGCAGCTTGATGTAGAAACTATATTCTTATTGTTAATGTTGGTCTAAGTTTCATTATTTTTTAATAAACCAATATAATGTTAATATGAGAAAGAAGAGCAATTGTTACGAGGGCTCCAATCAAGTTATTTGAGATAGTACAATGCTCAGTCCAAGCTTAACTCAAAATTTTAAATTTCGAACTCGGTTTAAACTCTATCAAACCTAAATTTTTTAGCTTGACTCAAATAAGCTCATTTAGGTTTTGTTTATTAAAAAAAATACTTTTAATTTTAATTAAAATGTGAATATCCAAACTTTATTCATACTTGATTGATACTAATACTTGACTTGAGCTTGAGTAAGTTTCCGAATTCACTAAACTAAACATTACAAAATTTAAATTTGACTTAATTAGCTATTCAAGTAGTTCGCATTTGATATCAACCTAATTATTTTTTAATCAAATTTGAATAAAAATCAAGTCGAACTTGATTTCTTTATACAACATTGCGTATGAGTATTATTATAGGACTGATAATTTTCTAAGAGATTCCGAATGCGCAGAAAATATTACACATTTCATTTCTACTTACGCTTGCTTTTCCATGATTGCCTTTTAACCCAATATAGGCTGTATACAAGGGAATTTCACGGAGTAAACAAAATGAGGCTCTTTTTTAGAGGTCAAAGTCGACAAACATGTCTTAGAGACATCAGACAAGTGTGCCCACGGCCAGATGGCTAGAAGGAAAGCCATAGAGTCATGCCCGTGTAATCCTCACTGCGTCCAGAAATCCATAATATATAAACCAAATTATAATATTCTTAAATCATAATCCCGGAACAGTTGATCGGGTATAGATATTGAAGTTACAACTTCATTCTGCAGACCTTTGAAGACGAATGTGAAATCTAAAAGCCTTACTAACATATTATGATATATTTTAATAAACAAATATTCGGGCATTAATTTTATTTTATTTTTAATAATGAGGCTCTATCAAATTTCCGAGGACATTTAATGCACTTGACAAGGCATTAAGTATCAAATTTCCGAGGAAGACCTGAGTGACTTTGTCAAGTTTTTTACTTTTCGGATAATCTAAGGAAAATATCTCGAAAATTAGATGTTGAAAAAATTTTTTCGAAAATATCCTAATTGGAATTATACACGATTTTAGAAATCAAGATAAACTAAAATGTTAATTTGAAAACACCATTTCAATATAACATTCTAAAATGTGTCTTGGTGTCACGATTTAAGAATAAATAAAATAAAAAACATGATTCCAAAGACAACACATCAAAATCATGTGAAATTTCAACTTGTTTTTGGGGTTTTCTTTTTTTTTTTTTTTTCAAATTTACATTTTTTTCCGCTTAACCCTAGTAATACATTAACTGGAGTTAAGGTACTCCTTGGAGACTAATAAATGAATGATATTTTTATAAAGATTTTCATTTAATTTTTGCCGAAGTTTTTACAAAATCGATTATACTTATTTCATGAATTGATATACATACTCAAACCTGTTCAATTCTTTTACTTTTCTTTTCCCAACATTTTAATTAATCCTCCCGCTTACAGAAGTTGTTATTTTATTTGTTTGAATTAGAGACGTGGCATAAGAAATTATAAACAGAGACGTCGTTTGCATGTTCTTAATTTTTATTTCTCTATGGGTTTAAAAGAAAAAGAAAAACGAAAAGAAGAAAAAGGGAAAAAAGAAAAAGATTAAGAAATTGCTTGTCCCTATTCGTCGCTCTTATATATGGCCTTTTGTTCAATTGTTGCTGAACCCAATTTTGTAATAATATTACTTTGTTGTTCGCGTCTAAGGAAGGACAGCAATTTTACTGGTCCATTGTTTGTTATTCTGAACTTGGGATACGTCTGCGTCTTCGTTGCATATAGCCAGTTTATATAGCTCATGCATATCCATTAGTAATTTACTTCGTAGTATTTAACCAATAAGAATAAATCTATTATAATCATTATAAAGATATATATGGAACAATACAAGCATATAAATTTGGTGGCGATCTCCCAGTAATCACCATTATTGTCAATCGACTGCGTGGTGATTTTGTTTTCACTACCATGTGTAGCATTTTTCCTACCACAGTAGTAGAAGATTGTACATCACTGTAGCGAGTTTTAAAACTTATAATATACAATAATTCCAATGCTAATACACTTTTACAAGTGTTAAGTATTGGTCAGACAAACATTGGTGTCGTTATAGGCATCCAATTAAAATCCAACTAGCTGGCTAAATTCTTGTTCCTTAAGTGATTCTATGTATATGAAAACAATAGATTTATATGAAATATTTTGGGTAAATGTGAAATTTGTTACCTAAGCTTTTTACAAAAATTCAATTTGGTATATAAACTTTAAAATTATCAATTTAATAATCAATCAAATTTTTTGTGACTCCTTTTACCATCTTTGATTATAATTGTTAGTTGACTTAAAAAAGTCAGCGTATATATTATTAAATTTTTAGTACTTATTATAGCACCTCCAAATTAATATCCATAAACTACTTCATGTATATTAGAAATTTGTTTAAACGGTATTAGTGGGGTAGTAAAAATAGTTAGAAAAAGTTTAATTAGCTCTTAAGTTGACTATTTTAAAGTTCAATAATTTGTATGAAAAATTCATATACGACTTTTGACATTTTACTAAATATTTTTAGAATTAATCTATATTAACAATATATCCTCATAAATTATTTTAAATGTGTTATAATTATGCCATTCGGAGAAGTTATAACTTTTTCAAGTTGTCAAGAGATATATCGATTTTAATATTAAACATGCTAGGATTACTCCTCCACATTCTTCACAAAAAGTACATGCGTCAAGGAAGAACCCAATGTACACATAGTTGGAAATAAATAAACAAATGAAGTTAAAGATACTACATTAAAATAAAATGGTGTAAGTGACGAAAACTTCAAAACAATCTATTATAGTAGATTGTTACTATAAAATAATAAATTGTTGCAATTATCAATATGCCTCGACTATTTTTCTATTTCTAATTTTTTTTTAATTTTCTTTTAGTGAAAGCAAATTGTTGTGTTAATACGAAAAATATATAAGCAGGAATGATCTTTTATGATATGAGTGAAAATTTTCGAAAAGTTATGTTATATAAAAAAAGAATTTGATTGGGTAAACGAAATGAGGTCTCGTCTTTTATGGGTCAAAGTTGGGGTACAAGTCAAGCACGTGAAAGTCGTTGTTGTGCTAAGTCAAGCGTGTTGAAACTTGAAGGAGACTGGAGTGCTCGGGCTACGCCTACGCGGTGCTTCCGATCTGGTTGGAAGAAAAGTTATGACAAGTTGTCGTCTTTAATATTTTTCAGTAGAAAATTCCGTAATATATAAATATATATAATAAAAGGCATTATCACAATCTTAACATAATATCAGACGGCCTACCACAGTAACATATGTATATATTTATAGGGGTGGAACTCTTGTCTACAAACTTAAAAAAATTACTAAAATATTAATTCATAATTAATTACAAGATAATTAATTATTTATGAAAAATACTTGCAAAAGTTTATAGCAAATATCACATTTAATAATTTGTTATATCGGATTTAAGAGATACGGTACTCAAAATAATACAAATATCACATTTTATTTATGAAAATACTTGGAAAAGTTTATAGCAAATACCTAAAGCATGCAGAGGAGAAGCCGGGTTTCAGACAGATGGACAGTGACTCTACTGTGCATAAAACCTTTCTCCTTGGTTGAATAATAGAAAAATAATATCTTAAAATTTGTCTATTAATATTTTAAAAAATTATATAAATATAAACTACATAAAAATAATTACTAAAATATTGATGTAAAATTGTATCTTTCTTTTTTTTTTTTTATGCCGAAATGTAAAATTGTATCTATGTGATAATCTTATAATTCTTTTATGTAATTTTTTTTTAAGAATCAATAAATAAAAAATTGTCTGTTCGTACACACAAAGAGAAAGGAGTAAAGGCGCGTTTTGAAATTTATCAAGGGTCTGATTCCATCACCAATATACAATAAATATGATAACACACATTGATACTGTGGTTGTTCTACATTTATTGCTTGGGCCCTGTCAAAAGTTCGTGGAAATTTAACATTGACGCTTGAAGTTCCATCCAAACCGTGCCCATGCTTGTATCACTGTATCAGCAGGCCGGCCCGCAATCCATCCGAATCTTCTTGGAAATTACTCATTCATTTCCATCAATAATTCTTTTAATTTTTCGACTTCATACAACACAATTTTGTCAATAATATTAGTTTCCACTTGAGTGCTTATTTATAAGGTCTCTTTGGATAATCTGTTTTTTCATGGGTATCTTGTTATATTTGCATCATATTTGTTTCATATCAGTATTTGATTAATTTGATTAATTTATAAGTAAAAATATCGATTTTTTATTGATATCTATTTTTGATAAATAATCTATTTGAAAATGATAAAAAAATAAAGTTAAAACAATAAAAAAAAATGATAAAACAAATAAATAGAAAGAAAGATATGACATAACGATGTAACAATGAGACGGCTCTCTCACGTCTTTCTTTTTCTTTTCCCCCTCTCCATTGCACTTTATCGTAAAATTATCATGGTTTTTAATAAAATTACTCTTGTCTATCATAATATTTATCATAAAATTATCATGGTTGTTAATAAAATTACTCTCGCCAATCATAATATCATCACAGTCGTAAAGGTTGTATTTTTTTATCAACTATTATGGAAACAATGTCATTATAATATTTCTTTCCCCCGCCCTCGAGGCTGAAGACCAAAATTATTATTGGTCAATGGTTTGTTACGTTTGTATACAAAATCAAATTTCCACTACTAACAAATGACTCAATTATGTGGAGACAGATATAGTATGTAGTCCCAACTTGAGTTTGACTTGAACTTAATTTGAAGTGATCTAACTTGTATCATTTTATTTAAACTTGACTCAAAGTGGCACTTATGTTGATGCCATTAAACTCGTTTAAATGTAATTTTTTTTAAATTGATATTTTCTTTCAATTAAAATAGCATAGATTTGCAAATCTAACTTATACGTAATTAACATATAAATCTGACTCAAATCTAATTCAATTTGCAAATTAATTTAAGTTAAATACCATAAAATTCAAGTTTGACTAAATAAATTACTTATATAGTTCGACCTTAGGTTCAAACTCAATATCATGGTTATTGGATTGAATTCGATTAAATATTAAACCAATATAGAGTATTTTGTAAGTAGATTTTTCTCATTTATGTCCTCCAACGACTTTTTTCCCAAACTCCAAAAAAAAAAAAGAAAAAAGAAACCTTACTGGATAAAATATGTAAGGGCTTATAAAATATATATATATATATATATGGATGAGAATGGGATCATATATGCTACAAGAAAATTGATTTGTAGTAAGGATTGCTAGTCCCTTTTAAAAAGGAAAAAGTCCTTGCCATAAGTTATTGCAAGGCATTAAGTTTTGTTTCCAATTCTTTGCACTAATAAGTCATCATCCCTACGAAAAACTGGGGGCAAGGATACATATCCCTTCAAAAAATATCTAAATGTGTGTTAATATTATGGAAAGGACTTATGTCCTTGCCCGTCCTTGTCATAACACTACAAGAATTTTAATAATGGGCTACGTTTGCAATATTTGCAAACGTTGCCTATCTTTTATAATCTAGTCAAGTTTGTTAAACATCAAATAAGATATACTATTAGTAACGTTTATGAAGCAATTTTATCTTATATTAAACATCTATTTGATTGGTAACACTTTTATTATATCAAACGTTACTAATTTTTATTTAATAATCCATCCCATTAAAAGTAAAAATAAAATTCCTCAAAATTAAATCTAATGGAAAGAAAGGCCCGCCTTTTCTCAAGATTGCTATTGACCTTTTTTAAAAATTTCATTTAAGTTAAATTACACAAAACATCTTTCTTGGTTGGTTATATGGTTCTCTCTCTCTCTCTCTCTCTCTCTACCTCTACCCCTCGACCCTTTCTCTCATTCGCTTGTTCATTTAAATGGAAACCCTAAAATCCCATGAATCAAAGCAAAAAGATCCTTCCTTACAAGGTGTAAGGCTAAATACATCTAGAGAAATTGGGATAACCGTAGAATTGAAACCCTAAATGTCTTGTCTTCTAGAGAATCGGGGTTTTAGAGGCAAGGAAAATGTGAACTGTAATATTCTCTCTCTTGATGGTTGATAATAGTTTCTATATGAATGGTAGCAAGGTTGTCTCTCTGCATAACCCACTTCTAATACCATAACACCAGCGTCCATCTCAAGAATGGGTCATTATCGTTTTCGTGCAATCCTAAAAAAACTCCAACCAAAATCCATGCAGCTTCTTCGAATGAAGTTGAACCACAAGCACAGGCCCTAGTAGAGTAAGATCTCAAAGAAGATGTAACAACTTCTCTACCTAATGAAACGACGAGCTTTGCTGCGTGTACTTCCTCTTCTTCTTCTGTTGCTCTCGAGAAAGACCTTAAGAAGGTACTTTGTTTTAATCCTCTTATAATATGGATGATGGTACCCCAACTTTGTATGTTTATTTCAATCTTCTTTGACTTTGAATCTAAATTTAGTCCATATTTAGCAATTTTTAAACCTGCGGTTAGTTAATTTGGTGAGTAAATGTTTCTATTACGTATGAAATTAAGTGTGGAATTGAAAAGAAATACTCATATTCAGTTAGGAAGCACGGTTCTGACGTTATTTATAAAGAGTTATGTCTAATTCATGAAAAGGGAGGTAATCTTTGGTCAAATTTGCATCTCTGTGAGCTTATCGAGACTATAGGGTCGAGGATAATAAATACATGTAGTTCCATTAATCTTATAAACTGATGGGAGAGAAAAACAAATTCCAAGGAATGCGCTTCACTGTTATATCACTAAGAATGAAAAATGGGATTTTATGGAATCCTATTATGTGGAATAAATGAAAGTGCAAACATAATCTCATATGCCAGGTCTACTCACTATCTCAATACAAGGATGATGTTAATTTATCTAACATTATGCTACGTATAATAAGGACATGTTTTATTTTGTTGTTGCCTTGAGCTGGATTCCAAGATTCAAATCCATGATTATCTTTCAAAGAACGAGAAGATACTGCTCAAAATACCAATTCTATATACTTACTGTTTTGCAAATGATGCTCCAGTGATGACTCTGGTTTTGTGTTAGTGCATGGCAATGCTGAAAGTAGTCATGTAAGTCAACAAATGAAGTGAAGATGGTACTCTATATGAATTCACATGTTGATATTTGGTGTCTTCTACAACAAAAAGAAAAACTACATAAAAAAAGTTTGTTGTGTGTGTGGTCATCATAGTTTGTTCCTTGTGTTAATTTAGTCCTATTATTATATCTTACTATTTATGATATAATTGTGAACATTAGTTCAATTAAATAGAAGTTACAGCTACAATGTCTACATATTTCCAGTTGATTCTTTAGAAAAATTGACACAGCTGTAATTTTTTTTCTAACTTTTACCTTAAAATAGTTCTTTAACAATTTTTTTAAAGAAATTAATAGATACCAAACAAGCTTAGGAAATATCAATGCCTTACTCACATTAGAATGCATTTTGGTTTGATCTTACTTGTATGGTATATGGTTAATGATTTAGGATTGATGGCAACTGAGTGACTATGTAGTTGGTGACAAGTGGTATTATGTGATACTCTGTTCATATAGTTACTCAGTTTGTGTATGTTATTGGGTTAACAGAAGTGATACTTGGAACACAACTTTACAATGAGATGATTCTTGACATCCCGATCATAAGGGCATCGGGACTTTGTTCTGACCCTTTCATCCTTTAAATTGGGTCCAATTTGGAGAAACCTTCTCTTGACAATCTTTGTTTCCCTTTTCTAATCTTTATTGGTGAAGGTGATCATTCACCCATTAAAAAATATATATGCATTTGTTGCATAAGATGGTTGATTGTAGTATCTCTCCTTTACTTGTTGACAATTTAAGCATTTGATCTGTTACTTAGTGTAGAGTGGTTACTTGTGTATCAAATAATGCCAAGATTAGTACTCTAATATTGAAGCGGCTGTCCAGCAATTTCTTTCAGTCCCTTCATCCGCATGCCCCAGTTCCTTCCTCTCCTTTTTGAAAGTAATTGTATGCACTAAGTTCTAATTATGCTGAATGTTTTGAGGTCGTAATAGAGTTTGGCATCTCATTATTGTTTTCCAGTGAGTGATTCATTCTTTCTATGGTGCCTTGAAAAAACAATCCAAAGATAAGGTCATTAAATTTCAAGTTAATTTAAGTTGTGATTTTCTAGTGTTTGCTTTTCTTGTTTCTCGATCATTTATGATGACATGACACTTAAAAATTCTCCTTATCTTTTCATGGAGAATACTATCAAGAAAATCAAGAGGTCGTAGAAGGATGGATTTTTACAGATAGACAATTTCTACATCTCTGATAATGGATTACTTATTTTTCAAATCAATCATTATTATTTTTAATGGCATAATTTATGTTGCATATTTTGGATGCTATAAAAATTATCTTAGTTTATCGACATAATTTATAACATTGAAGATTGTGGACGAAATGATTCATTGAGCTTTGAATGATTATTGATCTATAAATAACGGTAAACTTTTCAATTTAATTTTTTTTTTCATTTGCACATATATTTCTTGATATGGTAGTGATGGTTAATGCCTAAGAAGACATGCTTGACTATATAGAATCTTAGGTATGTGTTTCCCAACTTACCTTACAGCATATTATGTTAAAAATGAAATAATCAATATATTTGATAATTTCATATCACATCTTTCCTTAATGGTCGTTCAAAATTTTCCTTGAGCTATGCACCATTTACTTTCTAAATTGACTAGTTATGGTGAAATAATCAATCATTTTTATTTTTAATTTAAATGAGTGCACAATGGAAATGATCATTTACCAATATAAGTGGGTGATTAAGAATTTATGGAATTCAAGCAAGGCACTGTGCAGATTCTTGAGATGTTCATGAGCAATTATATCTCATAAGTATAAATATCTTTAATCTCCAAAGCAAATTCTGACTTGATATATTTATGATATACTCCATCTCTGATGGTTATGCAGATGGTGGGATCCTTTCTCCTTTTTAGGCAGGTTTATTTCAATAGGAATTCTACTCGATTCAAATTAGCTTGACATTGCCAATTTCAATAGGCAGGTTTATCAACTTAAAGAATGCCATGTCAATATTATTTCATATTAGATTTTCTTTTTCTATTAGTTCTCTTAATTGGGAAATTATATCATGTTGAAGACTTGTTATTAATTTGGAAACTTATATTCAGTGTTAAGTTCAATGTTTGTTGGTTGTACTATTTAAGTCATTGTTGATATAGATGTTATCTTTCTCATGTTATTATGCTCTAATTTATGTTTTCAGCAAAAACAAAAAGATATATAACTATTCCCTATAGAGCTGGGCACTTCGAGCAAGCAGCCAACAAACTATTTCTGTAAGACATTGACTTCCAGTGACACAAGCACCCGTGGAGGATTCTCTGTTCCACGTTGGGCTACTGAAAAAGTGTTTCCTCCTCTTGTATGTCATACTTTGTTCATAGTTCTTCTAGTGACTAAATATTTTCCGCTATTTGTGCCTTAAATCATATAGTTTATTGTGACTCTATTTATTCTTCTTCAGGATTACTCATCACAGCCTCCTACTCAAGAATTAATAGCCATAGGTCTTCATGACAATAAGTGGAAATTCATACACATATTTCGAGGTGCATTCCCTTTAAAGGCAGATGGCTATTCTTTTTTGTGTTTTATGTTCTTTAAGAATAGATAATTTCTTTCCCTTTTGAGTGGACTTCTTCTTCTTCTTCCTCTTTTTTCCCCTCTCTTTTGGGCCATCGGCAATTTGTATGTCAAAAATCTCTATAATGGAAGTCCCTCTCTTGCTCTAACTTAAGATGTCCCTATCACTACAATAATTTTGATATTATGTGGCGTTTGCAACTGTTATGTTTAAGTTAGGCAGATATATTCTTTCAAATTAATTATGTAGTGCAGTAATTGACAACATCTTAAAATCTTTTTTTAACTCAATTCAGGGTCTAACAACAGGTGGGCTACCAACTTTTGTTGATGTAGGAAATAGCTTTGGTGCTCCAGCAATTGTTGGAGATGACTTATTGAATCAGGTTTTGGCACAACTATATAGACTTTTTGTGTTTTTCTTAGAAAACAATTAGTTTAGCATTCCTTTGCAATGGCTTCATTTAAAGCCATTCTATGCTCTCGTAGTTGATTCAAAACGGAAAGAGAGTAGTAATGATGGGGGATGATACATAGGTACAACTGTTTCCTCATCGTTTTATTAGATAGTATCCATTTCCCTCTTTTAACGTGAAAGATCTTCACACAGTATGTGCTCTGTACATCCTTTATTTTTTAAGGTGATTCTATACAAGCAACTCTCAAATGCTACGGTTCAAGAGTTGTCATCACATTTCTTCATCAAGTTAATGAAGTTTGTCTATTCCTATAAGTAGATAATGGATGCATTGAGAACCTCCGTCCTTCTTTGTATGAGAAAGACTAGGATGTCCTAATTGCACATTTTTTTGGTGGGGTATGTTATATCTACTGTCTTCCAAGTAATAGTTCCTTAAATCTCTACCTTTTGATAGCCTATCCAACTATATAAATATTCTTCTAAACATGCAATAAACTTCAAATTGGTTCGTGATAGCCCGTAGTTATTGTTTTTGTGCATTAGGATCATGCTGGACACATATTTGGTGTTGACTCCATGCTTATGTTTGAAAAGTTGGAACAATACAATAATTTTCTTGATGTAATTTCTCAATCATTGTGCACTTCCTTTTGGTAAATCCTGTCTTTATGGTTGCAAATAATTGTTGTGGGTCAAATTATACGAATGGAAGAAATAGGATAGCTTTTATGGTCTAGTAACAAATCTTCCTCCTAATATCAAGTGTTTTATCTTTAATTTTCTGGTTATTGAGGCGAAATTTGATGAATTTTAGTTGGATTGAGTTCAATTGATAATACATCTTTACCTGATCTTGTATCCGTTGATGCAAAAACCTTCTTTTCTTATAAAAATGTATAATTAAAAACTTAAAAGGACACTTTAAGCAATTAATCTTAATATGCAAGTAGTGATAAAGATTTGAAAATCCCTCATGTATTTTGAGCTATTATATTTCCTTTAAAGACCCTTTTTCAGTTGAGGCTTCTCTGTTTCTTTTCTTTTCTATGACATGTGGATCTCTTGCAGGTTAAAAGGTATATTGATATCTATTCAGCAACATCATTAATTGGGTTTTCATCAAAGGACCTGTTACACATAGGTGACACATATGCTAAAGTAGAGAGAAGGTTTAGGCAATTTAAGGATGTTCGTTCATGTGAAAGTGAAGATGTTCCTTTGTCACATGCATTAAAAAACCAAATTGATGCCTACACCAATTTTCTAGCAAAGGTTACTGAGCTGGTGCACTCAATGTGGACAGAGTTTAATTTACAGATGATGGTTGTTGGATTTGGATCGATGCTTTCGTCCCTTATTGTCCATATCCTTGTTATCAAAAGGATGAGCGAGCAATGTGGATGCTCTTCTATCGCATTTGAAGGTTTTGGGATTTCCTCGGGGTTAGTCTTTGCTTTTTTCATGGTCGTCATCCATGCTCTCTAATAGCTATATTTGTAAGTTTTGGATCTCTAATCCAATTAGTTTCTTGGACCTTATTCAAAATCTATCATTAATACCATTTTTTCCATTTTTTGAAATTTTATAAAGTGGAAGAAGGAAAAGTGGCAAATTTTTCTCTTCGCAATAGCTAACATTACTAAATTGAGATCTTCAATCACTAAAAGGAAGGGGCTTTTAGAAGTATGTCTTTTCCTTTGTACATACGCTATTAGTCTTTTATGCGCTTTTATACCCTAATTTCAGTTGGAAACAAGAGTTGTTTTATAATTTTGAAGTTTTCAATCGATATGTAGGTAGGTGTCTGTTTTTTTTATTTCCATTGCCAGATTTTCCATTGAAGTAGGGCTATCAAAGTAGGTTGTTACCTTTGCTTTTCTGCATTTTGACCATTCATGGACACTTGGAATAAACATTAGCCATCCTACTTGGATATATTTGTTCGAGCTTTTTCCATTAATCGCTCTGATGTTTTTGGCATATATACTTTACAATGTGGCTATTATTAGCTCTGTTAATTGAACTTTGAAGGTTGTTTTGATTGCAAATGGTATAAGCTACATGTTCATAGTAGTGCAATGGGCATCTGAAAGTGATTTACTCAACTCGTCTTCTCTCATCATTGGGAAAAACCTCATTCCCGGGATTATTTATGTCATTGGATTAGGGTAGCTGACCTTTTTGTTATATAATAAGCTGTTCTTAGGCAATGATGTTATTTACTGTTGACCAAGCTTATTTATTAGAGCAGTGACTATATTATCTGTGTGGAGTCCAATAGTGATAATCTTATCAGGAAGGTAAGGTGCTATTGTTCTATAATAGAAGGTGTTTCTTTTTGGTTTTGTTTATTTAACCACATTGTTTTTCATTTTTCTACTTTGTTGAGCTTTTTCTCACTATTTTGTTATGCTTCATATGTTTATATATAGTATGCATGTAATCCTTCTCATCATGTAAATTCATCTTAGTTTGGAGCAGGATGGAATCACTGCATGGAAAACTCCATTAAGCATTTATCTTATTTACAGTTACTGCATAATGACATTGCAGAACATAGAAAGTGACAACAAAACTAGTGGTATTATTTCTGTCAACCCTCTCTCAGTTGTAGAATGGAGTTTGTTATCCATGTGTATGTTTTTCTGCACTAGGCAGTGGCAAGGTCCTTAAGTTCTTGAACACTTACTTTTTCGTTTTTTGATAGCTTAGTATTACAATTTAAACTTAAATATGTATATCACAAGCATAATAGCAAAGAAACGTTATTACTCGATCAATATTGGAGATATACTTGTATAGGGTTCTATTACATGACACTAATTTGTAGCCTTTTTGATTGTTCACATCCAGTGGTAGTAAATCTTTTCATGTTGGCAAAACATGAAATTGAAGCTTCAAGTTATGATGTCTTTCCATTAGTGTGGAGGAAATGTTGGTGACTTTTGCAGGTATGCCCTTAGAAAAAAAATGTTCATTGTCTCATTAGTACTAACATACTACATGTATGGATAAGCATTTCACTATATTAAGTGATATTTTTGTCATATGGAGTGATGGTGGATTTTTTTTTTTCTGAAAGAAATACTATTTATACTATTTTTCTTTGAGAGATTATTCTGCTCTTATAGGTTATTCCGTTATTAACTCTGGTATGGTTTTGGGATCGAACAACTTGTGTGTGGAGACTTTCTGACCTAGTATCAGTGGTTGTACTTAAGAGCAATAAAAGGGGAATATGGTCTGTTGAGTTTTTCTCCCGTTGATCAATGTGTCATCACAGCTTCTGGTGATAAAATAATGAAGATATGGGCTATATCTGACGGGTCCTGTTTGAAGACGTTTGAAGGGCATACATTAAAGTGTATCAAGAGCATCATTTCTCACTTATGGCGCACAATTTGTTTCTTGTGTAGCCAAAACTGACAATCTCTTCTTGTTTTCCTATCTTCAATTATCTCAGTGATATTTTAAGTATCTGCAATTAGATGGGAGACCCTTTCAGGTGCTTATGGTATGGTAAAACTGTGGACTGTTAGAACAAGCGAATGCATTGCTACATATGATCAACATGATGATAAGGTGGTGTTTTTTCTATGCTCTATCTAATCGATTGTCTTGGAGATACCTTTTTTCCCCGCTCAAATTTATCACTATAAAGAATGTAGTTCCGGGAAAATCCACATGTGACTAGATTTTTTTCGATTTTCTTGAATCGAATTTGCTACTCAATGGTATTCTCAGTAGTTCAGGTTAGTTATCATGGGTCGTTTTTCATTATCTATTCATGTTTTTTTTAACCATTCAATAATTATATTTACATATTATGTGACAGCAAATCCAAATGGAAATATTTCTGCAATTGCATGAGATACTTCATTAAATTCATCACTTGGAGATGATGGTGACAACAATGAGGAAGAAAATTAAAGACTTAGTTTTTTGTTTTTTGGTTGAAGCAACTAACATGAATGGGGTCAAATTAATGTGATAAAGTGTACATATGCTCATTTTGATGTAATTTGGAGTTTGTGATTATGTTCTTCTAAGGATATTAAACCATATTGTTTTGTGTTTTTTATTTTTCCTTTAAGTAAATTTTATGTTATTAGTTTTTATTACATATTGAGCACATTGTATGCTCTAAAATGTATTAGTGATATTTATTCATACATAAATTTCATGTGCAGAAGTAATAGCAGGTATCAATTATATTGTGATCAAATAGGTGTATATTGCTAATTGTGCATATATTACACAATAAACAAGTATATATTGCCAAATTAAACCAAGTTAAACATTAATCTCTTCTTAACAAGAATAGCTACGTGTAAATGTTGCTAAATTAAAATAACAACCATATTTAGAAATTACTAATTTAATTGAATACCTATATGTAGACGTCGCTAATGTATTAGAATGGCTACGTTTAAATTGCGGTAAATATGAGATTTGTTACGTTTATAAATCACCATTGTTGTCTAACAAACATACATAAAGCTTATTTAACCTATGCATGGCCACGGTTAAACATCGCCAATTACGTAATTTACTTACGTTTATACGTTACTAATAAAAATATTTATCCACGTTTAAACGTCGCTGATTACAAGTTTCCCTCCTTTTATATTTAGCAGGATGGAGATTAGTCATATTGAGCCACATTAAGTGTGACTAAAACATGATAATAGGCCATGTTTAAACGTGGCCTAACAAAGTATATTTAGTTGCCAAACTAACATTAGCGACGTTTCAATTTTTAACGTTACTTATCAAATCTACGACGGACCTTTGGCGACGTCTATAGGCCACGTGTAAAAAAACGTGACAAAAAATCTTTGGTCATGTTTAATTAATGTTTAGCCACGTTTATTAGACGTAGCCAAAGGCTTATTTTGTTGTAGTGTAAACAACATACGACAAGGACATTATCCCTTTGAAAAGTATTAATCAATTAATATCAACACAAATAATTATAACATCTATTTAATTATGTTAATTTCTGTCATAGAACACATATATTTATAGTAGAGTAACTCTTGTCTATACAATGATAAGAGGCATAAAATAACCTACAACATTAACATTGAAAAAAGTTAGTACACCACCACAAGTGTTTACAAGTGTCATATGACACCAACAGTATAACTATGATTTAACATCAACATCACACCACCACAAGTCTAACGTTGCCATCCAAAACCAACACAAAACAATCACAATAGTTTAACTCCATCATCCATCAACACCATCATACATCCACATAAAGTCAACAAATATCCCTTAACAACAACATTGAAAAAAGGAAAAAAAAAAAGTTAAACATAACTAATTTACACCCCTACCACTAGACCCCTTAGATGATCTTCTTAAGGCATATACACTCCATCTCTTTGGTGTGGGCCAACAACCATTATTTATGCTGAGCAAATTATAAATGAAGTATTACTAATGCTTTGGAGGCCAAAGAATGACTGTGAACCCTGTCCTCCTGATGATCCTACAAGCTTCTGTGATTCAAGAAACATAGAAAAGAAAGGAGAGGATGGTTGTCCTCGTGAGTGGAACATTGGCATATGCCCCGTCTACAAACTAAAATTTTATGCCATCAGTCCTATTGGCATTAATGTATTAGGAGGCCCTCCATTATTGTGTACTTGGGCATGTAGAATGATGTTACTCGAACCAACTCCCCACGAGTTTGGTCTTGAACTAAATGAACAAAATTGCTGCATAAATGCGCATTGGCCCCTCATAAAGCACTACCAATTCTCTCTCTCAATCTCTTGGTCCTTCTTCACATCTTGATTTTTCTATTCTAGCATCTTTATCTTTTCACGTAAGCTCTTAATCTCCTCAATTGTGTTGTTTGATGGCAAATCATTACTGTGAACCATACCACATCTATATCCAGATCTATGACCAAGTACCTCCCCCAAGATGGTTACCTCAGATACCTCCTTTTCCCCCTCTTCTACAATGGCCTGGTCATACTTAGTTTTCTTGTCTCTCATCTTTTCCTGCAAGGTAAAATAATAATAATAATAATAATAATAATTAACTAGTGTTATTGAAGATATTGTGAAGGCAAGTTAAGAAATAATTTTACGTTAATATACCTTGCACCTACATGTGCAAGGTATGCCTTCTAATTAAGCCAAGTATAGGATTCATCCTGATACCCATGTGTAAGCTCAAACAATTTGATTAGGCCACATTTCTAAGATTGAGGAATGAATAGAATAAAATTAAACATTTTACATTTTATACTTTGTAGACATATTATAATCTCCCATGTCCCAAGTGTTGACTTTTATACATTAGTTATTCATAAGGTTTGTCGAATTATAGCTTATTATAGGGGAAATTACACTAGAAGGTCCCAACGTTTGGATGTAGGTTTATTTAAGGTCCCAATGTTTGAAAAAGTGAGTCAATTTGTGTCCTTAAGGACATGTGTCAATAGAAGAAGAGTATTTTGAGTTTTGATTAGATATTCTTTCCTATTAATAAGTGTTATTAGGGACTTAAATTGACCTACTTTTTCAAACTTTGGGACCTTTAATAAACTTACACACAAATGTTGAGACTTCTTTTGAACTTTTCAAAACATTGAGACCCAAAATGGACTTATCCCCAAACGTTGGGACCTTCTAGTATAATTCATCGTTTATTATAGCAAACATGGTCATATATGTACATTTAACTATAAAAGGTAGAGAGGAAAAAATACATATATATATATATATATATGATGGGTTAGGGACACACACCTAAAAAGGTAAATGTTGTGTAGCTTGAAACAACCATCCATACAATGAAATCAACATATCATTCTAAAAAGCACCATTCTCAAAAAACTAAAGGATAAACACAATTTATACGTGCCAAAACATCATTCGTGGAAAACATCTCTAAATTATTATTCCATTTCCACTCTCGCGCACTTCACACTATAACCATACCATACACAACACAATTATATTAATTAATTTATTTATACTATATGTTTCGCCTAGACTACCTGATCTCATTGTTTATCCTCCTTTTGTGTAAAACCTAAAATGGGGCCTTGTTACCCTTATTCCTTATGGACACATCCTTAGGGAAAATATGTAAATAAAACAACAGCTTTGACTACTTCTCTACTCTTTACAAGAAAATGCCATTATGATTATAAGATTAGCAGAGGGCTCGGGTAACTCTGGGATAACTCCCATTGTTAAGGTTGGATAACTCCCTCATAGGGATAACTCCCATCGTTGAGCTCACGTAACTCCCTTATAGGGATGACTCCCATCATCGAGCTCAGGTAATTCCCTTATAAGGGTAACTCCCATCATTGAGCTTGGGTAACACTTTCACAAGTGTAACTCCCATCGTTGAGCTCAGGTAACTCCCTCATAGGGGTAACTTCCATCGTCAAGCTCGGATAACTCCCTCATAGGGGTAACTTCCATTGTCAAGCTTAGGTAATTCTCTCGTAAGGGTAACTCTCATCATTGATCTTAGGTAACTACATCATTAAGGTAACTCCTACATTGAGCTTGGGTATCTCCCTGGCAAGGGTAACTCTCATTAGTGAGCTCAACTAACTCCTTCATTGGGGTAATTCTCATCATTGAGCCTAGGTAAGTCCCTCACATGGGTAACTCCCATCATCTAGTTTGAGTAACTCCCTCATAAGGATAACTCCTACATCGAACTTAGATAACTTCCTAATAAGGATAACTCCCATCGTCGAAATCAGGTAGCTCCCTCTCAAGGGTAATCCCCTAAAAGAGCTCAAATATCTCCCTTGCAAAAGGTGACCCCCCCGGCCACCTCGTATAAATCACTCAACAATGGCAACCCTACCAAGGAACTCTTATGGCACCCTTACTCTTAACAAACATGTTAACAAAATTTCGAACTTTCAAACTGACCAATCATCGACATTTAATAAAAAAAAAAAATTGATGCGAGCTCAAAATTACATCATAACATAAGAGGAGATTAAGCAATAAGGGAAAAGAGAATGTCATTCATCAAAGAGAATTCATTATAGTAGTTTTACCTGGCATCTTGGCCAAGATAACCCTCAACAGCTTCCAGCCTAAAAAGTTACAAGAAGACATTTATAAGCCTAAAGAGGCTATAGACACACTTCGATCACGAAACCAATCCTTGAACTGAAAAAAGTTTGGCCTCCAAGTTCTAAACATCAAGGTCTTCCTTGCAACTTCAAACAAATAGGATGGTGGAGCACCCTCCAAGTGAGAATCCTAGATTGAGAAGCAACTAGTTGGTGACCTAAAGACCCAATAAGAAATGTCTAAACTTGGTGCAGCTAGGTAGCTTAAGCCCCCTCCAAACACCACTGTCCATAAATGTAGCTAAAGGAATGGAGCTTGGAAACAAGAGGAAAAGCCAAAAGATCCCCTCAAGACAACTTAGTCTCTAAATAAACCATCAAGGGACCAAGTTGTTTAATGGGGATAGGACCTTGCTTACCTAGGTCACATCACCATAATCATCACGACTAAATTAATAATGACAAAAGCCGAGTAACCCTAACCTAGGCACCACAAAAGAGAAATACCGCCCCAGGTTTGGTGAATGAAAAGGCTAAGGATTGAAACTTAGACAACGTACCTAACCCATTAGCTAACCTCGATGACAAACCAACATAAGTTGGGACTATAGGGTTTCCATCAATTTAAACATAGATAGTAGAGCTTTAGAATCCTCTTTTCACATCCAAAAGCCCCCAAAGGCTCACCTTTCTAGCCATAGGAGGTCGAAGAAGAACAACCGTATACTACAAAACTTGTGAGTGAAAAAAAAAAAAAAAAGGAAAGCAGTCCTAGCCAACAGAAAGTGAAATGAGGTTGAGGAATTGCAGTGTGACCAAACATCTTAACTAAGAACGCTATTTATAAGTGAAACTCAATCACATAAGGATTAGCATTTAATGCCATAAAATCTCGAGGATCTCAAGTACAACCTAACCTGACTATTTGATCAAACCTCAGGAAGTACCAAAACTTCGGGAAAGAAAGGCTATGAGTAGCTTGTCAAATATGCCTCACGCAAAATGCCATCTGGCATAAGACTAATAAAGTCAACTTCATAGCTCGACTGACCAAATAGTACAATAAACCAAAATAGACGAGGTCGCAAACCATTAAGTAAATGGCCCTAAGACAATCAGCTAAGCCTTGTGAAGTCGTACATAAGCTTGGAATACAAAAATGCGACACATAAAGATGCAACAAAGAGAAAGGTGGAGAAAAACATATGCAATAGTAAGGACAAATTCATTAAAGGGAGGATAAGCTAACAGCAGAGCCGACATTACAACAATAAAAAAAAAAAGTTAACCGATCTGACAATCAACAAAGATCTCCTCACTTGTCACAGGTCGAGGTACAGAAGCAATAAGACCTTTTGGCCTTTAATAAGGTCATTACTAGTAGCCTTGTCCTGGCCTTCCACATGGACCTTCGATGCCAAGGCAATCTCAGGAGCTATAGGTTCGATAGTTTGCTGATTGGCCCTGTAGGTCGCGTTAAAGGCAATGCCTTCAACTTGTTCAATAGCAGCACCTCCTACCCCATCATCCTCCCTTACCTCAATCGTACACATCTCCTCATCTTCCTCATCATTATCTTGCTTGACCTCAGGGGGAATCTCACCTAGATAGACAACGAAGAAACTAAGGTCAAGGTTAGGATAGTACCCGAGCACGCCATCATGGATAACTTTAGCACTCTCCTTTGCAATCAACTCTTGGAGCTCCCTCCACTTTTGGCTCTTATAGAGCTTTGTCACCTTCGCTTCTTAGTTACTTCAAGAATAAGCTGCTATTCCTATATTGCCACATGGGCTTATAATAAAAGAGAGAGGAAAAAATACAACAATGAAAAAAGGGGTCATAAAAGACGAAGAAGAAGATCGCTAACCTTAAGTACACTTCTCTCCAAGGCCATTGCCACATTCTCCACCTTCAATTTGTTGAAGTTGTGATGATCTCTTTCATACGACGAGACTGGGCATTTCGCTCATCCGTTACACCTTTCCACCTCATCTCCAAGCCTGCAACAACATTTCTCTAGGATAATTGTTTCTGCTTAACCTTAGCAACCTAACTCTGACAACACAAGATCGTCAACTCTGTCCCATTAGTTAATCTATCTTTCTCCTCTAACATCTTGGTAAGATTACTTTGAAGCTCGATCCTCTCCTTCTTCTCCCAAGAAAGCTCCTTCTCAAATCAATAAAGTGAGCGTTCCATCTCTCCAGTTCCTCCTTACCCTATCCAGAACAAAAACAGAACTAACAATGTAGATACACTTATAGAAATTAAATAAAGAAAGACTTGTGAGAAGATATTGTCAAATTACAACTCCTTAGCTCGCAACAAACAAAAAAAGGATCAGATCAGAAAAAAATAAATAAATGAAAAAAAAACAAAGACAGATACCTCGTACAATTTATGAGCTGAGAAGTCCAAAACTTAATCTTTGGGTTTCAGCTCGCTTAACAAGGTCTTGGCCCTACTCTTGTCCTCAACAGAAGAAAGATCTTCGAACATCCTTCAGTTGATAGCGATGTCACTCTACTTAAGAGCCCTTTCCCCTACGATGTCTATAAGGCCCTTAGTAGCAACACCAATAGGCCGATCTCCACCAACAGTTAACCCGGAAAGGTCAACATTGCTACTACTCCTAACATCCTCAACCCTGGTAGACACTTAGCCAATTGAGGAAATAGCAACCGGAGAGTGTTACGACACACTCTACACTTCAGGAGACTGAGAGCAAGGTTGAGTATGGATGACTTGCAAACTGAGATTAGCAAGAGGAGCCTTCTCATTGTGTTAACCACATCTTTAAGGATTCGATGAAGAAACGACTTAAATCTCCTCTACAATAGGAGCTGGATGACCCTGCTCCCTGCCACCAACAACTCACCTTTCATTAGAGTCCTCTTCTTAGCTATGGTCTTCTTCCTCTTCTCTATTGAAGATCCCAGTAGAAGCTCATTAATATTGATCATCTCCATCTAGATGATTGCAAAAAATAAAAAAAAAATTAACAACAACAATAATCACATTAGCAAAAGGCACATAAGTCTACTAAGTTAAGCTCAACTGCTTAGAAGAAAATAAAATAGATACTAGTAGCCAAAGGCTTTTTCCTATTAGAGCTCGACTGAACAAATCTCAGGGTAGGGGGTTGGAGGAGGAGATAGGCTACATCCACAAAAACATATCCATACCTCAAGGAATGTAGCCCCCTTGCCTTCATTGACGGACGTCTCCTTCAAAAAGTTCCTCACTACTCAACATCGAAAGGGCTCTCACCTTGCTTCCCCCCTCATTTGATCTATCACCTGCTCCCTTCTTGTATCATACGGCTTCAACTTCGAGGGCTTAAGTTTACCAACTCAGATGAGTTTGCACCAATCTACCTAAATATTGAACTCATATTCAGTTTCCTCTTTGGTGATAACCACCCAAAATTCACTCTTCTAATAGCACCTATTCAAATTAGTAAGCCTGCCAAGTAGCCAATGAGGGCTTTTAGCCTACTTTGTGAGGTATCACCACCTGTTAGTATGCTTGTGCAGATAATATATCTAGAATAAGGTCAGGATGGGCTGTCATACTCGGGGCAAACGGCCTCAAAAGCCACCAAGATGCGCTAGGATTGGGCAATAGCTGAGCGAAACACAGCCAGTGGTACCTAAAGAACTCCTTTTGGAATGGGGAGAAGGGCATCTGTCACGCTTCGGAGGGTACCCTAAACGTGGCAGTCCGCTGCACATAATATTATAGCTAATGAATGATAACCTTAGTCATTCAGGAGATTGGATATCACGTGCAAGGCATGCTTCCAAGATAGTAGGAGACTTAAAGGAGTATTACGTTTAAGTAAATAATAAAAGCATGTAAGAACTTATAATGGTAAACATGTAATAATCATTAATGTCACAATTCTTACAACTTCTCAGGGGCATTCCCCCTTACTAAAAGTCTTGCTATTTTAAGCCATTTTAAATACATACATAAATATTTCAAGAGCCTACTATAGAGGTTTTTCTTAGAAGTCTACATCAAAAAACTAAATATGTAAACTTCTTCCAAAAACTCCTAGTAACTTTGGCTCGAATATGACAAAAGGGGCTCCTTGGTGCCAACCACAAGTAATCAAACTGAAACAAAAAGCTATAGGAGTATAAGTAGAACTAGCTTAGTAAGATAACTCCCCTCCTCAAAACATTTCCATAAAACATACAAGTGTTTTTAGACAATCATATGTGAATACAACAATCACATGAGCAAATCAAAATACAGGCGATTAACCGGAAATCATGTGTAGCATGGATTTTACGCCCTCTATGTTGAGGGTTGGGTGGTTACTGGCCCATACAATCATCAATATTTGCAGGCTTACAAGCTCTTACTTGTC